>CAJVGC010000582.1:19459263-19538344 GCA_910822075.1 Senecio squalidus
TTCACAAGATGTGCGAGAAAGAGTGAACAATCCCGTTTTAATGTACTCCATACACGAGACGATCTTAAGACGCTTCCCTGCCTTATTTCCTTGAACTAATAGCGGCTCTCCATGCTGGTAACGGGATACGGATCATCTTCTCGAAACATACGATCTCCGCACGATGCGTCTCTAACCAATCCATGCCGATAATCACGTCGAAACTACCTAAGCTAATCGGAATTAAGTCGATAGGAAAAGAGTGGTCGTCGAAACTAACACTACAGTCGGAAAGTAACTCGGACGCATGTAAGAACTCACCATCAGCAATTCTATCTCAAAGGGAGGTACTAAAGGTACAGACTTACAAGGAATCATAGTCCTAAACTCATCAGATATAAAACTTCTATCCGCACCAGAATCAAATAAAATAAACGCAGGTTGACCACAAATGGGGAAGGTACCTGTAACAACGTGTGGATCCTGCTGAGCTTCCTTGGCTCCCATAACAAACGCCCTGCCTCGAGGAGCATTACCAGCTGCAGCTAACTTAGGACATATGTCCTTATGCGGAGAACAACATCCAAAACACTTGCCCTTAGAGGCCTTACAAAACTTGTCCGTGTGACCTAGCTTCTTGCAGATACTGCATTCCCAACACGCCACTTCTTTGGTATGGTACCGGCCACACCGACCACACTGCGGGTACTTACCCTGGGTACCCGATGCTACAGCAGAATACGATTTTGCAACTTGAGGAGCGTCATTCCTCCTAACCTTTTTCCTTGAATCCTCGTAACGGTTCCCACCACTCCGTTTCCCTCCGGAGTTTTGCTTAACAATCATCGGGGGTAGTTCACCATCTCGGACCGCATTCTGAGTCAAGGTAATCGCAATCTCAACCGCGCTCTGAAACGTGCTCGGTTTGCTGGATAGGACACTCTTACGGATTGCTGGGGGTAATCCGTGAGTGTAGCGACCGATTCGTTTGAGTTCCGGTCGAACCAAGTGGGGAACTAGCTGGGACAGAGCGTGAAAACGCGAAGTGTATCCCTGAATGTCTGACCCAATCATGGTCAGGTTCCACAATTCATCCTCCAACTTCTGAATCTCAGATTCAGGAACATACTCAATAATCATCAACTCCTTTAGCTGATCCCAGGTCATCTTCCACCATCAGGGAGCGACTGAAGACGTCCCGTACTCGGCAAAAGAGCTACGCCGATAACCGAAGAAAACCCCTCGAGTTCCAGGTCGGCGATCGTGTACTTCTCAAAGTATCGCCATGGAAAGGGGTAGTTCGCTTCGGGAAACGCGGTAAGCTAAGCCCCAGGTACACCGGACCGTTTGAAGTCATCGAGCGCATTGGTCCAGTAGCTTATCGACTCCAACTCCCACCTGTTCTCTCCAATGTTCATAACGTGTTCCATGTTTCACACTTGAAAAAGTGCCTATCCGATGAGACCATCGTCATTCCGCTCGACGAGGTCAAGATCGACAACAAGCTCAATTTCATCGAGGAACCGCTTGAAGTTGTAGACCGAGAGGTCAAGCAACTCAGACAAAGCCGTGTTCCTATTGTCAAAGTTCGTTTGAACTCCCGACGTGATCACGAATTCACATGGGAACGTGAAGACCAGATACGTCAAAAGTATCCACACTTGTTCAAAGATACTTCTACCTGATGTGACGAGTCAAATTTCGGTACGAAATTTCTTTCAACCCGGGGATGATGTGACAACCGTCTAAATTTCAGGTGATTTTCAGTTACTTAATCGGTTCAAAACTCTAGTTCTCTTTTATCGTGTTCATATTGTTCGAGTTCATACTTATTGTGTCTTTTATTGTCGGAACCAAAGTCGGAATCAAAATATAAATCCTAACACCAAATAAACAATACAAGAACTTGACTAAGTTCAAAACGGTAACTAAAAATATTCTAGTCCTTAACTAATTAGCGGAAACCAACAAAACGTCAAAAAGCTGGACTTGGCAATCCAGCCGGCGGCTGAATATATTCAGCCGGCGGCTGAATCCCGCTGTCCAGCTGGATGATGACTCATTTTTGCATGAAACGGGATTGGACCACCCTTGTTAGCTCGGGACTGGGCAACCTTTAACTGCATTTTTGTTTCCCAAGGCCAGAAAAAACCCCTTTGAATCAATCCTAATTTCAAATTCATTCACACACACACAAAACACACAACACTCTCTCTTTTCTCTCATCACTCTCTCTCTCAAGAACATAAACACAAACATAAACAAGCAGAAATATTACATCATTTTCAGTCCATTTTCATCCATAAAATCATTCACAAATCGTCCTAAGAAGAAAAGGGTAGCAAGGAGAAGGTTTGAATCGGGTTTTCAAGGGACTTTTGGAGCTAAAACTCATCCAAACCATCACATCTCTTTTTCCTTCGATATAACACTTTCTTTCCACTATTTTTATCTTTAAAATCACATGCATGCATAATCTATAACCTGGAAATGAGTTTTCATAAACATGCAAAACGTTTTCTTGCTTAAAAACAAGTTTTTATGAAAGATCTATATATTTAACCTATAAATCTAAAAGAAAACTGAGATTTTACTTTGAAAATACATATGTTTAAGTTATATCAGTTTGCATGTCGAATCTACCCGTTAAACGAGCTTAAAAACGAAAAATATAGCAACTTTGAAACTGGCCGAAGCCTTTTTGGCCGGCGGCCGAAGGATTCCAGCCGACGGCTAAAGGTCAGCCGGCGGCTGATTTCCTCCAGCCGCCGCCTGAATGGCGATGTTTGTTATTTTTGTCGTTTTAAAGGTCGTAAACATGATTATAAGCTAAAATAATTAATCACAGAACATATATATCATGATAAGCTACTGTTTTGACTTATAAATTGTTTAAAAAGGGTTTTTGGACTTGAAACTTGTGTGTTATTGATTTAAACGTTGTATGGTGCATTTTAAAGCGGGAAAGTGTTTTGAAAACGGACATAATTTTTATAACGCGGAAGCGCTGCCCAATTTTCACCGTAAATTACCTTTCAAATTCAGTAACATAATAACTCCGAGACTTTTATACATTAACTTGGAAATTTGACACTGTTGTACATAATGGGACTTATCGGACTAAAACGTACACGATCAGATAAACCTTATAAAATTTCCGTAATAAATGTTTTGGGACAGAATCTAAGTATAAGACATTTGAGACTTAAAAATGTTAAATTGGAACTTAACATAACTCAAATTATACTAATATAACTTATACAACATTCCGGTGTTCTAGGTCGTTTGTGATTCCCGACGCGTTCCGCCTCTCTTTGTGCTAGTTCATATCTCTTATCTTCGCAAACCGTGAGTTACAACCCCACTTGTTTTACTTTTTGTACATTTTAAACATTATTTGGGGGAAGCATAAGATTACATGTTTTGTAACTTTTAACTCTATTTGCGAACTATTGAACAATTGGAACTTGATACTTTTGGTACTTATTTGAAACTGTTCGAAACTTGGTACTTTTGAAACTTATTTGAAATTGTTCGAAACTTGGTACTTGTACAAACTATTATGCGTATTTGTGTTATTGCCTTAGTGGGTTAACTAAATTAGGATACTTGTTAGCGACCAATCCTTGATGGATATATAAGCCCGTAAGAGATCAGTACAATTTTTACAACTTTGTTCAATTGCCCGTTTTGGTTCAGGTTCACTTATACACTATTAGCAATAGCCGTTAGTCATATGGGTATCGATACTTAGGAGGGGTCACTCCTTACTCAGGGTTAGCGTCCCAAGTACATATTACTACCACTCAGATCAAACACACAATCAATTAAACATTTTTGGGCTAGATCAGGACCAAACAATCGGTTTAGTGTATACTTACTACTTATATTATGCCAAGTGATTTATACGAGTTACTATTTAGTTAAACACATATCCCATACGCATATACACACTTTTAGCGCCTGGATTCCGCTACAACTTATTTACAACTTTTTAGCGCCTGGATTCCGCTACAACTTATTTACAACTTTTTAGCGCCTGGATTCCGCTACAACTTTAATATACACTTTTAGCGCCTGGATTCCGCTACAACTTTACTATACGAGTTTATTTAATTATTTTACTCGCGTATACACAAACTTTATCTATTTACATATATGTTCAAACGTCGACTCGTTCTTTTACTCATGACGTCAATATATGTTTTGTAACTTACTATTTTTGGCAACTTACTATTTATGGCAACTTTCTATTTTTGGAAACTTTATCGAAACTCTAAACTGTAACTCACTCACTACTTTATGTAGTTGACACTTTATCTTATGTTTCAGGAAATTAAAGTAAGTGTTCGGAATGCATGGCAAAGGAGGGTCGATATGGTCACGTGAGGCGCTTATTTGGAAAGACCTTTATATTTTTGGAATTTTATTTTGGGAACATTGTACTTGTACTTTATTTTAAACTTATGAAGTGCTTGGTTGTGAAACTTGAACAATTCTATTTTTAATCGAAATGACTTGAATCGTTTATATTTGCTTATGACCGTGTAATGATATTCCAGCTCTCACATTCCGTATTTCCGCTATAGCGGGGTGTGACACGTTTTTTGTAAAATGGTGTCAACAAAGCGTTTATGACAATGATGATGCAAACTTTCTTCAATCATGTGTCCAAATTGCAAAATAAACTGTCAAATAATTTACATTAAAAATTTTATAAATAATAAATCAATACAATTGACAAAGACAAAGACATAGACTTGTCACCACACATGCAAACACATCAACAAGAAGAGCACCAATATTATCTCATACTCATTTGACTAGCATCTCAACCACCATCACGTCCACCACCACCACCACCAATGACGGTGGAAGCCGCAGCTGAAGCCGCTACGTTCTTCTCTCTATTGGCTTCCACGCCACCCTCCCCGGTTTCTACGTCACAAACACTTTTATTGTGGACTCTCTTCGGGTCCTGGCTGCTATCGTTGCCACCTTTATAACATAGGGTGATCAACACCGTGAGACCCGAGGCTGCGAAAATGAAGATAAATGTTGCGATGGCAGTACCTTCCATGTTCATAAAAGACTTTGTTTAGTGCAACATAAAACTGATCATATATCGTAAACCCCTAGGTTGTTGACTGTTTTTTAGTTAATTACAATAAATAAGTATATTTTTGCAGCCTGCTAGTGCTAATACACATCATCGATATAGAATAATTGTTAAACCGGCATGAATCAAATGGGTTATTAATTTTTAATTAAAATGTTGTCTTTTTGCTATCTTACAAAGTGAAATAATATAAAAGCTTGATGATCATAATACAAATCCCTATTTTTAATTATTTTAAAATGACCTTTTTATTTTCTTTTTCTTTTTTCTTTCTTAAGATATAAAACATAATATATGTGTTTCCTATATTCGAAAAAATACATCGTACATAAACGTTAAACTTCCACTTTTACTAAACAAACTTGTAACACGTCGTACATAAACGTTGTCTTTTACTAAAATATACATCTTCATAACCATAATATTACGATAATTAGAATAAAAATGTTCGAAAAAGTACTATTTTTAATATGAAATGTAACTAATAACATTGGAAATTTGAAATTTATTTCTTCATTCTTCATCTTCGCCAATAAAGTCATCTTGAACGGGTTCCTCTTCAGAGCTAGATGCTCGGGAAGCTTCATCGATAGCGATTTCTTCATCGGAAAGTGATATTGCAATGCCTTCTTCCACCTCGATATCGAGTATTTCAGCTTCAACCTCGAGTTCGTCTTCAAGATTTTGTGTGTCTTGTATACGTTCGGCCGCGTCTAAGTAATCCTTCAAGTAAATGCACGTCTCCATTGTCGCAGGTGTGAGTTTTGTTCTTCGTAAAGATAATACCCTACCACTAAGAGAAAAAACGGATTTCGAAGCTACCGTAGAAGCTTGGACGGTTAGTAGATCTTTGGCCATGGCGGCTAGAACGGGAAATTGAGATTCCCGTGCTCTCCACCAATCCAAAACCTCAAAATTAGAGAATTCTTCAACTCCCATAGTGGCTAAAAAATCGGTTCCCGTATACCTCTCATATTCGGTATTTGTTTGGTTATCCCCGCCACCCCTAGCACGTTTAATGTTTTCTCATTTTAAATTATGAAACAAGTCAATTTTCTGGTCCGAGCTAGTATAAGTTACATATGTTTGAGCAAAAGAAGTTGATGAACCAACATTTGATGTGGTTGTATATTTAGCAAAATAAACCTCAACTAACCCTTTAAAAGATTTTTCATGGGTCTAAAACGATATCCAATTTTGTAAAAATTGTACTCATAAGATGTTCCACCCCAATTTTGTTCAAACACGGGTTTAATGTGACGGAAACGGTAATTAAAGGTGACAATTGAGCAAAATATTTTCTCATTTTTGCTTTCATGGGCGTTACCATTTTAAAATATAACTCACCTCTGGATTCGTAATCGTCCAACTTTGAACACATAAAACCAATTTGTTTAAGTACTAAATGACTAGTGGGATAATAAACATCCGATAATAAAGTTGTTGCTATTTTAAAAATTTTGAGCAATTGGGTTAATTTTTTAATTATTTCCCAATTTTTGGCCGAAAATGGTGTAACCCGACCCCGAGAACGACCCGCTAAGTTGTCATGAAAAAAGGTTAAAGTAGTTTATTGGCGTAAAACACATACAAACATATTGTAATGTGAATTCCATCTTGTGGGAACATCCCAATTAGGGACTAAAAATAATGGAATTCGTATCCTTTCACAAATTCATATATTGTTTGTATCTTAATTTACCTATCGAAAATATATCGCCTAACATTTGTTTATAAGCGTTTCTCATGTTAATTATTTCGGGGATTTCTAGGTCGGCTTGCACAACCAAGTTTATAATATGTGCAACGCATCGACTATGATAAAACTCACCATCCATTGGTGGTTTGTATTTTAGTTTTAGTTTACCCACGACGTTTGTATTATTACTAGCATTGTCAAATGCAATTGAAAACACTTTTTCGTCTAAATTAAACGTTTGTAAAACATCCCGTAACATATGAAATAAGTTTTAACATGTGTGGGGATAAGGTAATTGGTCAAAAAAAATAAATCTCTTCATCATTTGCCACGATTCGGGTTCCCACCAATGTGCGGTAACACAAAGGTATGAATCGGGCAAACCATGAGGAGCCGACCAAACATTGGTTGTTAAGAGTACATCTGTATTTAACGTTTCAAAACCTTTAATTACCATTATTTTAGCTTTTTCCATAATTTTAAACAATCACTTCTAAGAGTATTACGAATTACGTGAGTATTGCGCGGTGGAAGACACCTTTGAACCACCCTAGTGAATTGAGGGTTGTCGAAGTGATTGAACGGCAAGGCGGATTGAATCACATAACCCACAAACTCTTTACGCATCCGCTCCACCGAATATACAAAATATTTACGTCTTGACCCATCGATGATTGACCCGCTTCCGGAACTCTATTGAGTACTTTGCAATACTTCTCGATGTGATGCTTCAACGTCGTGTTGGAATTACTTTTCAAAAAATTACCGCAATGATTACAATGCACCATCTTTTCCCCATCCGACAATTTCACCAAACGGTAATGACACCAAACAGATCAGTTTCGGGTTGTTTTGAGAACTTGAACAATCGTTCTATCGCTTGAGGAACCGACACCGGTGGAAGCGGTAGAGCTTTGAGTTTCCATTTGATTATTAATGGTTTTTAGAGAATATTTCGAACGTTTTTCGAACGTATTTTTTGCGTTTTTAGAGTTTTGAGAGTGTTTTGAGAGAGTTAGAATTGTGTGATTAACCTCATATTCAACCTACATACTTATAGTAAATTTAGGATGGCAAAATGGTAAAAAAAAATAACACAAAAAAACCGGCTCCCAACGGCTATAAACGGTAACCAAAAGTCAAAAAAGCAAAAACAAAAACGGCTAGTAGCAGCAGCACCACTGAAAACCGGGTTCAAACCGATTTGAAAGCCCGGTTTTTTAACCCGGTTCGGGAAAAACCGGTTTATACCCGGTCCCCAACGGATAAATGCAATCAGGGTGGAACCAGCCGGGTCTTGGCCAACCCGAACAGGTTCCGGTTTTCGGTTTCGGTTTCGGGTTCGGTTTTTTTCGACCCGCACCTATGAATATAAAAATATTTATGTTCATTAATTGTTAAATTATTATAAAAAAAAGGTTAAACCATGGCTTTAAGGGGTATGTTTAGAAACACCCATTTGTTTTTATGGATATAGATATAACCAGCCAACAAAGTAGGGATAATGATCAAGGTTCTAAATAGCGTGAGGCGTGGTGTAGCGGTACTGCCACGCCTCAAGCCTTACAAGCTATAGCGAGGCTATGGCGTTTGTTAAGGCGTGATATATAGCGACAATATTTATAGCATATTTCATATATATCCCGTCACCAAATAATTAAGACTAAAAAATCAAGTTATCAATATCAACTAATAATCCTAAGATGATATTATGGATCACCAACTAATAAGTCCAAATAGGTGAAAAAGCCCAAATCTGAAAAAGCCCAACTAATAAGTCCAAATAGCTTCAAGAAAAGGCGCGACGCCACGCGCTATAGCGCGCTATATGGCGCTATAGCGCGCCTTACATCACGCTACGCTTTAAGACAACGATATGAACTGATTCGTGACGGCGAGGTCACGCCTCGCGCTATGGCGCCGCTATAGCCCGCTATTTAGAACCATGATAATGATACACATAAAATCCAAGAGACATGCTTTTCAATACTTGAAGCACTTTAGCCAAGTAAGTATTTATAGCAAGTTTACTTAAGTAGTTTATATCACCAGTTAATATTTGTACCTATATATTTTGTAACTTCGTGTAACTTTTAACATACGAAATTCCTACATAGGAAACACATATATCATGTGCAAAAAATGCTAAGGATAGAGTGTCGGTGATCGATATGCAAAAGGTCGAGGGATTGAGCGAGGAATTAGTTAAGTCATGTGTGGAATGGGGTTGTTTTAGGATTGTTAACCATGGCGTCCCTGCGGACCTCATGGCTGAGATGAAGAGAGTGTATGCCTCACTGTTTGATCTTTTAGAGGAGATCAAGAGGCGGACCTTTCATCCTGGACATGGAAAGGGCTATGTGGAACGAAACCAAATAAGTCCGCTAAAGAAGCAACTCAACAACACACATGGTTCAAGGTCACACAATATCAACAAGGCATCCTCACAAGACTAAGTGATGTTTCAACAAAGTTTGCAAAAGTTCAGATGTATATACTTTAGAACCATAAATGTAAAGTTTAGAATGTACAGGGAATGAATATGTAATTATGTAGTTGTTAGTTAGTTCATGTTGTTAGACTTGCACAAAACTATATATAATCCTCTGTTGTAATTGTTGCTTAGTTTCTAAGCTTGTTAATGGAGAAAACCTTTTCCCAGATTCTCTCTCAATCCGCCATGGTCAAACTCAGTTCTTGATACCGTTCTACTCCAATAGTTGGCACTCTTGTTTGCGAACTTGCCTCCAATCCAATAGATAATTTGACACTTACTAGAACTACATGCACGTTACAAGTCAACACAAAAATATATGTGTTTACCGTTAAAACACTCACCCAGATTACTGAAACAAAGAATTTTTTTTTTAAGTTTTAATTGGGTTCCGTCATTATTAATTGGGGATAACAAGTTTACACCCTTTTACTAGCAGATAACGATACGATGTCGATATCATGATACTTTTACTCTCACATATTTATGACGCAAATGTGTGTCAATCATGTTACAAAATTGTAAAATAAATTATCAAATAATTTACTTTAAAAATTATTAGAAATAATTAATCAATGCAATCAGAGACAAAACCAAGACGGGAGTAGAGTAAACGGTTGTCTTTACTAAACATTTTTCGTAATGTAAACAATAATTATATACTCGTATATGTTTTCTTCGAACTTTTGCCTCCATATAAATCAAAAATCTAAACTTTACTCTCACAAAAAACAATTAAAGTTAGTCCACTTGATAAGTTTGCTTAGTTTGTCCACACGTAAAGAATTTTTGTCTCCTTCCCAAATATAATTGACAAAGACAAAAAATATACTTCTCACCACATAAACACAACAACAAAAAATTCCAACATATATGTCATTATTCATTTGACTAGCATCTCAACTACCAACACCACCGATAACAACGGTGGAAGCCGCTACATTCTTCAATGCATCGGCTTCCACACCAAGCTCCCCAGTTTCTATGTCACTTTTGGCTTTAACTCCACAAGGAACCATAGTTTTACTATGGTTTCTCTTCGAGTAATGTTTGTTGTTGTTGTTGTTGTTATTGTTGTTGATGATGACGACGTTGTTGCCGCTTTTATAACGGAGAGTGATTAACACCGTGAAAGCCGAGGCTGCGAAAATGAGTATAATTATTGATATAGCACTAGCTTCCATCTAATCAAAAGATAGTGTACCATAAAAATGATCATATATCATAAACCCTTAGATTGCTGACTGTTTTTTATTAAATTACAATAAATAAATATACTGTATTATTTTGTAGCCTGCTAATACACACCATCCATATAAAAATATTTGTTAAACCAGCATGAATCATATACTATAAATTTTTAATTACGATGTTGTCTTTTTGCTATCTGTGAAATAATAATAAAAATATGATCATAATACCAATCACGATTTTTAAATATTTTAAAACGACATTTTGGTATTTTTCTTTACAACAACAATGTCCAATTATGTCATGAACGGAGTAGAGTTTTTTTTTTTTTTACTTAATTTATTATTATTATTTTAAATAGCAAGTATAACAGTTTGGGTCGGATATCCGATTGAATAGTATGTAATTTATACAGAGAAATTTCACTTAACTAACAAGAGAAAATCAACCTCTCATTATAAGTTAGCATGTGAATTAGTAAATTTTTGTTTGTAATATGTGAAACTGAATAAGTGCAACACGTGTCGATGACAAAGTTATACTATATGGTGGTTGATATTACTCGGCAAGCTATCGTACAATATAAATATACATGATATATAATTTAAATAAGTAAAATGGAAGGTATAATACCATTAAACGGATAAATGGGAGAGATTTGTTTATGTACGGGTCATTTAAGAAGGCAAGTCATTATCTCAGATGTAAAAGGTTTAAATCTTCTTTTCAGACCATTGAAAATGTTTATATAGAAAGATTTGAATCTAAAATATTTACGAGAACAGTGGTGGAGCTGTGTAGAGGCGAGGTATGGCCCATCCATAAATATTTTTTAACATATATATGTCTTAGTATTTTTATTTCAAAAGTTGCAATTAGCTTATTTGGTCCACCCATACTCAAACACTAACTTAATTTATCTTTAATATTGTTAGTTAAGTTATTAGTTCTCATATTCTTAAGAAAACATTCAGCTTCGACACTATCAAAATTTCAACAATTTAAATTCTCCATATCTTCATCTTATATTTTTAAAGATACCGATAATATTTATTAGAGTTAATTACATAATTGGTCATTGAGCTTGTTCCAATTTAACGGGTTCAGTCCCTGAGTCGAAAATCATTCGGGTTCAGTCGCTGAGTCATCAATTTGGCTACAGTACCCTTAATAAATAAATTATAATTTATCTTTATTTATTTTTTAAATTGATAGATATTATTTTTTTGGTTATTGTGATTTCGGATTTGGATAATTAGTTTTTTATTCTTTATTTATTTTTTAAATTGATAGATAAATTAATATTTATTTATTAAGGGTATTTTAGTTATTTTAAATGACAAATAGACTATTCTTGTAGCCAAATTGATGACCCAGGGACTGAATCTTAAGGATTTTAGATCTAGGGACTGAACCTGTTAAATTGGAACAAGCTCAAGGACCAATTATATAATTAACTCTATTTATTATATAGAAAAATGCATTGTAAAATTTAAAACTATGAATCTTTAATCTATAATAAAAGTGGGGCCTTAAATGCCACATAGCGAAGTAAAACCCGTTGGATGAGTTATCTTCTTTGATATCAGCCGTTAGATCAAATTGATGATTTCATCAAATATTATTTTCATTTTACACCCTTTTATCTCTCTTTTATTCAATCTTTACTAAAATAAAAAACATAATTATAATTTATTTATAGAATCGTTTAATTTGGACTACAATTTACCTTATTATTATTTTAAAATCTCCTAATACAAAATATCAAAACATGTGTATAAAGATAAAAGTGTTTATGTTATTATAACTATAAACAATATGTATATTGTTGAAGTAAAAATCCGCCGGGTTGGTGTCAACGACCAAGAGGTGCCGTTCCTCGTCACCCCGAGCTTAGATTATACGACAAACAGTAAATAATTAGTTAGAAAGAGACCCGACACCGAAATCGGTACCGGATTCCATAATCCAAGGACCCGAGGGTTTTAACCCTGTCGGGTGGCGATTCCCCAGAGGTAACACCTTTTCCGTGAAAAGGTGTTGTACGCCACGATGTCCGAGAATCAATGGTTTAGAGAAAGAGTTTAGAGAGAGAGAATCTAGAGAGAGAGTATAGAGAGAGAAAGTAAGGAGGGGGGAGAAGACCCTTTTTTACCATGAGGGGTGAACTATATTTATAGAGTTCACATGTCACATGTCACAATAGTTGGTGGGGCCGGTTTGACCATGACCATAAATGGGATGGAGTTGTAGCTCCATCAGTGGGATGGAGCGGAAGCTCCAGTGCTTCATCAGTGGGATGGAGCCGAAGCTCCGGTGCTTCATCAGTGGGATGGAGCCGAAGCTCCGGTGCTTCATCAGTGGGATGGAGATGAAGCTCCAGTGCTTCATCAGTGGGATGGAGATGAAGCTCCAGTGCTTCATCAGTGGGATGGAGCCGAAGCTCCATCAATTCTTCCATAATGGGATGGAGCTGTAGCTCCATCAAGTCTTCAATAATGGGATGGAGCCGAAGCTCCATCAACTCTTCAATAATGGGATGGAGCCGAAGCTCCATCAACTCTTCGATAATGGGATGGAGCCGAAGCTCCATCAATTCTTCGATAATGGGATGGAGCCGAAGCTCCATCAATTCTTCAATAATGGGATGGAGCCGAAGCTCCATCAATTCTTCAACAATGGGATGGAGCCGAAGCTCCATCAACTCTTCAACAATGGGATGGAGCCGAAGCTCCATCAACTCTTCAATAATGGGATGGAGCCGAAGCTCCATCCTCAAATGGGATGATGGTGTTTTAGATGCTTCATCCCCCAACGGGATGAAGGTGGCTTTTTGGAGTATATGCATATATACTCCAACATGCCCCCCCCCCCCCCCCCCCCCCCCCGTCTAGTGATGTGGAATGTAGTGAGACTAAACTAGACTTAGATTTTTAGTGACCTTCACTACCGAGAACGTGCTTAACCCGTAAAAGCAAAGAAAATATTTCATCCATATAAGAAATGAAAGTCGTTCATCTACATAAGGGATCAGAATACTTTATCCGATAAAGAGATGGTGGTGCTTCATCCACATAGGGGATGAGAGTGCTTCATCCCATAAAGAGATGGTGGTGCTTCATACACATAGGGGATGAGAGTGCTTCTGTCACACCCCACCTTTGGCGGAAACGTAGGGTGCAAGCGATTGACGATCGTCATAACACATTGTATAGTTAACAAGAGAATATCTAATAATGTTAAATAAATAATGAATACGTGTCATGACGTCGCACAATCATAAGCAAACACTTATGTCTTGTGGGGTCAATCCACAAAATAAAAATGTATTACAATACGGAGTTAAACGAATAATGATTTCAATACATGAATATTCAAAGTTTATAATAATAAAAATGTTCAAATGCAAGTGAATGGTCTTCTAGGTCCATGAGAGTCTCTAGTCATCCTATACCTGATCATTTCCTGAAAACATAGCTTAAAAACGTCAACATAAAGTTGGTGTGAATTCGTAAAGTTTAAAAAAAACCATGTATATTAAATCCTTGTAACAAAATTGTTGTAGCGACATTGTAATTAACAATCACATTGTAATTAACAATATTTGAACATTCAGGGTATAGTCAACTCATAAATGTTCCACATAATAGTATCCACGTTTGACTATTCAACCCACAACATAGAATCACCTACTGTGTAATTGAAATAGCAACCTTTGAACATTTAAAATATGGTCAACACATGACAACTAACCATGACATTCTTGATATTGCAACTCACATTGTAAACTTGTAATCACATATTAAACCCACCGAAATTTGTAATTGTTATCAAAAATAGTCATACAAAATATGTAATTTAAATCAAATACGTAGTAGCAACAATAATATAAGCAATTTGAATAAACGTTTTGGACAGTATGTGTAAACTAGTAACGAAGTAATCCACAACGATATTTGCAATTCAAACGTTTTTTCACATGTGATATCTTTATTGTAATCAAAGCACTTTGCCAACTTTAGATGAAGTCAAATACGTTGCAAGGCTGAACACGTAATCAAAGCACATTGCCAACTTCACTAAAGTCAAATACGTTGCAAATGCCGAAAAGATAATGTAATCCAACACACAATTAATTGTTATAGCACGTAGAGTACAACATACAAACATGTCCAATAAAAAGATTACTTGAAAATATAATGTTTCATGTAAAAGAAGCTATGTCTTCCCCCAAAAAGTTGAAAAACATTTAAAAGTAGGGGTACGAAACTCACCTCAAGTCCTGTGCAAAAGCTAGTTATGAAATATCACTAAGCGTACGGTCAGTTGAGCTTCCTAAACGAATGTTATGTTTAAACACGTTAGAATTGTTCTACAAATTTAATTTAGACATTTTAATAAGTTTTTAATATGTGTTCTTAATTTCATAAGTTTTCGACTCTCGATGATTTTTATAAAAATCTTACAAAAGACGTTACATCGAAAACGTTCAAATCTGGATAGCAAGTTATAAACCATTTTTGGACAAATACCTAAAGACTTCCAAAATTAAAACCAAAATTAATATAATTAGTAAACATCTGTAAGAACCTAAAATAAAAATTAGAAGTTCTCAGGTTCTATAATTATCGATTTAGAAAATCCGAAACCGACACTAACTTAATTGAAAACTTTTCCCAGATTGTACCCCTGATAGTATTTCAAACGTTTGACCCACTTAAACAATGAATTAGACGTTGAGACCACTGCAATTTGAAAGCTAACTCAAAAATCTACGTCGTAGACACCGGATTCAAGTAAAAAGACCTCTTTATGAATGATATACGACCCCGTGAACACTGACCAAAATTCTGGACAGATTGCTGGAAGTTTTTAGACGACGAATTTAACATGTAAAAACACATTTAAACCTTAATACACATCAAATACATTACATCACCATTAACCCTAATTGTAAACCTTTAAAATCCCAGAATTTAGAAAAATTTATAGACCTTTACATAAACACCAAAAACACTTTATTCAACCCATGACAAAAACCCTTTTTGATACACTTTCAAGCTAGAAACCCTAAATTAACTTTTATAAAACCAAACCCTTTCAACTTGATTATAGATTAATAACTTAACAAGATTAACGCTAGATAATTATAAACGAAAACATTAGATAGATTAGAAGAATACCAAAACAACAAACTCGATGATCACCCTTTTTCTACTATGCATAACCGAAAGAAAAGAGAGAGAAGTCGATGGAGGGAAGCAACAGCCACAAACAAATTGAATCCCTAATTAGGTTTTGGTGAAGTCGACCAAGGGTAAGGGGGTGTCGGGTTGGGTTTTAATATTATTATTATTTTTTTTATTTTATTTTTTTACATACTACTTAATGGACTATTGTTTGGAATATGGATTAAGTCAATAATTTTAACAAACCGGACTAAGAATAAAGACATGAACACAATAATAAATTAACTAAGCTAAAACAACCTTTATCCGAAAAATATAAAACACGACTCGAGATTAAATACGAATACGAACTTAAATGAAATTCTTAACTCGAAATTATTACGAATGACTAAAATAGAAGGTTTTACTTTGTGTTCCCGTTTCATTTCTAACAATAATAATAAATGTCCAAACGTTAAATTTTCGTCTATGATATACGTAGAAGCTCAACCTTACGCTAAACTGAAATTCCTAACATGTCATGCAAGTATTCGATATATAAAAAGTTCACCATCATTTCCCATCACAAATAATCACGTTTAAGTATTCAAGTTTAAAAAAGAAAATTCACGTTAAATAACAGTTAACAAGTAATGACAGGCAACTAGAGAGAACGATGACTAATCGGAAAAAAAAAAATTACGTTGACGAGGAGGATTTGGTGACGGTTGTCACAGTATCCCCCAGTTAAGAGAATTTCGTCCCGAAATTCAAGTAGTATAACTGATCGAACACATAGAAAAGGAATGTAGAAAGTTGACAAAATATAACTTGTGAAGTTTGTCATACATACAGATAGTTTCATAGAATAGTTCGGGTTGCATTCGATACTTAAGCACATACACGTTATGACATATTCATAATTACGTCTAATTATAAACACGTCTTACATCCTCAATACCATAACACATACTTAAAATAAAAGGTTGCACGAATGTTGGCGTCAACAATGACGTGAATTAGATTATAGTTGAAAAGTGAAGTCAATACCTTGGTAAATAATAAGCTCTCCATTATGTTGGCCAGACATAACTTAAAACTTATCATTAAGTATTAGAGATAGTTCTTCATATGAAACATTCAAAGTTGAAACACATTCAACAGAATGTAAGATACGGATTTTGATAAAGAGATTGTTGTCTAAACGAAAAGTGAATAGATAGGTGCACCAAGTTTGAAAATAGTAGAAACGAAAATTGAAACCATTGATATTTCGTGAGACCTTGTGAATGCCGATAGACAGAGAAGTAAACATACTTGTGAACGAAACAAAATATTTCATGTAATCCTTGTTATAAGTTAAATGATCACCAACGTTAAAAATTTATGAATTTTCGAATAAGCACCTCGAATAAAAAGTTTACATAGTATAAGGAAAGGAACACACAAGAAGCAAATCTTCGGAGTAAAGACGATATTTCCGTAACATCGGGGCTAAGTGAAATCAAATGATATGATAAGAGTTGTTATGACTGAAATAGATAGAGGTTCTTCAATTTCCATCTTGTTCTTGTACGGGTGAGTTCGTCGAGTGAATTAAGCTCAATAGCACGATCAAAGAATACTAGAATAAACCGAATAACATAAGTGAATTAAGTAAAGGGATATGTCTTAAGAATAAGTTATACAAAAATAATATTTATCCCATCTTTAGTTTTTGAACGTGAAGTAATTTTAGATGAATTGATATCAACCAACTCGAGGCTAAACAAAAGAAAAAAGTTTGTGTTTGGAAAAAAAACATTTTCCGTAACGATTTTGGTTTGAGCTGTTCGGTATAAATTAATTATAAAATCAAACAAGCTGATTCAGACGTTTATTCTCGCGAGTCTTCTATATTTCGACGTTATCTACAACTTTGCAGAAGGGACCGAAAAGTAAAAATGAGCAGAACTGGGAGAAAAATGACGTTTTCTGTAATTTCGTAAGGCTGTCCCCAAAAATTGTAATCATCCTTAACCAATAGAAATTCGAACTTGTATGAATGAGTGATATGGAAAAATATTATTTCCACTCGTGCTAATCCAAAACGATGATACACGGTATATGAGAAGTCATGGAGAAACGAAATGATTTTAAATGCTGCAATACTACCCAATAATTAACGAAAATTTTAGAATATAGATATAACCGTCAATGAAGGTAGAATTTGAGAAAACAAGGAAAAAAATCGTCTTCAAGGAAAAGTCGTCTTCAAAGATAAGGTAATAGAAACTCCAACTGAAACGTCGCCCCTAGTGGATTAGAAATATATAAACGCGCGATTAATCGATACGGCTAAATAATAGAATTTAAATGAGTAGTAAAAACAACGAATGAAATGTGAACAAAAGATTCCTACGAAAGATCTATATGCGGACACTTATGTTATAGTCTAGGTCAATCCAATCCTAATTCTCTATAACCAATGGCTCTGATACCAATCTGTCACACCCCACCTTTGGCGGAAACGTAGGGTGCAACCGATTGGCGATCGTCATAACACATTGTATAGTTAACAAGAGAATATCTAATAATGTTAAATAAATAATGAGTACGTGTCATGACGTCGCACAATCATAAGCAAACACTTATGTCTTGTGGGGTCAATCCACAAAATAAAAATGTATTACAATACGGAGTTGAAACGAATAATGATTTCAATACATGAATATTCAAAGTTTATAATAATAAAAATGTTCAAATGCAAGTGAATGGTCTTCTAGGTCCATGAGAGTCTCTAGTCATCCTATACCTGATCATTTCCTGAAAACATAGCTTAAAAACGTCAACATAAAGTTGGTGTGAATTCGTAAAGTTTAAGAAAAACCATGTATATAAAATCCTTGTAACAAAATTGTTGTAGCGACATTGTAATTAACAATCACATTGTAATTAACAATATTTGAACATTCAGGGTATAGTCAACTCATAAATGTTCCACATAATAGTATCCACGTTTGACTATTCAACCCACAACATAGAATCACCTACTGTGTAATTGAAATAGCAACCTTTGAACATTTAAAATATGGTCAACACATGACAACTAACCATGACATTCTTGATATTGCAACTCACATTGTAAACTTGTAATCACATATTAAACCCACCGAAATTTGTAATTGTTATCAAAAATAGTCATACAAAATATGTAATTTAAATCAAATACGTAGTAGCAACAATAATATAAGCAATTTGAATAAACGTTTTGGACAGTATGTGTAAACTAGTAACGAAGTAATCCACAACGATATTTGCAATTCAAACGTTTTTTCACATGTGATATCTTTATTGTAATCAAAGCACTTTGCCAACTTTAGATGAAGTCAAATACGTTGCAAGGCTGAACACGTAATCAAAGCACATTGTCAACTTCACTAAAGTCAAATACGTTGCAAAGGCCGAAAAGATAATGTAATCCAACACACAATTAATTGTTATAGCACGTAGAGTACAACATACAAACATGTCCAATAAAAAGATTACTTGAAAATATAATGTTTCATGTAAAAGAAGCTATGTCTTCCCCCAAAAAGTTGAAAAACATTTAAAAGTAGGGGTACGAAACTCACCTCAAGTCCTGTGCAAAAGCTAGTTATGAAATATCACTAAGCGTACGGTCAGTTGAGCTTCCTAAACGAATGTTATGTTTAAACACGTTAGAATTGTTCTACAAATTTAATTTAGACATTTTAATAAGTTTTTAATATGTGTTCTTAATTTCATAAGTTTTCGACTCTCGATGATTTTTATAAAAATCTTACAAAAGACGTTACATCGAAAACGTTCAAATCTGGATAGCAAGTTATAAACCATTTTTGGACAAATACCTAAAGACTTCCAAAATTAAAACCAAAATTAATATAATTAGTAAACATCTGTAAGAACCTAAAATAAAAATTAGAAGTTCTCAGGTTCTATAATTATCGATTTAGAAAATCCGAAACCGACACTAACTTAATTGAAAACTTTTCCCAGATTGTACCCCTGATAGTATTTCAAACGTTTGACCCACTTAAACAATGAATTAGACGTTGAGACCACTGCCATTTGAAAGCTAACTCAAAAAGCTACGTCGTAGACACCGGATTCAAGTAAAAAGACCTCTTTATGAATGATATACGACCCCGTGAACACTGACCAAAATTCTGGACAGATTGCTGGAAGTTTTTAGACGACGAACACTACAAGAAAAAGGTCTTTTGCTGACACTTTTTTTAATGACACATATAAAAAGTGTTAGCAAAAGTACACATATCCTTACACTTATAAGAAAACTATAAGCATAACTTAAATTTTATCCACACAATATGAAAAGTGTAAGCAAAAGTGTAACTTTTGATTACATATTATAATAAGTGTGAGGATATATGAAGTTTTATCTACACATTTTATAGAGTATTAGTAAAAGTATAGTGTTTTGCTTATACTTTAAAAAAGTGTTGGCAAAAGTACGTATATCCTTACACTTATATAAATTTTGCAATAAGTGTAGGGAGATGTACAATTTTATCTACACATTTTATAAATTATTAGTAAAAGTCTAGTGTTTTGCTTATACTTTTAAAAAAATGTTAGCAAAAGTACGCATATCCTTACACTTATCTACATTTTCCGATAAGTGTAGGGAGATGTACAATTTTATCTACACATTTTATAAAGTATTAGTAAAAGTCTAGTGTTTTGCTTATACTTTTAAAAAAATGTTAGCAAAAGTACGTATATCCTTACACTTATATACATTTTCCAATAAGTGTAGTGAGTAGTAACAAAATTTAATTAAGTTTATTTTTTAAAACAGTAGACATTTAAGTTATATAAAATTTAAGAGTAAATAAAACTTCTTTTATATATATTTATTCCCCTCGAGCTCCGTGCCCCTAATTTCCTCAATCTCGTTGTTTCCTCTCAATCACCACAACACCACTCAATCACCACAACACCACCATCACTCTCCCGCATCAATCGTTCGCCGGCACCGCCATCACTCTCTCACCGTAATTTCCATCACCCACCGCCGTAACCACCATCACTCACCTCCTACGCCGCCAGCACTCACAGTCGGAACCGCCTCTATCACTCTCCCGCCAGAACCGCCATTACTCACCACCTACACACTGCCTTACACTCCGACTACATAGCTACCTACACCACCTTCGTACCGCCGTCTCACCGCTACCTGCAGTTACGTTTTTGCCTCTATTTGTACGTATTCACTTCTCTCTCATTCTTAAATCTATCAAATTTATTGCATAAATATGAGAGTTTTGTTTCAATTATCAATAACTGAATTTGAATTTGATAAAAAAAAAACTCATAAAATTTGAATTAGGCGAATGACTTGAGATGTTAGCTTATGTTGCTGGTTGTACATTTTGTATTTTTACTAGTACGAATTTGGGGATTTTAAATGTGTAAATCGAATTGGAGATCGATTAGGGTAAAAAGTGTACTTCTGTTGCTGTTGCTGGTTGTATGGCACTGATGTATTTAGCTTTCCACCCCTAGATTATGGATTATTTTGAATCAGTTGCCAATTTAAAAGCGTCATTGATTTGTATTTAAGGTGAAACTATTACATCTTGCCTGATTATGCACGGAGATATATCACTTGTAATTGTTTCATATCTCCAACAGCGCAAAATTTGTTGATATCTATCGCAATTGGCATTATCGTGTTGTTGTTGAACCTCACTAAAGTGTCACCTCTGGAGCCTAAAAAACTTGAGGAGAATCCAGTGATGTAGAGTGGCTTACTGGATTGTTTAGAAATCAACAATTAACTAACATTACAGGTGGTAATAAGACGGTTTATCAAGGCTCAAGCTCCACCATGGAGAATCGTTTTGATTTTCCTGATCTTGTGTTCTATAGGTATGTTCATCGACCCATATGTAAGTAACTTAGATGATTTTGCCACCTCTATGCTAGAACAACTTCACCAACTTTTACCTTTTTTAACATACTTCGCTTTGCTATTTCGTCTACAGTCGCAATGCTTTTGGGATCGTTATTGGCAGAGAGAAGGATGCCATCACAGGTTATAATTGTTATTCTTTTGGTTGTTAAGTTGTATTTTTCTAATCCGTGAGCGGACCGATGCCCTTGATGCAGCCGGAAACACCACTGCTGCCATTGGAAAGGTAATTAATTACTCTGTTTAAGTTTAATTTTTATTTTCTTTAAACTTGGCAACTATTTATGTTTTTTTATTGGTTTTACAGGGATTTGCTATTGGCTCGGCTGCACTTGTTTTATTAGCTTTGTTCGGTGCGTTTGTGAGTCGTGCAGGGATTGAAGTGGTAGATGTATTGACACCAAAAGTATTCATCGGTCTAATTGTTGGTGCCATGCTTCCATACTGGTTTTCCGCAATGACCATGAAAAGTGTCGGTAGTGCATCTTTGAACATGGTGGAGGAAGTTCGTAGACAGTTCAACACAATCCCCGGTTTAATGGAAGGTCTAGCAAAACCAGATTACGCCACCTGTGTCAAAATCTCGACTGATGCTTCTATCAAGGAGATGATTCCACCTGGCGCACTTGTCATGCTTACTCCTCTTATAGTTGGAACCTTTTTTGGAGTTGAGACCCTTTCGGGTGTTCTTGCTGGTTCTCTAGTTTCGGGTGTCCAAGTGGCGATTTCTGCTTCAAACACTGGTGGTGTGTGGGACAATGCCAAGAAGTACATCGAGGTGATTATCTTTTATCGGTTAAAAATGTGCTGGGAGTTATTTTTTTAGTATTTCCCCCGTAGTTTATCATAGTTGTGTTCTAGTGATAAAAAGTTAAAAACGTATTTTTATAAATCTTGATCAGGCTGGTGCATCGGAGCATGCAAGAACACTTGGACCAAAGGGGTCTGACCCACACAAGGCTGCTGTGATTGGTGACACAATTGGCGACCCATTGAAGGACACCTCAGGTCCATCTCTCAACATTCTCATCAAGCTCATGGCTGTCGAGTCCCTCGTGTTTGCACCCTTCTTTGCTACCCATGGCGGATTACTTTTTCTATTAGTATAAACATTTTGAAGGACACCTCAGGTCCATCTCTCAACATTCTCAACATTCTTGACACAAAAGTTGTATTTTTCTATTAGTATAAACATTTTGAAAAGTTCTGTACGGAAGTTTTCTGGAAATTGTCAATTCTTGACACAAAAGTTGGTGTAGGCAAAAGATCTAACCTATGTAGACATATGATGTGTCAGGATAGGTGTGTCACCATAACCTTTACCGTCGGAGCTTCTGCCAACACTTATAATAAGTGAAGGAGAAGCTAATTTATCTTTTCCTGACACTTCTTATACTTTTCCTGACACTTTCTGTCTGTCAGCAAAAACACTATTTCTTGTAGTGGAATTTAACATGTAAAAACACATTTAAACCTTAATACACATCAAATACATTACATCACCATTAACCCTAATTGTAAACCTTTAAAATCCCAGAATTTAGAAAAATTTATAGACCTTTACATAAACACCAAAAACACTTTATTCAACCCATGACAAAAACCCTTTTTGATACACTTTCAAGCTAGAAACCCTAAATTAACTTTTATAAAACCAAACCCTTTCAACTTGATTATAGATTAATAACTTAACAAGATTAACGCTAGATAATTATAAACGAAAACATTAGATAGATTAGAAGAATACCAAAACAACAAACTCGATGATCACCCTTTTTCTACTATGCATAACCGAAAGAAAAGAGAGAGAAGTCGATGGAGGGAAGCAACAGCCACAAACAAATTGAATCCCTAATTAGGTTTTGGTGAAGTCGACCAAGGGTAAGGGGGTGTCGGGTTGGGTTTTAATATTATTATTATTTTTTTTATTTTATTTTTTTACATACTACTTAATGGACTATTGTTTGGAATATGGATTAAGTCCATAATTTTAACAAACCGGACTAAGAATAAAGACATGAACACAATAATAAATTAACTAAGCTAAAACAACCTTTACCCGAAAAATATAAAACACGACTCGAGATTAAATACGAATACGAACTTAAATGAAATTCTTAACTCGAAATTATTACGAATGACTAAAATAGAAGGTTTTACTTTGTGTTCCCGTTTCATTTCTAACAATAATAATAAATGTCCAAACGTTAAATTTTCGTCTATGATATACGTAGAAGCTCAACCTTACGCTAAAGTGAAATTCCTAACATGTCATGCAAGTATTCGATATATAAAAAGTTCACCATCATTTCCCATCACAAATAATCACGTTTAAGTATTCAAGTTTAAAAAAGAAAATTCACGTTAAATAACAGTTAACAAGTAATGACAGGCAACTAGAGAGAACGATGACTAATCGGGAAAAAAAAAATTACTTTGACGAGGAGGATTTGGTGACGGTTGTCACAGCTTCATCCAATAAAGAGATGGTGGTGCTTCATCCACATAGGGGATGAGAGTGCTTCATCCAATAAAGAGATGGTGGTGCTTCATCCACATAGGGGATGAGAGTGCTTCATCCAATAAAGAGATGGTGGTGCTTCATACACATAGGGGATGAGAGTGCTTCATCCAATAAAGAGATGGTGGTGCTTCATACACATAGGGGATGAGAGTGCTTCATCCAATAAAGAGATGGTGGTGCTTCATCCACATAGGGGATGAGAGTGCTTCATCCAATAAAGAGATGGTGGTGCTTCATCCACATATATTGTGTTTAGAAAAGTCATTTCCTGAGCTAATTATAGAGGTTGCTCAACCCATGATATTTCCTCGTGGGAAGTGTGATTCCATGAAATGGAAAATGTTTAAGGGTGGTTCGACTATTTTTATTGTGTTAAGAAGCGTCCTTCGCTAACACTGAGCTAATTAGAGAGGTTGCTCAACCCTTTCGATACCGGGATATTCTCAGACCAGTACGGAGTTATTTTTTTATATAGGCTACTCAAACCTGTCTATGTTAGGATTGGAGTATCAGACTAACATGGAGTTTATTAGAGAGGGCACTCTCCCCTTCGTCTTCTAGGAGCGCGGTGCTCTTAGGAGTTTACTTATCGTTAATTACTTGCTATTACAATTTAATCAATGGTCTTAGAAATTTGCCATGTATTGAGAAAATTGTTGCCCCTTAAACCAAGAGGCGACCATAGCTTTTGTATCACATGCGATAGAAAATTGGGCATTGCCCTTACATCTTTCCGAAGGAGATTTGTTAACATATAAAAATGTTTGAGGAGGTTCTCATGCAAAGTCCTTGGGACTGTATCTCCCCCGACCATTTTTAACTTGTAGGCTTCGTTCCCAAAATGGGATGAAGCTAGAAATCCGGACAAATGTCCAATATGGGATGAAGCTAAAAATCTTCGGTGAAAGTCCTCCGGGATGAAGCTCAAAATCTGGACAAAAGTCGTCCAAAATGGGATGAAGCTCCATTTTGGGTAAAGGCATCCAAAACTGGATGAAGCTCAAAATTTTGAGATAAAAGTCATCCAAAATGGGATGAAGCCGAAGCTCAAAATTTTGGGCAAAAGTCATCCAAAATGGGATGAAGCTCCATTTTGGGAAAAGGCATCCAAAACTAGATGAAGCTCAAAATTTTAAGATAAAAGTCATCCAAAATGGGATGAAGCCGAAGCTCAAAATTTTCGGCAAAAGTCATCCAAAATGGGATGAAGCTCCATTTTGGGCAAAGGCATCCAAAACTGGATGAAGCTCAAAATTTTGGGCAAAAGTCATCTAAAATGGGATGAAGTCGAAGCTCCATTTCGGGTAAAGGCATCCAAAACTGGATGAAGCTCAAAATTTTGGGCAAAAGTCATCCAAAATGGGATGAAGCCGAAGCTCCATTTTGGGTAAAGGCATCCAAAACTGGATGAAGCTCAAAATTTTGGGCAAAAGTCATCTAAAATGGGATGAAGCCGAAGCTCCATTTCGGGTAAAGGCATCCAAAACTGGATGAAGCTCAAAATTTTTGGCAAAAGTCATCCAAAATGGGATGAAGCCGAAGCTCCATTTTGGGTAAAGGCATCCAAAACTGGATGAAGCTCAAAATTTTGGGCAAAAGTCATCCAAAATGGGATGAAGCCGAAGCTCCATTTTGGGTAAAGGCATCCAAAACTGGATGAAGCTCAAAATTTTGGGCAAAAGTCATCCAAAATGGGATGAAGCCGAAGCTCCATTTTGGGTAAAAGTCATCCAAAATGGGATGAAGCCGAAGCTCCATTTTGGGTAAAAGTCATCCAAAATGGGATGAAGCCGAAGCTCCATTTTGGGTAAAGGCATCCAAAACTGGATGAAGCTCAAAATTTTGGGCAAAAGTCATCCAAAATGGGATGAAGCCGAAGCTCCATTTTGGGTAAAAGTCATCCAAAATGGGATGAAGCTCAAAATTTTGGGCAAAAGTCATCCAAAATGGGATGAAGCTCCATTTTGGGCAAAGGCATCCAAAACTGGATGAAGCTCAAAATTTTGAGATAAAAGTCATCTAAAATGGGATGAAGCCGAAGCTCAAATTTTGGGCAAAAGTCATCCAAAATGGGATGAAGCTCCATTTTGGGTAAAGGCATCCAAAACTGGATGAAGCTCAAAATTTTGAGATAAAAGTCATCCAAAATGGGATGAAGCCGAAGCTCAAAATTTTGGACAAAAGTCATCCAAAATGGGATGAAGCTCCATATTGGGTAAAGGCATCCAAAACTGGATGAAGCTCAAAATTTTGAGATAAAAGTCATCCAAAATGGGATGAAGCCGAAGCTCAAAATTTTGGGCAAAAGTCATCCAAAATGGGATGAAGTCGAAGCTCCATTTTGGGTAAAGGCATCCAAAACTGGATGAAGCTCAAAATTTTGGGCAAAAGTCATCCAAAATGGGATGAAGCCGAAGCTCCGTTTTGGGTAAAAGTCATCCAAAATGGGATGAAGCCGAAGCTCCATTTTGGGCAAAGGAATCCAAAACTGGATGAAGGTCCAAAATTGGATGAAGGTCCAAAATTGGATTAACCTCAAAATTTTGAGATTACCAAAACTTTTATATAGAATCTTTATTAAAGCCTTTTGTAAAAGTTACTTTTTATGACATATTTATTAAAAGATTTTTGATATGTCACTATCAAAACTTTGTAAAAGTAACTTTTCATAGAATCTTTATTAAAGTACTTTTGTAAAAGTTACTTTTTATGACATCTTTATTAAAAGATTTTTATAAAAGTTGCTTTTCATGATATGTCACTATCAAAACTTTGTAAAAGTAACTTTTCATAGAATCTTTATTAAAGTACTTTTGTAAAAGTTACTTTTTATGACATCTTTATTAAAAGATTTTTATAAAAGTTACTTCTACAAATGTTGACTGATGTGGTTGAGATCGGGGTGACTTTACAACGTTGGTTGATGGCTGAACAGTAGGCACAAGGGTGGACATCCATGAAATCAGAGGGGTATCCATATGTCTATGTTCTAGCTCCAACTATCGTTAAATAAAGTGTCCCACGGATGGCGCCAAATGTTGAACTAAAAATCCGTCGGGTTGGTGTCAACGACCAAGAGGTGCCGTTCCTCGTCACCCCGAGCTTAGATTATACGACAAACAGTAAATAATTAGTTAGAAAGAGACCCGACACCGAAATCGCTATCGGGTTCCATAATCCAAGGACCCGAGGGTTTTAACCCTGTCGGGTGGCGATTCCCCAGAGGTAACACCTTTTCCGTGAAAAGGTGTTGTACGCCACGATGTCCGAGAATCAATGGTTTAGAGAAAGAGTTTAGAGAGAGAGAATCTAGAGAGAGAGTATAGAGAGAGAAAGTAAGGAGGGGGAAGAAGACCCCTTTTTACCATGAGGGGTGAGCTATATTTATAGAGTTCACATGTCACATGTCACAATAGTTGGTGGGGCCGGTTTGACCATGACCATAAATGGGATGGAGCTGTAGCTCCATCAGTGGGATGGAGCTGAAGCTCCAGTGCTTCATCAGTGGGATGGAGCCGAAACTCCAGTGCTTCATCAATGGGATGGAGCCGAAGCTCCAGTGCTTCATCAGTGGGATGGAGATGAAGCTCCAGTGCTTCATCAGTGGGATGGAGATGAAGCTCCAGTGCTTCATCAGTGGGATGGAGCCGAAGCTCCATCAATTCTTCCATAATGGGATGGAGTTGTAGCTCCATCAAGTCTTCAATAATGGGATGGAGCCGAAGCTCCATCAACTCTTCAATAATGGGATGGAGCCGAAGCTCCATCAACTCTTTTATAATGGGATGGGGCCGAAGCTCCATCAATTCTTCGATAATGGGATGGAGCCGAAGCTCCATCAATTCTTCAATAATGGGATGGAGTCGAAGCTCCATCAATTCTTCAACAATGGGATGGAGCCGAAGCTCCATCAACTCTTCAATAATGGGATGGAGCCGAAGCTCCATCAACTCTTTTATAATGGGATGGGGCCGAAGCTCCATCAATTCTTCGATAATGGGATGGAGCCGAAGCTCCATCAATTCTTCAATAATGGGATGGAGTCGAAGCTCCATCAATTCTTCAACAATGGGATGGAGCCGAAGCTCCATCAACTCTTCAATAATGGGATGGAGCCGAAGCTCCATCCTCAAATGGGATGATGGTGTTTTAGATGCTTCATCCCCCAACGGGATGAAGGTGGCTTTTTGGAGTATATGCATATATACTCCAACATATATAAACGTAAATGTATATATATGTATTATACGTACAACATTATTTTCTTATAATAAATTAAAATCTACATAAACATAAAATTTATGATTTAATTTTTATTTTTTTCGCGCTATCGCGAGACAATAATCTAGTAAACATATATAGTAAACTTATTATATTAAAATATCATTCAAGTTTTGTTTGACACTTATTCGTTATTTGGTCCACCCCGAACTGATTTCTGGCTATGAGAATATTAACACGAATTACCCCACACACACATATACTTATACTTGTATTAATAAATTAAGTCTCATGATAGTGATTTTACTCTATGGATACGGGTATAACCGGCGGCCGGCAAAGTAAGGATAACAATACTCATAAAAAACGAGACATCCTTTTCCAGTCTTAAAAAACTTTTACCATGTAACTATTAATAGCAAGTTTAAGTATATAGGTTAAATCATCAGTTAAACAAATATTTGCGAGTTATGGCTAAGGAAAAAGTGCCGGTGATCGATATGCAAAAGGTTGAGGGATTGAGTGAAGAATTAGTTAAAGCATGTGTAGAATGGGGTTGTTTTAGGATTGTTAACCATGGCGTCCCACCAGAACTCATGGCTCAAATGAAAATAGTGTCCGCCTCACTATTTGATCTCCCACGGGAGATCAAGAGGCGGACACTTCATCCTGGACATGGAAAGGCCCACGTGGAACGTAACCAAATAAGTCCCTTCTATGAGGGTTTCAGTATTGATGAAATTTCTTTTACTCATGACTTCTGCGATCGCCTTGATACCTCCACTCACCAAAGGTATATTTCTCCCTCTCTACCATGCATATTGCTGCGTAGGTTCACTTACTTTTTATATAAAACATGACAACCAGTTACCACCGTACATTTGGTATAGTTTTTAATAGTATATATGAAACGCGCTAGCTCGTGATTCTTGGTATTGTTTGTTTCAAACTCTATTT
This sequence comes from Senecio squalidus, assembly GCA_910822075.1. NCBI lineage: Eukaryota > Viridiplantae > Streptophyta > Magnoliopsida > Asterales > Asteraceae > Senecio > Senecio squalidus. The sequence goes on from CAJVGC010000582.1 coordinate 19,488,575, forward strand.
TTGACTTATTGACATGTAGGGAGATTATATGCAAGTATGTAAAAAGCATTCGTGATCTCGCTGGACTTCTTGGTCAGAAGTTGTTGGATGGCAGTGGTTTGGCTGGGGATTTGTTCGACGGATGGTGTTGCCAACTAAGACTGAACAAATATCATTACTGCCCTGAAAGCTTAGGGTTATTCGGTGCTGGTGTGCACTCTGACCCTTCCTTTCTGACTATTTTACAAGACGATGAAAACGTTAATGGTCTGGAGCTTGTTGACAAACTCAGTGGTGAGTTAGTTCCTGTTGACCCTGTTCCTGGCACACTTGTTGTCAACGTTGGCGATATTGGCATGGTAACACCACACGCACCTATTTATTTATGTTACGAGTGAAAAATGTATAATAAAATGACTTAGTCTTTCAGGTTTGGAGCAATGGGAGATATTACAATGTGAAGCACAGAGTTGGCTGTTTTGAACCCAAAACACGTTATTCGATTGGTCTTTTCGTGTTGGGACCAGTTGACAAGAAGGTTGAAGCGCCATCAAAACTGGTCGACTCTGAACACCCTCGTCTTTATGTTCCTATAGATACCGCGGAATATAGAGATTTTCGAATTTCTAAGAAAGTACTAACTGGTGGTGCCCTTGACTTATTTAGGGCCACTGCGGCATGAAAACACGTCGCTGAATCACTTGTTAAAATAAAATATGTAAAATGTGTAACGATTGTTTGTTTTTTTTTATCATTCGCACTTGTTTCATTGTGTATTTGTATAAAAATTGAGTTTGAAAAACATCAAAACATATGTACCTTACTACAGAAATAGTTATGCTGCTTAACACCTTAATCTTTGGTAAAAATATGTGCAGTTTGATTTGCATTTGCAGAAACAGAAACAGTTTCGACTGTTTTTAATCATATCTTAGCTTACGTTTTCTCTCTACTTCAACATGTTTAGTCCTTTCGTGAAAAATTTGGCCACCAACAAGTACATGTATGCCAGTATTATTGTTTGCTTAAGTAGTGACCGCGTATTGAAATTTTGTAGTCGACAGTTATATACTTACACATGCATATCTCTTTAGACTTGATCGCACAACCTTTTGGTTGGTGGAACTGCAAGAATAAAACCATCTTTGATACGCTCAAAGGGTTAAACGAATGATTAGATTGAATATTTTTACGTGTGAGCTCGCTTTATTACTTGGCAGAAAGTTGATGTAAGGCAGTGGTTTGACGGGAGATTAGTTCCAAGGGGGGTGTTAAATGTGATGTAGGCATGAAACAATGGAAGATATTGTAATGTAAAGCATAGAGTGTTACAAACCAAAAACAAGCTACTCGAGCCATCTATTCATATTGGGACGACATGAAAAGGTGGCCGAAGCCCCATCAGAACTCGTGGACTCAGAACGCCCATGTCTTATGTTGCCATTGATGTCAAGGAATACAACAATGTTCAAGTCACTAAAGGGTTACCAGCTAACCTCGAGCTTTACAAAAGCACCAAAATATAAGAAAAAACTGCACCAATAACAATAGATGTGTCGTGATACTGTTAGTGTTAAGTACATCGATTCTAATATATCTAATACTTGCAAAAGAATCTTATGTCGATTAATATCAATAGCATTGATTGTGTTCTAAATTAACGGACATTAGTGAATAAATGTAAGGGCCTCATTTACAACGTATTTTGGCAAAATTATGAGGCACCACAATCTAACTCTACTTCTAAATTGTACAATGCCCAGAAGTTCTACTCGGATTTGATGAACAAACCTTCTGTATTCTGTACGGGGGCTCGCCCCCTTGATAAGATTTCGTAATCAAGTGGGGTCTACTTATTGAAGACCTGCTACACGAGACTGTATAATCAGGGGAAGAGTAAATTGCGTTGAAAATTGAAGAAATTGGATCATTATCGATGTAATCTATGTTACTGAACGAGTCACGAGTGCTTTCTGTAGTGAAAGACGCATCATCTGAGCTTGTAAAGATCGACCACTCACTTGAAGTAGCATCCGAAAAGTCAACACAAGATGATGGCCTATTTTGGTTTGACCTCACTTGAAAATCTTTCGTTTCTTGACCCGGGGTCGACGTCGGAGCTTTTAGCATCCGGTGCTTCTCAACGCCACAAGCTTTCGGTTTTCCGGTATAAGTCCTAAGGGGTCGAGGGGATGATCTATGAAAAAAAAATAAACATCATACATGCATTTCAAAAAAATTAATCTAATAAAAATATAAAGCGGTTTTGTTACAAAACAGATTGTTTACCTCATGTAAAATAATATGTACGCCCCTTCTGACATCACCTGGTTCAAAGAAACTTGTTGAACCTGTAACGCAAGCAAGATCAGTAAGATGTGAGTCGCATTAAAAACATGTTGAACCTGTAACGCAAGCAAGATCAGTAAGATGTGAGTCGCATTAAAAACATGACGTATTGTAACTTACCTGTGTGTCATCAATCCTGAACCAGTTTCCTTGAAGATTTTTCACGTATGAGATATAATGACCAGAAAAAGATGCATTCATCGTGTCTAAATGCACAACGACACCATAAAGCATGTATAATGGAGGAATGTCCTCTGTCCCGGTCATAAACGGGACCATATCCAACATATCAGGAAACGATATACACTTGTTTATCTTCCCGTAGTTTCCCTCCTGAAAATTATGAAATCGATGAAGAACAAGTGTCTTGCTGACTTAATATAGACGCTAGAATCGGTTTTAAGAAGTACCTGAAATCTTTTTAAAACAATAGTCAAAATATTTGGAGCCTCCTTTATAGCAAGCTGCTTTTGTGCTCGAACATATGTAGCACATCTTTGAAAAGACATATCAAACATATTATGAGACGGTAAAACAAAATATTTTTGTGAAAAAAATTTAGACGTTATGTAAACGAACAAACCTTCCACATCTGTACATGTTTTCTCCATCTAGATCTTCCGGACTTGTAAACTGAGTCAATGCGTCTTCTAACGACTCTACCCACCCGTATATCTCTAAAGTAAGATCCATAATGTTTTCGTATCTATCTGACTCGTGGTGACATCTCAAGCACTTGACCTAATTTTCCACAAAACAACTTGGTGAAATCGTGTTTTTCGTATTTAAATACCACCCAAAAGAATGATGTTTTTTACCTTTGATCGTAGCTTCCCACCAAAGGTATGTTGAATAAATGTTGTTTCTTGTAATCTTGGATCAACTACGTCTTCTCCACCTAAACCCTCCAGACATATTGATTGCATCGAGGTGACTAGGAGCCTAAAACAAGACAAGTATCAAATTTATACAAAAACTGGAACGAAATTGAGTGGGTGGGTAAAAAGCGGACCTTAAAAACTCGTGAGCATCTTCTTGACTCCCGTTACCCATTTTGTTACTAACACTCCGCATACGTGAAAGAATTCTACTGAGTGAAAGCGGCTCCCCAGTATCGCGTAACATTAGTACATGATGCTCAAGTTCACAAATAAGGCACCAACTTTTTGCACAACCTGACATATAACGAAAACATAGAGTAGAAATATCTTAAAAAAACAATAAAATAACAAATATTGAAAGAATCATAAATGTTTTATCACTTTAATTGGAAGAAGATGAGATGTTAGAATTACAGGATTTAGAATGTGATCGGCGGAGTAAATAGATGGTTAAAGGCTTTGTAGAAGTCAAACACTGCAGCACAGCATTCGCGTAACAGCTGTAAAACGGATAGAATGTAAACATATAGATTTGTCAAAATTTGGTTTCCTTGATTTCTCACCCGAAAAGAAATCTCTGGCTTTTGATATGATAAGCAACTTACCTATTCCCACAATTTACGAGTCCCCTTGGCAATAAACTAAAAGCTTCATACCGAAAGAACTTTACGAATTCTTCATAAGGAAATAGCATCTGACATTAAAAAGAGAGAAGAATTTAAGCAAGTTACCATATCGATAATAACACAAACATGTCTTGGTTTCCCGTTGACAGAACTTACTAATGAAAAGAAAATGATACTAAAACTTACTTTTATTTTCTTATTTCTTTCGCTATTAACTTCTGAACGTTCAACTTTGTCATGCTTTAATGACCTCTTTAGACCAATCATCTTCATAAATCCCTTATTAACGATATTGTTGCCTTCGTGAGGAGGGTTCACATCCCCCCGTTTAGATTCATCTGTTCACGTTGTAAAAAAAAACTTCAACATAAATGAACAAAATTTTCACATTGTAAAAAAGACTTGTTCTTGTAAAACCTACCCAACGCATTAGGAACTTGATCCATACTTCCCTTTTCAGAACATGTTTGATCTCTCGACATATTCATCGTTGAATTTGCTGATTTATGTATTTTAATTCCCGCAGGATGTGACGATAATTTCTCTGTATTACTTTTCTTCGCCTGGCTTCTTTCAGAACATTTTGTCCTGCAAGTTTCGTAACCCGTACTTACTTCACCATTTGGTAAGCTCCGTCCATTTATTAAGTCCGTTTCAATACCTAGAGAACTTGTCCCATTTTGACTAGATTTTGGCTGCAATTATCAGTTAGAGTTAGTACCACCACAATATTTCATGAAATACGTGTAAACGAAATATGAACCTTGTATCTGGCGAAAGTTCCTTTTGATGAAACATTGTTATCATACGAGGTGGAACACGTCTCTCCACATGAATCAAGAATCACGCCCTCTTCTTTTCTCGGCATTTCTTTGTTAAGATTGGATTCGGGAAACTGGCAATCCAACTTTTCACCAAACAAAAACTGTTCATCAGTGGATTCTTCATTGGAAGTGGAGTCTGGAGATGCACAACTACCGTTGTACTCCAATAGTTGGCACTCTTGTTTGTGAACTTGCCTCCAATGAATAATTTGACACTTACCAGAACTGCATATATGTTACAAATCAAAACAAAGATATGTGTTTACAGTTTACCATAAAAACACACAGTCGGATTACTGATATAAAGAATATTTTTGTTGGATATTAATCGGGTTCCATCATTATCAGGGTAACAAGTGTACACCCTTTTACCACCAAAGTAGAGGTGGCAATTTTGATCCATTTTACTTACAAATGGGTCGGTTCAAGGAATGTTTTTTCTCTCGGATCAAATGGATATGATAAACAAGAAGTTAAAAGATAATATGTGGAACGGGTTGAAATTCACCCATTTTGTTACCTCTACTTTTTACCTTTTGTTAACAGTATTTTCATTTACTACAACTTTTTTCCCGATTCACAATATTAAACAATTAAGGAGTGCAATATTTTTTGGAAACAACAACTTATGGAGTCGAACGACGTTTGGATATTAATTGGTGTAGAAAATTTAGACCTCTTTAACATTTTGCTAACAAAATTTTCTTTTCCTATAATCACACTTTGCTTTTCATTATTTAACAATTAATGATTATTTGAAAATAGAAGAGAAGTTAAACATACCAATAACGTACGGATTTGCATCGTGAGCAACGAGTTTTGGCTGGACCAAAACATCTTTCACATTTATGAACCACGTTATTCGGCTTTAAAACAGGTACAAGAGGGATAACAGCAGCAGTCATTCCCTCTACTCGAAAAACTTCTTCTGTAACAGCAATACGAGCAAGTTCGCTCATCTTTTCTTTCTTTTTTGAAACTTCGTTCCATTTTCCTAACAAAATGTAAGCAACAAGAGGAAGTACAACCAACACAAAAAACAGGAATGGCAAATCAGTTTCCCTTGGCTGTAGCATGTCCCCACCAGCATACTCATGTCAAATTTCCCCCCGATAAACTAATTTCCGCTAACTACCACTTTCAAAATAGATCACCATCTTGCTTCACCAACAACTATTTGTTTTCTTCAAATTTACGCTCTTTACCGCATAATGGAGATAGAATTGTCTAACCTGGGGAAACAATATTAAAAAGCTTAAAGATCATGTACATTTAAAAGGAAATCAACCAATGACAAAAGAAACTCGAAAACTTTAGTTTTTCCCACAAAGATGTCATTCGCTTTCGCTTTTTCCCCGTTTTGAGTAAACGATTAGGGGAAAAGTGGAAACAATAAACATGGATCATTTCAAGGCAATAGTTCGAAAGATAAACAAAATGGGACACCAAGAGTTTCTATTTCCATAAAATCAAAACCGAACAATGATAATACTTCCACTATAAAGGTATTATAGTTTTACTAAATGATTTTATAATGACAAGTAAAGCGAAACACCTCAAAAAGGTGAAACCCTACATTCAATCATAATTTAAAAAAAAAAAAAAAAATCTTAGAGATTTGTTAGTTCAACAAGATTTTCACTTTCTTAATATTATTATGCGAAAACTTGGGCAAATCTTATAATAAAAAAATTAAAAATAAATCCAAAAAATTCACTAATCTTAACCTAACATTTAAATATCCATTTTCTGCTACATTATGCAATCCAAGAAAAGGGGAAAAAACTAGTTTTTATAACAAAAATGGTAATTTATATTTTTTCACAAAAAACCCACAAATTCCACTGCAAAAAAATCAAATTTTTCACAAAACCCATGAGTTAAAAAAAAAAAAATCATCATTTTCTTTAAAAACAATGGCATTCCTAAATAAAATCTTTAAAAAAAAAAAAAAAAAAAAAAAAAAAAACCAAATTAATCAACTTTTTACAAAACCCAACTCAAAATTGAAGGAATCAAATAAAAAAAAATGCAAGATTTAAATTAAAGAAAATTATGAAAAGAGGGCATATACCTAAATTTCTTGTGTAAAAAATGGAGAAAAGATTCCTTGTTTGGCGTCAACAAGTTCTGTTTATACTCAGAAACAGTGTTTGTCTCTTTTTATGTGAATATACGTACAAATGTTGTTGTTTAGCTTCACACACAGATCACATTTCTTTTTACTACTTTGAGATTCGTGACATTTCACATAAACAAATATACTTGTCTTTTGTGGGGTTGTGTTGTCTTTAATTAACTATCATTAGTGAATCATTATCTTGGAATATTTAAGTTGTTTAAGATGTTTTACTTGTATAAAGTGTGGTCCATATATGTTGTTATGCTAATGACATAAATCATTAATAGTAAGTATTTTTTGTCACTCACTTCCAATCTTCGGATGATAATGTATAAAAATAAATGTTTTTATGTTTATCTATAAGACGATGTTCAGATGTTAAGTATGTCGTTCACAATGTTTAAAGAATTCCCTTTTCGGAATTCACATTATCCTCATTTGGTATTTTTTGTGTTTTTTTTTTCTTAAATTCTTTTTTTCCTTGCACATATGTCCCTTAGGGAGTATATGTTTAAACGAAGTTCACATAATTATGACATGGTATGTGACGTGAATAGAATTTGGGTCTCAATGTAGCTAAGATCGGCTTCAATGACGAAGACTTGAACCAGGTGGTGGGTAGGTTTTTAGATAGAATCAATAACATTTTGTAGAAAAGTTATATTTATTTGGAGAAAAGCAACATGATAGATTATTCAGTGAATGAGAGAGCTTGGTTTTTGAAATCAAGACTCTCAAAATATTGACATTTAATTATAGAGATGAAAAATCCAAATGCCCCCTTAGGAGTTAGGACCTTCGATCAAGACGAACAATCGATATATAATGTGTGTCAATAGCAACGTCTTTTATGTAATTGTTTTGAGATTAAGAAAACAAATTGAATCAACAATTGTTAAAATAACATTAATGAATTCAGTCCTAACTTAATATAATCGGTTCTAACTTAAGTCGGTTTATGCAGGATTTATGTTGAGGGACTTGTTATGTTAACTTCTGAAAGTGTGGTGCAGTTTATATGCTTAATATGGAGTTCTAAGAGTTAAGGGATTGGTTTGTAGTTTACAAGTAAAGTATGGGGTTACCTTTGTATTATGGCAGTATATAAGCCAAAAGTTCTGTTGGTTAGGTTATAACATTACAGCCGCTGTCTCTCTCTATTCTCATTATTCTCTCTAAAGTGAAATTAGAGTTTTGTCTTATAACTCTAGTTTAATAGTCTGTTTTGGTATTAACAATCAATTGATTGATTGTGAAGTTGTATTAGTCTTAGTATTTGGTGGTTGATTAATAACAAGTTAAAGCGTATTTGTGTTCATCTCTTTCGGTTTATCAGTTTTCACATGGTATCAGAGCACCGTGGTGCTCTGAATATTCTGATCGAGTGATATCATTACTGTCCGTGACGTTCTGGTTGTGTTGCTTTCTGTCGGTGACGTGTTATTATCATCCAGGAGGTTCTGGTTGGTTAGTATTGTTATCGGTGACGTTGTATTATCACCGGTGACGCTTTGATTGGTTACGGACTCATTGGATCGGTGACGCGCTTGAGGTTAGTTGTTCAGATCTAAGGTTAGTAATTGGTTTTGTTATAGATCCGATCAGATCTTGTGGTTTATTACTCAGATAGAGTGATTTGTAGTTGATTTCGGTTCTGGTCCGATTGGATCTAATAGTTTGTGGTTGTTTTTGGTTCGGATCTGGTGGATCTACTAGTTTGTGGTTGTGTTTTGGTTCGGATCTGGTGGATCTACTAGGTTGTGGTTGATTTTGGTTCGGATCTGGTGGATCTACTGGTGTGTGATTGATTTCGGTTCGGATCTGGTGGATCTAGTGGTTTAGATCTGGTGGATCTAGTGTTTTGTGTTGGTTGCTGTCTTGGATCTGTTGGATCTTGAGTTGCAGTCTCTGTTCGTGATCTCGATCAAGTCTGTTCAGGCTAGATCTGGGTTGGTTGCTGGTTTTTTGGGCTCCTTGGCTGTTCCAGGAGCGTTGGCTAGCTGCTGCTGTTGGTTACCTCTTTCTTCCGCTGCTATTTTTTTTTTTTTTTTTTGTTTTTATTCATTCATTCATTGGTCTGTATTATTCTTTTATTTCCTTTTTTGTTAATTTGTAATATTGTTGCTGGTGCTTCTTGCTCCCACTGTAAGTCTTCTCTCCCTTCCTCTTATTTACTTTACTGTTTCTGTTTGGTTGGTTGATTGTGGTTGCTTGTGGTGCCAGAGGTTGTTAGCCTGGTGTTTGTTGATTTCTATTTTTCTGTACTAACGTTTTCTTGGTAGAAGAGAAGCATACTGTTGAGCCCCTGCTTAGTAGACCTCTGAATCGAACAGTATAGGGAGCAACACACAGTGTTGTCTTTTAGGATTTATTTTTTTCAGTTTTTTTTTTCTTTGTGGTGATTGCTGTTTTTTTTTCTCCTAGTGTTTGTTAATCTGTTTGCTTGTTTGTTTTGTGCCTTTGTCTGTTATAATGAGTGCTGATAAATCTGGTGCTAGTAGTGATATTAAAATGACCCAAGTTAATAATCTTGACTTTAGTGACCCTTTATTTCTGCATGTTAGTGACAATAACACTACGTCCTTAATCACATTTAAACTTAAAGGAACTGAAAATTATAATGTGTGGAGTTGTGCTATGTTACTTGCCCTACAAACCAAAAATAAAACTGGATTTATTGATGGTAGCTTAAAAAAGGATGAGTCTGATGCTGTATTAGGTAGACAATATGATAGATGCAATTCTGTGGTACTTTCTTGGATACTTAGCTCTATTTCTGATGAACTGTATTTGGGTCAAGTTTTTTCTACCTCTGCCTATGTTGTTTGGAATGAATTAAAAGAAACATATGATAAGGTAGATGGGTCTATTACATTTAATCTGCATCATAAGATAAATAGTTTAACTCAAAGTGGTAGTTCTGTTTCTGACTATTATCATAAACTTAATTCTCTGTGGAAACAATTTGATGCTTTAGTTAAACTTCATGTATGTTCATGTGATGGTGCTAAAATGTTTTGTGACCATAATAATCTGATAAAACTGATGCAATTTTTGATGGGCCTGGATGACAACTACTCTCTCATGCGTAGCAACATTTTGACTACTGAACCTCTTCCATCTGTTAAAACTGCTTTTGCAATTGTGTCAAGAGAAGAATCTCATAGAGGCTCTTCTCAACCCTCTTCTTCAAACAAAAGTCAAAATAATGCTTTTTTTTTTTGCAAAAACCTTCGACACTAATAAAAGCTTTAACAATAATAACAATTCTAATAAAAAGTTTGAAAAAAGAGGTCCAAACCCAAACTTAACTTGTACAAAATGTGGAATGATTGGGCACACTATTGAGCGATGTTATGAGATAGTAGGGTATCCTCCAGGCTGGAAAAAAGGTTTTAAGAGTAAGTTTAACAATAATAATGCCTTAGTTGACAATGTGGCTTCTAGTGGTTCTATGTCTTTTACTAGTGACCAAATGGATAGAATTTTGAAACTTATTGGAGACAAGTCAGTCCCGGGGGGTGTTCATGCCAATATCGCAGGTATTTGTTTTCAAAATAACAATGTGTTCTTTAATTCCAATATACAAAAATTCTTTTGTTCTAACTCACACCTAAAATCTGCTAAGTTCCATAATGGGTGGATTCTAGATTCAGGAGCAAACCAGCATATGACGCTATCAGATGAACATCTGGATAGTGTTATAGATATTGCTGGTTTGAATCTGAAAGTAGGACATCCAAATGGAACTGATGCAAAGATAGTTAAAATTGGAAATTTAAAACTAAATGATAACATTGTTCTCTATGATGTCTTAGTCGTGCCTGAATATAATGTAAACTTACTATCTGTGTTCAAATTGGCTGAAGATAGTGACCTTTCTGCTGTTTTTAATAAACACCTTTGCTTAATTCAGGACTCAACTCTAAAGAATACCCTGGGGACTGGTAGTGTTTCTGATGGTTTATATTATTTTGACATGGTTAGTAATAATAATTGTGCATTTGTTAATAATGTGCTTAATTGTTTGTCCTTTGATTTGTGGCACAATCGACTTGGTCACCCTTCTGATCAAGTTCTAAATGTCCTCAAATCTTCCTTAAATGTAGTGGAAAGTTCTGAAACCGTTCCTTGTGATGTTTGCCATAAGGCCAAGCAAACCCGAGAACCTTTTCCACTAAGTGACCATAAATCCAGTCACTTGGGAGACTTGGTTCATCTAGATTTGTGGTGTCCCTATAAAGTAACTAGCAAGGAAGGGTTCAGATATTTTTTAACAATTGTCAATGATTACTCTAGGGCTGTATGGGTGTATATGCTTAAGACCAAAGATGAGGTATTTGACAATATACTTGATTTTTATAATTTGATTAAAAACCAATTTTCAAGATCTATTAAAGTTTTTAGAAGTGATAACGGTACTAAATTTGTCAATAATAAACTGTCTAATTTTTTTAATCAAAATGGAATTGTTCATCAAACCAGTTGTGCTTATACACCACAACAAAATGGTATAGCTGAGAGAAAACATAGACATTTGTTAAACGTTTCTAGATCTCTTTTGTTTCAAGGGGGCATTCCCCTCTATATGTGGCCTGAGTGTGTTCTAACTGCTACCTATCTTATTAACAAGACTCCATCATCTCTGTTAAGTGGTAAATCCCCCTATGAATATGTTTATGACCATAAACCAAATCTGTCCCACCTTAGGAGTTTTGGCTGTCTTGCTTATGCTACTGTGCTTAATAATCATGATAAATTTAGTAGTAGGTCTCTTAAATGTGCATTTATTGGCTATTCTAACTCTAAGAAAGGCTATAAATTGTATAGTTTTGATCAGAAGTGTGTAATATTTTCTAGAGATGTTAAATTCTATGAAAATGTATTCCCTTTCAAATCCACTAATGATGATCATCTAAACTTGCACACTGAGACCACTACAAACACCTTAAATTTTTTTGATAGCATGTATAACCATCTCCCAAAAAGTCCCGATGATAAAGGGATGGATACTGATGGTGAAGGTAGTGGGTCGGATTCTACCTCTCATGACAGTTTTCAGGAGTCATCTCCTGTGAATGAAACTGTTGTGGAGGAGAACACCACTGCAACACCGATTGATGAAAACACAGTAATCCCTGAGGGCAATGTTTTTCAAAATCTGGATGAATCTGTTATTAATGAACCTGCAAATTCTAGAAAATCTTCCAGAAAAACAAACGTTCCTAGAAAATGGGATGACTATGTTTTAGGGGGGGAACACAGATATGGTGTTGATAAGGTTGTTAGTTATGCTCGGCTGAAAAATGATTTTGCTTGTTTTGTTGTTAACTTGAATAAAAGTAGTGAACCTAAGTCTTTTGCTGAAGCTTGTTTAGATCCCAACTGGATAAATGCCATGAATACAGAAATGGAGGCATTACTTAGAAATCAAATTTGGGATGTAACTAAAAAGCCTGAAAATAAAAATATTGTTGATTGTAAGTGGCTTTTCAAGATTAAATATAAGGCTTCAGGAGAAATAGAGAGATATAAGGCTCGTTTAGTTGCCAGGGGCTTTAGTCAAAAATATGGCATTGATTATGAGGAAACGTTTTCACCCGTTGTGAAAATGGTCACTTTTGGTGTATGATTACTTTAGCCGTGTGCAATAGTTGGCCTCTTTATCAGCTTGATGTAAATAATGTATTTCTTTATGGTGATCTGGATGAGGATGTTTATATGTCATTACCCGAAGGGTATTTTGACAAGTCTGATAATCGTGTTTGTAAGTTGAAAAAGTCTCTATATGGTCTGAAACAGGCCCCTAGAAAATGCAATGAGAAGTTAACTGCCAGTTTATTTGAATACGGTTTTGTCCAAAGTAAAGCTGATTATTCATTGTATGTTTTGACCAAAAGTAGTATACATGTTATGCTTTTGGTTTATGTGGATGATATTATTATAACTGGGAATTCTGATAGTGAAATCATGGCTGTAAAGAAATTTCTTAATTCTAAGTTTATGATTAAAGATTTGGGTAATTTGAAAGATTTTCTGGGCATAGAATTAATTGAAACTGAATTGGGAGTATGTCTTTCTCAGCGTAAATATTGTTTGGAATTACTTGATGAATTTGGATTGTTAGGATGCAAACCTGCAACCACTCCTCTTGATGCAAATATGTCTGTTTTATTTGATAAAGTTGAACATGAGTCAAGTAAGTTGTTAAGCAATATTTCTGTATATCAAAAACTAGTTGGAAAGTTGATATATTTGACCCTTACAAGACCCGATATTAGTTTTGCAGTTCAAAATCTTTCACAGTTTATGCATGCCCCAACAGAACTGCACTTTAGTCTTGCACTTAGGGTACTTAGATATCTTAAATCTCCTCCTGGTCAAGGAATACAGTTATGCAAAACTAGTAGTGTCAAGTTATCTGTATATGTTGATTCTGATTGGGGTCGATGTAAAATTTCTAGACGCTCTATTACTGGTTTCTGTGTGTATGTTGGAAGTTCCCTTGTGTCATGGAAAAGTAAGAAGCAGCCTACGGTCTCTAGGTCTTCTGTTGAAGCAGAGTACCGAGCCATGGCTGCGGCTACTTGTGAAACTTTGTGGTTAATAAATTTATTGCATGATATGAAGATAAATGATTTAACCCCTGTTGATTTCTACTGTGATAACAAAGCCGCAATGATGATTGCAAACAGTCCAGTTTTGCATGAGCGGACTAAGCATTTTGAGATAGATTTGCATATTGTACGGGAAAATGTGTGTTCTGGGGTGCTGAAGTTAATTAAAATTGAGTCAAATGAGCAACTAGCCGACATCTTTACAAAGGGACTTTCTCCTTCTCCACATAACTATTTGTGTAAAAAGTTGGGACTACATAATCCTTTTAGAGTTAGGACTGAGGGAGGATGTTAAAATAACATTAATGAATTCAGTCCTAACTTAATATAATCGGTTCTAACTTAAGTCGGTTTATGCAGGATTTATGTTGAGGGACTTGTTATGTTAACATTTGAAAGTGTGGTGCAGTTTATATGCTTAATATGGAGTTCTAAGAGTTAAGGGACTGGTTTGTAGTTTACAAGTAAAGTATGGGGTTACCTTTGTATTATGGCACTATATAAGCCAAAAGTTCTGTTGGTTAGGTTATAACATTACAGCCGCTGTCTCTCTCTATTCTCATTATTCTCTCTAAAGTGAAATTAGAGTTTTGTCTTATAACTATAGTTTAATAGTCTGTTTTGGTATTAACAATCAATTGATTGATTGTGAAGTTGTATTAGTCTTAGTATTTGGTGGTTGATTAATAAGAAGTTAAAGCGTATTTGTGTTCATCTCTTTCGGTTTATCAGTTTTCACAACAATCATATATTCTCCTAGTAGATGTGTTAGTGACGAAGGAAATTGGAAGAAAATTAAAAAAAAAATTATAATAATAAACAAACAATTACTTTGATGTTTGAATGAAATTAAATTCTTGTTGGTCGCCTTTTCTACGATCTCCTTTGAACCCTAAACACTATTGATTGTGGAATAACCAATATGTATATGTAAACGGTGAAGAACAAAGCAAATAACCAAATGAATGATTCTATTAAGCTTACGTGTTTGATTACAACCACGAATAGAATCTAAACAAACGATTACAAGACTTTAACAATCAAGAACACTCAGTTTCGTGACCTAGACCTAAGCTCACGTAACTATTCTTGATTTGACAGCTCTGACAACTTTCAACAACAACATTTATGATCCCGAGGCTGCTATTTATAGGCAGCACGGAAACCTAGAAGAGTGCGTAACTCTCCTAGTTACACACGTAACTCACTAGTTACGTGACCGTAACTCAGTTACTTGACGTAACTGTTTTCGTAAATGCGTTTGGACTTACAACTCGATCTAATTACATTCTAACTCTATGACACGTTCAAATGAATACAATCTACAGACAATAATGTTCCAACAAACTCCCCCTTGGATGTAGCTTGTATTCTTCAAAATTGTCTTGAACTTTTGGTGTCGAGAGATCGAGAGTTGATTCCTTTAAACTTCATAGAGACTTGTACGGTGTAAAGTTTGCAACCGATAACTTGCGAATCTTTTCTGACAGCTAATCTTCATCATTAAGCAACGCGGCTCCATGAATATCAGCTTCGAGTCCTTGACTTCCAAGAAGTGCTAGACTCTTCAAGATCCGATCCTTAACTTTGTAAAACCTGGCTTACAAAGACAAAACTGACCAAATACGTGTTTTTGTTCTTTAAACTGATAAAATTTCTCATTTTTCAGAAAACACGTGATAAAACCTTTTAACCATAAACGATACGTGACAACGAAGAAAAGAAACATAGAAATAAAATATTTTTGATTTTTGTTTGTTTTCTTAACCTAAAACCGAAACTCTTTTTGTGGTTTTTAACTATAAGCTATTCACACTACTTTAGCAACCTACAAAAGGGCAAATCTTTTTGGATAGGGATTAGTTTGCTTTTAGGATCATATCGCAGAAGTCGAATCACAAGAATCAGCCGATTATTAGTATATTTGTCCTCTTAAATACAACATATATATATCATACAAAAAATCTTCCGATTATTTAAATTACAACTGTTTATATGGATCCCACTTATATTTACACTTAGCTAAATCCGAACTTCCCTCAAAGCGTCATCAAACTTCCAGTATTTATTTAGGAAACCCGTCACCTTATTCCTATTTTATTAACTACTCTAAGTATTGAAAATGCATACTTATAGTATAAAGTTTAAGCACTTGTGCATTTTTCATAATTAAAGAAGCTCTTTTTTCTTTTTCTTCTTTTTTTTATTTTATTTATAAGCTTAAGAAGCTTTATTGACTAGTGAACTCCTCCCTCTGTCTTTGCCGTTTGTCAAGTAAGCATCAAGAGTTATGGAATTCTTATTTGACTCTACTCTCCCCTTTATACTAACTGCAAGGAAACTATGATTTCGCAACCTTATAGAATCAAGGAGCGCCTCAAGGATACGAGTTTTACTTAGCTCCTCAACCTTTATACTAACTGCAGGAAACTATGATTTCGCAACCTTATAGAATCCTGGAGCGCCTCAAGGTGTTTAGGAGTTATTAATAAAAAACTCTTTGAGTTTTAGAAAAAACGATTTATTATATTTTTTTGATTTTCTCTCAATTTTTCTTTTCCTCGCTTTTTCTATTACTCTCAGATACTTATTTATATATATATAATCCTATGGTGACAGATTCCAGGCACACCGAAAGTTTTCAGCTTATCATTGAGATGAACAAACTTAACCGTGTTACCCATTAGAAACAGGTTCGGAAAATTGTTTATATGATATTGGCCGTACCTACTAATACATCGAACAAACACTTATGATTCTGATTTTTAAAATCCGCGATGTACTATCATTTCCTAAGGTTTTCACAAACTTTCTCCCCCTCTTTTTATGTTTATCTGATTTTTATTAATTTTGGAACTATACAAATCCTAAAAACTTAAAAAGAAAAGTTTCGAAGTCACGATCAAAGATTTAGGTTTTTATCATTTGGACACTTGACACTCAATTGAGATTATTAAACTTTGACTCAATGAGATTCCAAAACTTTAGACTCTTTTGAAAAGAGTTTTGCATTTAAGCAAAACAGTTTTTGTTCGAGTTCGCAACTGTTATATGTTGCGAAGTCTAAACGCTTTAAACTTAAGATATAAGCATGTAAATTAAACTTGAAAGTAGAAGTTTGAACGCAAACCGGACCACGTAAATCAAATAGGAATCAAAAGCCTACCGAATCACGCATCACACACATTACAAACAAACATTCAAGCAAAATAAACATATATATATCAAAAGATGTATATGTAAACGGTGAACCCTAAACACTATTGTTTGCGATCTCCTTTGAACCCTAAACACTATTGATTGCGGAATAACCAATATGTATATGTAAACGGTGAAGAACAAAGCAAATAACCAAATGAATGATTCTATTAAGCTTACGTGTTTGATTACAACCACGAATAGAATCTAAACAAACGATTACAAGACTTTAACAATCAAGAACACTCAGTTTCATGACCTAGACCTAAGCTCACGTAACTATTCTTGATTTGACAGCTCTGACAACTTTCAACAACAGCATTTATGATCCCGACGCTGCTATTTATAGGCAGCACGGAAACCTAGAAGAGTTACGCGCACGTAACTGTCTGGGAGACAGTTACGCGCGTAAGTCTCCTAGTTACGCACGTAACTCACTAGTTACGTGACCGTAACTCAGTTACTTGACGTAACTGTTTTCGTAAATGCGTTTGGACTTTACAACTCGATCTAATTACATTCTAACTCTATGACACGTTCAAATGAATACAATCTACAGACAATAATGTTCCAACAATTCTTATACTTAATCATACAGAAAACATCTTATACAAATCAAACAAAAATGGTCCGTAAACGAATGATTAACTTATGGTATAATAATTATCATCGTAAACATAAGATGACTTTGACATCGTCGACTCTTTGACTCTTCAAATATAAGATGATGTTTGATGATCTTAGTTCTATTTTAAGTTTTACTAGTAATTTTTTGTGGTGGATGGAACTTTGGACGCATGGTTCTGATCCCGATTGCTTCATTCCACTGTTAAATACCTCGTATCCTTTATTCAATCTTGTGCCTATTCAATCCGCGTGTATCATATCTGGAATTGTTGGTCACCAATAAGTGAATGTCTGCTTATGGAGAGCTGCTTTGGATAGACTGCCAAGTTTTGTAGATTTGGCTAAAAGAAGTGTCCTAGTAGTCAATGTGTTGTGTCCTTTTTTGCAGGAGTAAGAATGAAACCGTAAGTCATTACCTCTTATAATATCCTTCGTTAATTTTGTTCTAGAAAAACCTCAATAGTTGGTGGAGTTGTTATTCCTAGTGGCATCTATCATGTATTTATTGTTTTCCGATCTCGTCCTTCGATATTTTCAAATATCTTGATGAAAAATACAAAGACATTAGAATGGTCGAATAAAATTGCACATAACCTCATTTATACACATATATCTAAAAATGTTATCATCGTTTTTTTCTTTATCATGAATATCTTCAGACAATGTTTTAAACAAATTTTAAAGCTTAGGCTTTTTCTTTTAAGAAGTTTCACCTCTTTATAAATGTTGTATGGTTGACAAATTTGTCACTAGCTTCTTAACAAGCTTTTAGAACGATTAGCTACCACGGTACAAAGTAGGTTATAAATATTAATTATAGCTATTAAATAATAATTTTTTTTATCTATAAACTTTGTTTTTAACTACTTTGATAAATATATATGAATTTTGTTAGTGACGGTATTATAAGTTGTATTTAAAAAGTTAATATATATATATATATATATATATATATATATATATATATATATATATATATATATATAGGGACTGATTCATGCGAGAACTCCTATTTCTGCGAGAACTCTTAAAAAAAATGTCAATTAACATGTAATTATGTCGATTGACATGTAAAAACTATTGAATGTTAAAAATCTAGTAAAAATATAAATGAAAAATTAAAAAAATTGTATAAAATCACGCGTATTTAGAATTGTTCACATGTGAACATTTTTTTTTCAAAAAATGAGTTCATATATGAACGACAATTTTTTACGTCATTTTATATGATTTTTTTTTAGTTTTTTATGTTTATATTTACTTGATTATTAATCTCCAAAAGAGTTTGCATGTGAATGAACAAAGTGAAACGTGATTTAACACTTTTTGTAAGAGTTCTCGCAGTTCTGGCAAAAACAGGAGTTCTCGCATGAACCATTCACTATATATATATATATATATATATATATATATATATATATATATATATATATATATATATATATATAGAGGTTGGTTCTTGTAAAACAAACTTTAAGGTAAAATAAGTAAAAAAAAATTAAATTTTTTTTATAACGTTAGATATTTTGGATTATCGTTCATTTTAACCATATATCAAACTTTAAAAAACGAAGTTTTGTTGTACATCAAAAAATGGGTAGTTTAATCGTTGTGCATCAAATTTGAATATTTACTGCACAAAAACAATGAATTTGATGCACAACCCCTAAACGACATATATTTTGATGCATATCAAAACTTGCTTTTTTAAAGTTTGTTATAATTGAATAAATAAACATAATACAAAATTACACATATTATAAATTATTTTTTCATATTTTTTTACTTAATTTACTTTAAATATTGGTTTATAAGAACCTCCTCCTATATATATATATATATATATATATATATATATATATATATATATATATGGGAAAAGTGAATATAGGGTTGTTACACATGTAAGTTTACATGCAAAACTCATCAAAAAAATATGTTGTTTTGTTAAAAATTCTTCAAATCTATATAATTTTAATCATCTTTATTAAACTAACTTTACAAATTTTTATCTATTCACATCTTTTTCTTCATTAATCGTGTCTTTCAACAATATAAGTTTTTTTCTCATCACTAGGCATCTATCGAAGTAACCTTTTATAACTTCTTCATAATAAACAATGACCCCCTGCATTTTGGGATCACATTTCCCTTGATGAATATAGGACAAATCAAGCGTTGAAAGCATTTAAACCACAAAACTACATAGATTTTAATGAGTTTCGCATGTAAGCTTACATATGTAACAGCCCTATATTCACTTCCCCATATATATATATATATATAGGATAAGGTGAGAAATGGATTTTTGGTGAGAAGGTGAGAAAGGGTATTGATTCAACATATTTTTAGTTTGATTCAAAGTTTTATACTTTTTAAAATATCATTTTTATATAGTTATGATTCAATATATCCATAAAAATAGCTATTATATTACGAATTCTAACTTTGATTCACACTTTCTATAAAAAAAAATTCGAAAATTCTGAATCAAAATGAAAATCTGTTGAATTAATGTGCTTTCTCACGTTTCAAGTTTTTTTAAAAATTCAAGGTCTATATCTAAGTTTATATAAAATTAAGAGGGTGTTTTAAACTTTATACAAATTGTGAGGGGTAGTGGTGTAAATTTCATGTAAAATTAAAGAGAAAAAAAAGGAGGCAGAGGGAAACGAACCCACACCCCTCCATTCGCATGTCTAACACCCAAACCATCTTGGCTTAACTCTTTCCTAAACTTATTATATATTCTAAGTTTATTTTTTGACTATTAATCAAATAGTCATATTTATCTTAGTAAATGTTATAGGTTTTAATTTTATAGATAATGTATAGGACGGTCAATAACATTTTCCGATGTATATACTCTAAAATATATATAAAATTTCGAGTTATTAGTTGTAACTTAAAATTAAGCGTCAATTTTAAGTAATCTTAAAAGATATTTTATGTTAAAATAAAACAATACTAAGACAAATGTTGAGTTTATTTAAAGCCATTATAAAATTTAAGACCAAATGAACCAATCACAATCCTCTATTTTAAGAATCCACTTTAATTTTTTTTTTGATTAAAAGTTAATTATCTTAAAAACCTTAAATGCATTAAACGAATAAATTACACCATTAAAACGAGCATTATTTTCTCTTTCTATAGAGCATCTACTTGATATACTTTTGACGAAAAAAAAATTCGAATTTTTGAGGGGTTATGGAGAATTTAAATTATAAAATCACAGTTTTATCACATGTGATATTAATAGTTTGACTTATATTTTTTATGTTCCTCTTTTTTATTTTAGTTGAATATACATAATATAATATATTTAGGTTTTGAAATTCATATTTAGTGTTCATATCATATGTATTTTACCTTACGAATATCAACATTTGACCAAAAACGAAGAAAAAAAAAGTCGTCAAAATTCAATTTTTTTCCCAGTCTATATAGATTATACCTCATATAATATATTTGGGTTTAAAATTTCACATTTAAAGTTCAAATCGTGTGTGTTATTGGCTTATTATTTTAAAGTTATATATATATATATTATAATATCCCATATGATTTACATTAATATCCCATGTGATTTTATACTATCACATTTGATTTCGTTAAATTTTTTATAGGTTTAATTTAATTATATATCATATAACGATTTTAAATTTTTAAATCAACATTTTATGTTAATATCACATGTGATATAATCTTATGAGTTTAAAAATTTGTCCAAACACGAAAAAATAAAAGTTATCAAAATTTGATTTTTTTATGGGTTTAGATAAATCATATTTTATATAATATTTTTTGTTTTTGAAGTTTACTCATTTATGTTAAAATCACATATGATATTAACGTTACAATTTCAATACCCACCCGAAAATCGAAAAAATAAAAGTCGTCGAAAGTATATATATGACCACTGCTAGGGGTGTCAAAAAAACCCGAACCCGATTGACCCGACCCGACCCGAACCCGAATAAGCTTATTAGGGTCGGGTTAGTCGGGTCTAGAACCTACGATCGGGTTATTCGGGTCAACCCGATTAACCCGAAACTTAATTAGGGTCGGGTTGCGGGTCTTTTTAAGCCTCCTTATTCGGGTTCGGGTCAACCCGCATAACCCGAATAATACTTTTTTCTTTGTTTTACTCCGTTTAGTAATAAGCTTAAAAATATATTATACAACTCATTAATGAATTGATAAGTAAACCGTCGATCCTTTTTTTAAATAAAAACCTATCATATGCTTCTTCTTAATTCATACTCTTCGAAAACATACCTTTTTATTTTACAAAACACAACTTCGCATTAACGGTTATTTTATATATTAAATGGTTGGACCTTTTTTGTATAACTGTTAGTAGTCAAATAAATATTTGCAAAAATAATGTATACATCTGATAGTGGCCAAAATATGTTACAAATTATTTCTCTTTGGGTTATTATTTATAGCATTTTGTGTATATAATATCATTGCAACATTATAAAATTTTCTATTTAATGTTCATTAAAACTTTTGCAACATTGTAAAGTTTTCTATTTAATGTTCATTATAACTTTTGCAACATTATAAAATTTATTTGGTCGCTATTGTTGTGCCTCTTAAGAAATTACTTATTATAATTTGTTTTGCTTATTAATCTAAGAACCAATAGCTATCTACTAATTTGGACAAGTTAATTTGCATTTTGTTTTCATCCAACCCGAACCCGAATAAACCCGACCCGAATAAACCCGAACCCGAATAGACCCGAACCCGAAAACCCGAACCTTATAAGGGTCGGGTTGCGGGTCATGTTTTGAGTTTTGAAAACCCGATTAGACCCGACCCGATTAAGCTTATTCGGGTCGGGTTAACCCGATTAACACCCCTAACCACTGCTCTAATTGAAGAGGAAAACACGACGGTCGCAACGGTTTTAATTTATTTTGTTTAACGATTAAAAGTTTGCGAGATAAATTAATTTAAAAAAAATAATTTAAAAGTGAATTTTGATTTTTTTTTTTGAAAGGCATAAAAGATAAACCAAAAAGTGAATTTTGATTTAATCTTAACTATTGAATTAAAAATAACTCGACAATAGAGATTGAGTCTTTTAGTTTTTATAAAATTATTGAGATTTTTTTATCTTTTGATAAAACAAAAATGATAAAAATAAAATATATATAGAGAGAAAAAAATAAAAATAAAAAGAGATTAATCAAGAGTTTGACCAAGTTTGACGCACATGGTGATGGAGGGGGACATGTGAGCTGCCCAAGGTAAAGTAGCATCATGGCAGTAAGGGTATGTCTTTATTCCCTTATTATCATTTTTATTTCTTTTTTTTTTGTTACTATTAAACTTTAAGATGATGTTTGTTTCGATTTATGTAAAAGCTAATAAGCTTATTTAATTTTTTATAAACCAAAAAATATATTTTTTTGGCCTATGAGTTTATTAATTTGAGTTTATGTCTTTAAATTAGGGGTGTGCATGGGCGAGTTGGGCCGGTTTTTACCTAAACCCGAACCCAAACCGAAAAACCGGTTCTTGAAACTATATACCCATTTGGTTCGGTTTTTCAAACGGTTTGGTTTTTTCGGTTTCAGTTTTTTACGGGTTCGGTTTGAATTTTTTTCGGTTTTTTCTACAATAAAGGTTGGCAAACAAGTTGGGTTTATTCTTGTATTGGGCCTAATAAGTTTGTAAAGATTCTTATTTTTCGTATATATTATAGTAGTTTATATTTATAGTATATATCGTGCTCAAATCAAATTTGTGTGAATTATATGTTTTTTTTCCCGGTATAGTGTCATTTAGTGTTTCACAATGCAACTATGTTAACGACACAACGTTTCTATTACTTTTAGAGAGGAAAATAAAAATAAAATAATAATACTAATACTAATATGGTATAAAAGTATGAAAAACATATGCATGTATTTTTAAATAAGGTAAATGAACCAAATTGATTTTAAACGTTTCGGGTTTTATATAAGACTCGAACCGAAACGAAAAATTCGGTTCTCAAACTTAAAACCCAAACCGTCGGTTTTTGCTATTGGTTTGGGTTTTCGGTTTTGTTTTTTTCCAGTTTTTTCGGGCTTTCGGTTTTTGGTTCGGTCTTTGCTAATCCCTACTTTAAATAAGCCATAAATTAAACTTGATAAGCTCATAAGTCCGAAAAATTGTGCTTATGAACTTTTAAAAAATTACATAAGTTTATAAGTCCGTTACATAAGCCGAAACAAACACCCCTAAGTATTTTTTTTATTCCATCAATAAATAACCTTTCCATCTTTTCATATATGTTTAATTTTTCATTTCCGTAGAGAAATACCCAAATACAAAAATGGTTTTTTGGTCTTTGGTCATGTCTTTGACAAAAACTTAAATATGATTCAGAACTCGAAAGGAATAACTAATTATATTTATTAAGGAGAAATTATAAAAATACAGGATTCATATCAATAAACGTAAATACTGTTAAAAATCAGATTTTAATAAATTATAGATTGGACCCGTATCGCCGAGTATTAAATGCAACCGCGAAAACTTACATGAGCTGCTCAACGAAAGACCCGTGACAAGGCTTTAGTTCTTAAATATTTAAGATTCTTAGCGAAAGCCATGTGTCCCGCGAGATCACTTCCGACTTGACTAACCCCCGCGGGTTAGAGAGACCGTTTGTTCGTCGTTTACTTTTTTCAAGTGTTACATTTGGACCGTCCTTTTTAGATTGCATTTAAATCCCTATATTATTGAGTGAGTTGTATGTTATCTTTTTATATTTTGAAAACTATATAATTTAGTTTTAAGTCCCACTAGTTAGATTTGAACAAAGTATTATTTTTGGATAATAAGAAATAGTTTGTTAATCATAGCTTCTGGATAATATGTAAATCACAATAATAAACTAAATGTAATGAAATCATCAAAAAGAAACCCCTTAAAAAACATAAAAAAAATAGTTAATTAAATACAAAGGTCATACTTTAACTGTTATAAGATAATTATTTAACAATTTTCAATCATAGTCTTGAAGAGACAAACACTATATGTCTCCCGTCAAGCAATTTATGTGGCCTAATTTGTTAAACCTTATATTCAATGATATCCTTCTTTGGTTTATCTTTGATTTGAATCCGGTATTTTGGTAATCTTTACTTTATTAAGATTATAGATTATTGATGTATAATTAATTTAAGAGTAGAATCTTATGGGTTTTAGTCCTACAACCGATAACTTGAATATATTTATGGATTTTTGACATTTTATGTGGATAAGATTGTTTTTTTAACTTGTTCACGTCAAATACTTTTGTAAAGCTTTTTCTCTCGATGTTTTTTTGTTTTAGATTATAATTTTTTTAACCTTTTGAGAAAGGCCATTTATTACACTCATGCTATTTACATTATGTCTATAACAAGACTCTAATTGTCGAACTCGATCAAAATTATAATTTATTTTGGTTTAATACTCTTAAATGTATTTGTTTGACTTATTTTGACTTTTGAACTCGATAGTAATACTAATAAGAACATACCATTTTGAGATTCTGAGTTTGTACTTTTTTTCTATAGAATCCCGACCATTTATCACTCCCTCTAATTTCTCTCAATCACTCAATCACGTAATTATGTGTCATGAATATGTTTAAGTCCTTTCCTTTTCATGTGTATAGAATCTGCCTATATATTTAGGCATTATTTTCAATTGTAATCAGATTATTGGAAACCATTTTATATGGTATCAGAGCAGTGTTAGAATACACGCTCCATCTAAACAAATCTCATCAACAATCTCGCCGTTTTCCCACCCCTAAAATGGCAAGCAATAATACCAACCAAAACAACAACACCAAAGTCGACGGAAGCGCTTCCGATCATACGTCACCATACTACTTACATCCTTCCGATTACCCTAGACAAGTTCATGTGAACGATGCCCTTAACGACACCAACTACCTTGACTGGTCCCAAGAAATGGAAAACTTCTTGTTCGCAAAGAACAAGATAGGTTTCGTCGATGGAACCATCAAGAAACCGAGTGGAACCGACATCAATCACATGGCTTGGATGCGATGCGATGCGATGATAAAAGGGTGGCTTACCGCGGCAATGGAAAAGGAGATTCGAAGTAGCGTTAATTACGCAAATTCCGCTGCAGAAATGTGGTCCGATCTGCGTGAACGATTTGGCAAAGAAAGTGCACCCCGTGCATATGAACTGAAGCAGTCCATCTCGAATACGAAACAAGACGGCATGACGGTCTCGGCATACTACACAAAAGTACGTGGGTTGTGGGATGAGATACACTCTTTTCTTCCCATACCCAAATGTAAATGTGATGGTTGTGACTGTGGCATTGGGAAATCTCTCAGTGAACTTCGTGAAAAGGAACAACTCTATGAGTTCCTTATGGGACTCGACCAAGAATTCTCAATCATCAGGACCCAGATTCTTGCCATGAAACCCACACCATCTTTGGGAAACGCCTACCACTTGGTGGCAGAAGATGAACAACAAAGGAATATAATTGGAGGGAAGAAGCCGGTTTTTGAACCAGCAGCGTTCCAAGCAACAATGAACCGGAACAAGGTCTTCAATAAAACCGGGCAAAAGGATTCAAAGTCCACTGGCCACTGTGATCATTGTGGTCATGACGGACATACTCGTGACGGTTGTTTCAAACTGATCGGTTATCCAGAGTGGTGGCCAGGGAAAAACAAGCGTGAGAAAGGGAAGCCAAGGGCAGCCTCTGTGGAAGTAGAAACCGGACCCATTGCGGGTTTGACCAAAGAACAATATGACCAATTTCTACATCACTTTGCACCAGAGAAGAAGGCTGGAGAAGGGGAAGCACCACGCTCGGCCAACATGGCAGGTAAGCTTCATAATAATAATAAATGGGTTGTTGATTCTGGATGTACAGAACATATAACACACAGGGAGGACATTCTTGAAGGAAGAGTTGCCTCAATCAATGAGTCCCCTGTGATCATTCCAAACGGAGATGCAATACCGGTAGAAGGAAGAGGCTTTCATACTTTTCCAAACGGAACTAAAGTTAAAGGGGTTTTGCATGTTCCTAAATTTACGTGCAACCTCTTGTCAGTTAGCAAGCTTTCAAGGGATTTAAAGTGTGCTGTAACTTTTTTCCCCGAATTCTTTGTTATGCAGGGTTTGCATTCGAAGAAGTTGATTGGAGCGGGTAGATGCAAAGATGGTCTCTATGAGATGGGGATGTTGGAAAAGAGGAAAGCAATGATGGTGACAGGAGATATGTGGCATAAAAGACTAGGGCATGCAGGTGATGAGAAATTATCACAAATAAGTTTTCTTAATAATGTTTCTTTCAAGAACAATGGTGATTTGTGTGATTCTTGTGTTAAGTCAAAAATGACAAGACAACCTTTTCCTATTAGTACTTCGAAATCAACTGCTTGTTTTGATTTGTTGCATTGCGATATATGGGGAAAATATAGAAC
Source organism: Senecio squalidus (assembly GCA_910822075.1). Classification (NCBI taxonomy): domain Eukaryota; kingdom Viridiplantae; phylum Streptophyta; class Magnoliopsida; order Asterales; family Asteraceae; genus Senecio; species Senecio squalidus. The sequence continues at coordinate 19,515,273 of CAJVGC010000582.1, forward strand.
GCCTTCGTTTACAAGGGCAAGCTATTTCTTGACAATAGTCGATGACTATAGTCGGGCGGTTTGGGTTTTTCTCATCAAACATAAGTATGAAGCAAGCATATGTTTAGTCAATTTTCACAAAATGATTAAAACCCAATTTGAAAGGAACATTAAGAAAATAAGATGTGACAACGGTGGAGAATTCACCTCGAATCAAATGTTAAACTTTTATGCGAAAGAGGGAATCATTTTGGAAACAACGTGTCCACACACTCCACAACAAAATGGAGTAGTGGAACGAAAGCACCGACACTTACTCGAAACAGCCCGATCACTCAAGGTCGAAGCAAATCTTCCAATACGATTTTGGGGTGAGTGTATCCTAACAGCCACTTATATCATTAATAGATTGCCTTCAAAGGTTATTGACAACAAAACCCCTTATGAATTACTTTATGGCCAAAAGCCCAGCTATGACCATATGCGGGTTCTTGGTTGCATGACATACTATCGTAACACCGAGACCAAAGGCGATAAATTTGAGATAAGGGGAAGACCGGGGGTTTTCATGGGATACCCAAACGGGACAAAGGGATATAAGATTTATGATCCAAAACATGACAAATTTTTTGTGTCAAGAGATGTGAAGTTTGTAGAAAAAATATTTCCTTTTACAAGAAAAATTAACGGAACATTCATTGAGCAAGAGGATGTTTTTCGTTATCCTTTTATCGAAGAAGAAGAAATTAATGAAGAGGCCAGCTTGAATGACTTGGTGACTAACAGTCCACATGCTCACCTTATTCAGCAAGAAGAAAATGAAAATGAGGATTTGGGCTTTGAGAATCATGAGGCTCATGTTGATCATCAAGTGCAGCCCACGACTGAAAATGTCACAGCCCAAAGCGATAATTTTAGACGTGAAAAACGGAACAGAATAAGGCCTGCTCATCTTAATGCTTATGAAGTCCAACTTCCCCCATCAATAGACCATGCACATCCCGACTCTAATCAACAATCTTCAACGGTATACCCTCTAGCAAATTTTGTTTCTTATGAAAATTTTACTAATTCCCACAAAGCTTTTTTAACGGCCATCAGTTCCAATGATGAGCCAAGAGATTTTAAACAAGCCATGCAGGACGAAAGGTGGATAAACGCAATAAAAAAGGAGTTAAAGGCTCTTGATGAAAACGGAACCTGGACCATAGAAGATTTACCGGATGGCAAACGTGCCATAGACTCGAAGTGGATCTTCAAAATAAAGTACAAACCAAATGGCAAATAGAGAGATACAAGGCGAGACTTGTTGCCAAGGGATTCACACAGATGGAGGGCATCGACTACCATGACACGTTCGCACCGGTAGCAAAATTAGTCACGCTCAGAAGTGTTATTGCCATTGCCATCAAGAAAGAATGGATTATTCACCAACTAGATGTGAATAATGCATTTTTGCATGGGGACCTAAATGAAGAAGTTTATATGAAAATGCCACCTGGTTACAATCATGGGGGAGGAACGAAAGTGTGCCGGCTAAGAAAGTCACTATACGGTTTGAAACAAGCTTCAAGGAATTGGTATAAAAAATTTACATCAGTACTTCTTGAGCTTGATTTCAAACAATCATTTGCGGATCACTCACTTCTCACATACAAGAAAGGAAAAGTGTTTGTTGGAGTCCTCATATACGTCGATGACGTAATTATATTCGGCAACGATCAAAGAAAAATTCAAGATACAAAAACCCATCTCGACACAAAATTCAGCATCAAAGATCTCGGACCACTCAAGTACTTTCTTGGAATAGAAGCTTCCCGTACAACGGATGGGCTAGTACTTAGCCAACGAAAATATACCCTCGACATTCTAGAGGATTGTGGGATGCTAGGATGTAAACCATGTTCTTTTCCCATGGAGCAAAATGTGAAACTCGAAAATGATGGTGAGGATGTTCGTGTGGATGCTAACATGTATCGACGGTTGGTAGGAAAATTGCTCTACCTTCAAGCAACAAGGCCCGATCTCACATACTCAGTTAACGTGCTTAGCCAATTCGTATCTGACCCCCGTCAAAACCATTTAGATGCTGTCATGAGAGTATTACGATATCTAAAGGCAACACCAGGACAAGGTATTTTCTTCCCTAAACATGGAGGTACGAGTTTGGTAACATATTGTGACGCTGACTGGCTAGGTTGTCCATTCACAAGAAGATCACGAACCGGATATCTACTACTTATCGGGGGAGCTCCTGTGTCTTGGAAATCCAAGAAACAATCTGTGGTCTCTCGCTCCTCAGCCGAAGCAGAATATCGAGCCATGGCAACTACCACCAGCGAAATTTTATGGATGCGGTGGTTGCTAAAAGGTCTTGAATCCGAACAAACAAGACCTACCCCACTTTATTGTGACAACCAAGCGGCTCGACACATCGCCAACAATCCGGTCTTTCACGAACGAACAAAACATGTGGAGATGGATTGCTACTTTGTCAAAGAACGAGTTACATCACAAGAAATTGAACCCCTTTACGTTGATACAAAAATGCAAATCGCCGACCTTTTCACTAAAGCTTTGGGAGCACGACAACTCGAGCTTTTACTTATCAAGCTGGGCATGCGAAATCTGCACGCTCCATCTTGCGGGGGAGTATAGAATCCCGACCATTTATCACTCCCTCTAATTTCTCTCAATCACTCAATCACGTAATTATGTGTCATGAATATGTTTAAGTCCTTTCCTTTTCATGTGTATAGAATCTGCCTATATATTTAGGCATTATTTTCAATTGTAATCAGATTATTGGAAACCATTTTATATTTTCTTCTTTCCTTACTAGTTACCTATCTCTAACATGTGATTATGTCTTACTTTTGTAAGACGTGTTTTATATCTTATTTAAAAAACAAAATTAACATTAAATAAGAAAGTTTAATTATACTTTTTCTAAAAGTATAACACTATATTTACTAATAAAATCAAAATCGGCAGTATAAATTTTTCTCTTTATGTTTTGTTTGGTAGATAAATTGATGTATAATCGAGGTTTTATCCGAGTCCGAAAGCCCATTAAGAAACACAGGCTTCATAAGTGAAACTATTCATCAGGCCTAATACAAATTATAATGAAATATGTTACTTTGTAAAATGGGTATGACTTAGATTCAAGGTACAAGTGATCGGGGCAAACCGGATTAGTACCTATATAAAAGTTAATGTAAGTGAGAGCTTGATCGAGATAAAGCGGTTCTGGTACGGGTAGAATTCCATTTTCAAACCGGTTGAATCGAATAGAAAATTGAATTTTATCGTTTAACAAACATATACCGTCGTGTCAAATTTGAAATAGTGATTATGATGCTATTACCTTTACTTTGTTTACTTAATAAACTTTTCTTTCTTTGGAACAACAATATGATTTTACTAAAAATTTGCGAGAAGTTAAAGATTACAATACTACACAAAAAATAGAAACAAAAAACTAATAAGCACTATGACTAAGCATCTTCAAGATTTAATTTCAAACAACATCTACCAAAAAAAAAAGAATTGAGAGGAAAACGCCAAACTAATTTCTTAATTCAAGACGTGTTGGGGGCCTTCGAAAACTTTGAGCTACTGAAAATTTCGTAGATTTTGGTACAAAAACAAAAAAAATACACATTTTACTCCTTCAAAACTTTAAAAATGATTTCTGCCCCTCCTATGAAACTCTTCAAGTTCCGCCAATGTTGGGTTGACATATTGATGATATGGGACGATAGTATTCTCTTGAACACCATGGCTTTGTGAGTCAAATGAGTGGCAAAACTAAGCACTCCTAATAATTATTGTTTTGTAAGTTGGGGTGTTTTAATCATGCTTAAGGTTAGATGGGTCATATGAGCCAAATGGACCATGTGAGTCAAATTTTAGTAACCAAAGTAAACACTCCTAATAATGTATATTTTGTAACTTTTTAGCGCCAAATGGTGAAATTGTGAAGCAAATCGGATATGAATGACGAGGATATACTCTCACAAGTCTTGAGGGAATGTCGTGGGTATAATCCACGGAGGGGTAAAAGTTAGTAAGTGCATAAAACTAAAGTTCAAGCGTCCAATCAAAAGGACCAAAGATATATACAAGGCAATTTTAGAAAAAAAGGATTGTTGCTTAAAAAAAACTTCAAAGAAGCGAACCCGAATATTGTTGTCCCGACTTTCCAAATGAAAATGAGGATGAAGAATATGAGGAAGATGATGATGATGATTAAGTTCATATTGATGAAGCGTATTTGTTAGGAGTTTGTTGAACAATTTAAATATTTAAATGACTAGAACGTGCGGGTTTAGAATTGTATTTGAACTTGTTAGTTATTAAGCGTTTGGTCTATCGTATTTGAGTGTAGTTGATTGGTTATAAATGTTAGTAGATATGTATTATATATGTATTAGTTCATGTAATTACTAGTCCAGCTCACATATTGTATATTGCCCTTGAAGCCCATCATGGTATCAGAGCATTCTCTAAAATTCCTGGACCTTCTCCCCAATATTTTCTAATTAATCACAAAATACACCAAAAATACCAAAATTCTTTCCTCTTCTCTCTCTTTCCGACACCCCTTTCTTCCTAATCGATTTCTTATTAACCTTTAGGCCTTAATTCGATAATGGGTGATAACAATCCACGTCCTTCGAATCCTTTACACAAGGTTTATAATGTAACTAACATTAAGTCACACATTCCTCTACAACTTGATCTGAACCAACTTAACTACAATACGGTCGGAAATATTTTCCAACCATTGCATCGAATTCGTTGTGGGTGATCACATTGATAACTTATATGAACCTACTCAAGAAAACCTTAACAACGCACCAGCGGTTGATGCGTAATGGAAGAAATTTGATTCCATTGTGAAATCATGGTTGTACGAAACCATCACCTCTTATCTTTTGCCATGTCAACAAGACCGCAAAGCAATACAACTTGATAATGAGTGGCGTTCCATTAGCCTTGGTAATATGTCTATTAGTGATTATTGCACTAAAATCAAAAGCATCGCGGATCTATTAGTAAACATTGACAAATCTGTCACGGATGAAAACCTAATTACATATTGTAACAATCCGATATTTGTTAAAAGGACTGTTATTGAAATAAGTTTTGGTTTAGGACCATTTTTGTAATGAAATAAACACTTTGGGTTAAAAGTGTTGTTATGGAAATCTATAGGGTTTATTTTGTAAATTGAGTAAATAAAGATTACTTAAACTTGAGGAAAGCTGAAAGCAAAATCAGTTTTTGCATTTGTGTTCGTGTGTTTGTGTGTGTTCGGCGAGAGAAAGAAACAATTCGAAAGAAAGAAAATAAGTCGGTTTAACCACTTCGAATCATTCGATCATCAACGAACCACATATTTGGACTCCTGGAACTGCAAGGAGTATTTTGGTGGTGTCAAAAGTTGATTTCGTGAAGGTTGGCGACAAACCATATCGATACCCGTTTCATTTTTGGAAGGTATAACGCGATTCTTACATCGATATATTGTTTATACCTTGTTTGCTATTGTTTGAAAGTGTTTTGGTTGAGTTTGGTAAAGTTTTATAAACCTGCAATTATGGAGGTTGTAAGCTCGTGGGGAAGATGATCCAGAGCTTCCAACCGGCGGTTGGAGAAGTTTGGGTCAGCCGACGGTTGGTTAAGACCAACCGGCGGTTGACTGGTCCGACTTACGATAAATTATTTTTCGTTAAGTATAGTTGGCGTAATTCGTTAGAGTATGATCCAACGTATTAATGGTTAAACGTTTGACTAGGTTGGGCAAATCTTTGGTCGATAGAAAAACAGTTGCTGGAAATTGTCAAGGTGAGTACAATATGGTTTTGTGAAACCGAGCATTATAACAAAATGACGTTGAAACAGTAAAAGAATATTTATAAGTGGTTTTCTGATCAAATATTGATAAACCCAATACAAGATAACTTGTTTTATGAAAATGAGTAGTTGAGACTACTCGTGTTCGGTTTAGTGTACATTGCGATGAAGTACACTCTCGTTAAATTATATGTGTTATATAATTGTTATTGTTGTTATATAAGTGGTTTTCTGATCAAATATTGATAAACCCAATACAAGATAACTTGTTTTATGAAAATGAGTAGTTGAGACTACTCGTGTTCGGTTTAGTGTACATTGCGATGAAGTACACTCTCGTTAAATTATATGTGTTATATAATTGTTATTGTTGTTATTTGTTTTATGCATTATAAGGAGTCTGCCTTAGTTTTGTATAAGAGACCTTTGATTGTTTACGGGTAGTATAAGTGCTCGTAGGTATGTGTTGGCGAAACCTAATACCATTTACTAGGAGCCAAGTGCTAGAAATTAAAGATGGTTTGCAACACGAGGTACTGGGTCGTGATCCCATACTGGAGTGATATCTGACTATTAAGATGTGTCAACCGGGGACATCACGTGGGAGTGGGGATGTGTAATAATATGAAACACCATAGAACCCTCCTTAACGACAACACATTGATTTGCAAAGTCGGAGTAGTGAAAGCTTATATTTCGGATTATTATAAAGATTGGGAGTCGTGTCCCAATGCTTAGAATAATATGCAGAAATGGGTGAGTAGCGAATGGGGTAATAACCCTAGGGCATAAAAGGGTACCTATTATAGTAAACACTTAGGGCATGATGAAGCCTAGTGAACTTGTAGTTGATCATTGAATTAGTATGAATTTGAATTGTGAAGTTATTCATACGTAATGTTGATGATTGTTTATATACCTACTCTTGAGATTGTGGGTACGGATTGAGTTAGTAAAGACAAACTACTTTTCTTTATAAATAGTTTAAATAGTTTTTACTAATATTTTTGTCTCACTAGCTTAATGCCAATACTTTTTTTCCAAACCTGTCTTTTGTTCGTAGGTTGCCTAGCTGCTTGGGAGTGAGAGTACTTTTGGGGTAGCTTTATAATCCCCTCCTTTTGGAACAACTTTTATGTATAATATTTGTAATAAGTTTTTAAATAATAACGTAACGTATTGTGCGATGTAAATTAATTTATGAACCACTTATCTCGTATTTACTTAAATCGCTGTTTAACTCCGATGATCAAAAAGTTTTTGAAAAACGAGATTTTGAAAAACCATGGCGTTACACATATACCGTAATGATCTCTCTCGTAGTTGGGGAGAAGTAGCTTTGAATATTCATCTCCGAAATCCAATTCCCACATGGATCGAAACATGTGGTATTTTACTTTGGGAAGAATCTTGCATTCATTTTTTGATCGCTCCACCTTGCAACAACCCAACATGGGCGTTCTTGGCCCAACACCATGACCTAATACCCATTCCGAGCATCAACAAGCTTTCGCCTCTTATCACCTGGCCCAACAACCAAATTATGCCTCATATGGGAATCCAGCCGAGAGCAGCAACCAAACAACATAAAGTAGTGACCAACAACTCTACCTCAGATGTTTAGTGCAATATCGTTTGACAATCCGGTTAATGGTGGATGGGTAATGGACACAAGAGCTAGTAATCATGTACACGCAAACTCAGGTATATTAAAACCTGTTTCAAATAATCACGAAACTCATTTTAGTTTAGTTGGGGATGGAACACCAATACATGTAACTACAACTGGACATTCAACCATTCCTATATGTTTAAACAATTAAATTTATATGTTGTTCTTATTACACCACAAATAATCAAAAACCTTATTTCCGTTTAAAAATTTACAACTGTTAATCATTGTTCGATTGAATTTGACTCTTTATGTTTTACTTTTGAAGGATTACTATACCCGAAGACCTCTCATCCAATGTAAAACACTGGTCCACTTTATCTTGTCACTCAGTCCAAAGCCTTCGTTGCATCAAAATCGATAAACGTCTTGGTCATCTTTGTGATCAAGTTCTAAAGATGTTAATTTCTCAAAATTTTATTTCATGTAATAAGGATAAGTCAAACGTGTTATGTCAGTCATATCAACTTCGCAAACACGAACGACTACCATTTAGTCTTTCTAATACTATTGTTTCTAAACCTTTTGATATTAGACATTCAGATTTATGGACTTGATGTGTAAAATCTAGTTTAATAAACTCGACCTACTATTTGACTTAATTACACACTTATAGGCAGTGGACCTATTCGTATATAATATAGCTTTAAGTAAGTAAAGGTTCGTTCGCAGGGACTAATTTAGTTTTTAGATTTCGAATTAATAATACTAGTTTGGTTTTGGGGGTTTTTATTATTGTAACAAAAGATTGATTTAAAGTTGCAAAGTAATTAGTAAAAGTGATTAGTAAAAATCGAGTTGAGAAAGTAATTGAGATTATCAAATAATAGAGAAAATACACTTGTTTGACACTTCACTTGTTTTCCATTTAAATTTACGAAATTGATTAAATATTAAACTTCTAAAATATAGTAAAAGTCCTCTCGAATCTTTTATTAACTTTAACTACTTCTAATTATACCGTTCCTCTCGAATACAGTTGTAATTATTAATAGTTAAGCATTAAGTAACAAGCTTGTTTTTAGTGATTTAATCTTATAGAGTTTCCTCTCGAATAACTCCTCTAAATACTAAGTCCTTCCGAATCTTAACAAATAGACTTACTCAATTAAGTTTAATTACCTAAGTTGTTATTACTAAGTCCTCTCGAATTCTAGTAATTTTAAACCGATTATAGACCGACCGATTACTTCATATAAATTATTTAACCTATCTAGATTCCTCTCGAATACCTAGAATGTTGATTAATTAAATTATATATAAACAACTTTATGATAATATGTTAAAACTTAAGCAAATAAGGATTAGCGATTAACCACAAAAACATAAATAATCAATTACGCAAAAGTAAACTTCAAACAAGATCCGTTAATCAAACAAGCGTAAAAAGAGTTTAGCTACGCATTATTAAGTCTAAAATAGCAAATAAAATAGTAGAAAACATCCCGGAAAATAAGTATTAAAAAGGAAGAAAAGCAAACTAAGAAATCTTCAAACGTGTCGTGACCGAATATTATGAATAACGAATTCCTAGCTTCAATCCTTGCCTCCAAACGTAAACTCCAGCTCCAGAAACTTGAAAATATTAATTGATGAAAAATCCGAATGTTTTGGGGTTGTATTTATAGGCAAAAACTAGATAGAATTCGTGTTTGAGTCGAACTCCAAAACTTTTTAGATTGTGGATAATGATCGATTCAAATAGACGGTGGACTTTTCCTTGTCATGTTACAATTGGGTTTTCTTTTATTTCCTTTTGTCCACGTGCATGTCTCAATATTAATTCCATATCTTTCATTGTAGGTTCCGATCAGTTTAGAGAGAGAGAGTATTCTAGAGAGAGAAAGTATGATTTAACAATTGAGCACAATCTCTTAACATTACACACACCCACACTCCTATTTATAGGAGTGTGGGGACTTTACAAAGACTTCTCTCATATTACACTTAAGTCCCTAACAACGACTACAAATACAAAGTTATGAATATTCTATTCCTAACAATTCCCCCTTATTTGTAGTTGTTCACAATATGAAGTCTTTGTCTTTAAGCATCTTCATTGTTGTTATCTTGACCGTGTAGATGCTTGATTTGATCTTCAACCGCAACTTTGGATTTCATCAGAGTAGTTTGTTGTAATCTTTGATATTTTTGTATCTAAAGATAAGTTGCTTGAAGAATCTTTCTTTTCTTTTGAAAGCTTGACCTTGATGTTGTATTGAACATGTCATTGATGAAGTATTCTCGAAGGTCTCGCTCTTTGAAGAAGTCTTAAGAGCCTAATCATCCGAAAACTCTTTTTGGCGAACCTTGGATGATAGTCTTAATGATCTCCTCTTTCGTGTTCTTCAAATTCAACTTTAGATTTCATCAGAGTAGTGTTTAAATCTTTGTATCGCGGAAAGCACACTTTGAAAGTTGACTTGAAGAATCTTTCATTTCAAACGAATGTTTTATGTAGACTTGTAGTCTTTGATTTCATGATTCCGATGTGAACATAACATTCGTTTCCTTTGACCGTTTGAACCATAAAGTGGAATGCTCCCCCTTATTTGAGTGCCCCCCTTAGTTGAGTAGTTTCACTTTATCGTTCAACTTGTAGAAGCTTGACTTGATTTATTTGTTTTGAGAAATCATTCCAAAATCCTTGACGTTTTGATTTTTCATTTAGCTCCCCCTCAACTCATACTTGAAATCAACTATCGGAAAGTTGATGTTTTACTTCGTTGTAGCTTGATGATGAACATTCTTCTTTACTTCACGTTCTTCCCATTGGAAAACCATTTACACACGTTTTTCCCTTTGGTACACGTTCTTCCCCCTCATGATGATTATGACTCGTTGTAATCATCATGTAAACGTGTACCCAAATAGTATTCTCAAATAGCGTCCATGAGCGTGAAACTGGGTAAGTAACTACGAGATCACTTAGATTGCTCGTTAACACAACAATCAAAATCACAAAAGAAGTCGATTGTGTGACCTACGTTCAATGTTGCAAAAACTTAGTAGCATTGGTAGGATTTCCATTCGATCATCGTGAAATACCAAAATCGTTGATACCACTACAAATGTTCCGAGCGATATCACAAAGACATGCTTTTATCAAATTCGTTCGTGTCCTAGAAAATGTTTAACATTTTGGCGCTAGACTCAATAGTGTATGAAATGAAATCGAGAAATGGAGTTGGTTTTCTCTTGTTTCAATATCAACATTCTCCGAGTGAGAATATGATAGAAATGTGCTACTTCTCCGTGTATATTGAAACAAATTCTTGTGAAGAATTTGAGTGGCGATGAGGTATATGTGCATTGCATCACTGGGTCCATGATGTCTTTTTCAATATCGAAAATCAACACAAGAAATTCGATAGAAACTTGGTTACCCGGCGATTTAATTGGCGAAGAAACGGTCTCTCATTCTTTTAACCGTATCACACACTCCTTACTCAACCTCTCATAATATTCAACTCCACCCTCATTTTGGCATTTTGAAAATGATGTTTTTGTTGATTTTGCACCTTTAAACTCCAATCCTAGGCCTAAATAACCCTCACATTCGAAAGTGATTCCTTGGGTAAGTCCCTCCGGCTCTGGTTGGACTATAGGAAAAAGGTAGTTTTTTGAAAATCGCTCAAGGTGCATCAAAATTTTGCCAAATTGTTTTGAAAAACATTTCCAAAGTAACTTCGAAAGTTTGTAATATTTTCGAAGAGACGCTCCCCCTTCAACATATGCATGACAATATTTTCGAAAAGACGCTCCCCCTTCAACATATGCATGACACCATTTTTGGTTATGGGAAGTCTTTTTCGAAAATACATTCGAATACTGCATTTCGAAATATTTATTTGAAAAATTGTTTCGTTGAAGCTCATTTGAAAGATCTAGGAGGTAGTTCGAAAAATGATTGTATGAACTCCCCCTCAACGTTTGATTCTCCATGTTTGATCGTACAAGTGTTTTTGAAAAGATTTGACATTTTGAAAACACTTGTTAATTACGAAAATACTATAAAACACAAATATAATACTTTGAATATGTTAGTTCTAGTCGAGACTGAAAATCCGCTACTATTCACATTCATCATATTAAACTTGTATTTAGACCAATAAATTCGTAATTTTTCGGGTTTAGAACGGGTTTCAATTTGAAATAATTGAAAGCCTAAATCGTTTGAGGATTGCGTTCGAAACCGAGTTGTTCCGAATTCGTCGTGTGCCAATCTTTCATGATATCTCGTGTAAGCACTTCCATGAGGTTCGAGTCCGAAACTGAGGTATTCCGGAGTCATCTTGATGATCTACGGTTCTGCACAATCAAAACAAACTGCTTTTGGTACCCATTTCATTTTGGGTCCTTTTTGGTTAGCTATGTGCAAATAATATGAATTCCATTTCTCCGGTAAACACACATTTGAAGTAGTTGATATTGTAATTGGTGTGTTTGTTTTTGAAATTGGTGTAGATTTTGGAATCCATTTCTGTTTAAGAGTTGGTGAAGGACTTCTTGGTACAAAACCATTTGAATTCATTGAAGTTCGTTGTTTAAATTTAGGAACAAAACTATTCACTTTTTGCACCGAATATTTAAAGTGTGATGGTGCAAATTCAAATAACTCGGGTATTGAATAAGTGAACGCTTTCTTTTCCTTTTTGTTCATTGGAGGACAAAGTGCTTTCTTTTCAACATGTTTGCTTGAGTCTATTTTGGATTTAAAACTCAAAGGTGTTGTAAAAATTCCATCATTTTGTGATTTCGGTGAATACTTTTGATTCTTTTTCGGGAAAGAACTAGTACTCGGAGAAACCAGTTTTGAAAATGTTTTTGAAGATTTACCGTTGTAAACCTTGAATGGAACTTTAACATCCTTTTTCGAATCTTTTTGAAGAGTTTTAGATTTCCGTTTCTCCTCATGTGAAATGATTGGGATTTTTGGTAAAACCGGACCATTCATTTTCCACATTGAATCAATCTTATGAGTTAAAGCTTCGATATCCTTTTCTTTTGAATGTAATGCATTTTGAAGAAATGATATCTTAGCAATGGATTGTTCATTCAAGGAGAAAGATTCCAATGAAGATTTGTCATTTGAAGTTGAAGATTTATCAAGGGAAACTTTTTCAAAAGACGCAAGTTTCTCTAAAAAGTTAAGTTTTTCATTCTCAAAATAGTTAGTTCGACATTCCAACTCTTGCTCAAGTTCCGAAAATTGTTTTTCTAAAATAAGAGTTGGAACATATACTTTTTGAAAGACAACTTGTTTCAAAACATCATCGGAATGAAGTTCCTTTTCGCTATAACTTGGAAAGTAATCATCCGAAAGAAGAATTTTCCTAGTTTTATAACTCTCATTTAAGAACTTGTAATCAAAAGATACTTGCGTTTTATTAAAGAATGATCGTTTTGCATCCTCTTGTGTTTCATTTTCTTTGGATGATCTAATGAAAGACATTGTAACATTTTCTTTTCCCAAAGATTTTGTGTCGTAAAGACCGGGAGCATGATACATAGCTTTCTTTAGATATTTTGGATTATCATGACCCAAACCTTCTTGTGGATTGAAAGATCGAAACTCTTTTGGTTTGTTTGGAAAAATGAGTTGATTCGTTTGTTCTCGCAAACAATTTGGCTTTGAAATTTCATTTCGATTTTCAACTTCAAGTGCTTGTGATTTTAAAGCTCTAATTTCCGTTTGATAATCTTCAATTTGTTTTCTTAAAAGCATAAGATTATTGTTAGCACTTAGTCTCTCATTTCTTTGAGTATTTAACTCATCGATTAACTCCATGCTTTTAAATCTTTCATCTATTCGTTCTTTCTTAAGATTCTCGAGTTCCTTTAAAACACTGTGATTATATTTCCTCTCATCAAACGTAATGGGTTTTGATGGTTTTTGAAGTGTATTGATTAACTCCAATTTTTCATTAAGTTCATTTGTAAGATGTTGAAGTTGAATCACACTTTGATCATATTTCCCCTTCCAAGAAGTTGCTAACTCTTTAAACTCTTCGAGTTTGGAATTGGTAAGGTTTAAAGCTTTAATTTGAGATGTCAAAACTTGAGTTTCATTTAAAAGCTTAGAATTCTCATTTAAAAGATTAGCTTTTTCGTTTGAAAAACGTAAAACCAATTCGGTGTTAGTTTGCAACTTCTTTTCCAACTCAATGATCTTATTATCAAGGGTAGATCGAGATAAAGAATGTACCTCTGCGACGTTGTCCTGGCGTGATGATGATAAGTTGGAATGCGATATCGTCGATAAAAATTCTCGTGCACGTGTAGCAACATTTCGCTTTCGATCCAATCTTTCATGACCGTTCCAATTAGTAGGAGACAATCTTCTCCCCGTGTCTTCACACAATTTCTCTAGCTCCTCTAATTTTGTCCAAACTTGGTCCGGAGGACAATAAAATGTAAGCCCGTCATCGTTGTCGATTGTGAGATCCACAATATTCCCGGTAAAATCTTTCTTCATAATGAAATTTTGGTGGCGAAAATCCCTTAAAAGTTGATGAAAAATTTCTCAATGTTGAAAATTTGACGAAAAATCGGGATAATCTTCACCCGTGGTATCTCACGCTTGTACAATCTTTTTCTCGAAACCTATTGAACTAATCGAGTACAATAACACCGTTGAATTCGCTTTTCAATTTCGATTCCGGAAATATAAATCTCGTATTTTTCCGATGCTTGAATCTCGTCAAAATTCGTCGCGTAAGCTTAACCGGTATCCGAAAACTGTCGGGAAAAATAAAAATCTCTCTCTTTAAAAAAGTTCTTATTTTTCGATTTCGTCTCTAACGTGAAAACGTGGAATCGCGAAACTTCTATCCTAACACACGAATCCTTGTGTGTTGAATTTCTATCCTAACACACGAATCCTTGTGTGTTGAATTTCTATCCTAACACACCAATCCTTGTGTGTTGAATTTCTATCCTAACACACGAATCCTTGTGTGTTGAATTTCTATCCTAACACACGAATCCTTGTGTATTGAATTTCTATCATAACACACTAATCCTTGTGTGTTGAATTTATATCCTAACACACTAATCCTTGTGTGTTGAATTTCTATCCTAACACACTAATCCTTGTGTGTTGAATTTCTATCCTAACACACCAATCCTTGTTCTTTGAAATTTTTTTTGGAAGTTTCGGAATCTTTGTTTTCAAAAACTGATCGTGATCGTTTTATACTCTTTGTAAAAGATTCTGTTCGTATACTAGTTCGACATCGTGTAGACTAAATGATGTATTCGAATGACCTAACAACTCTATTCGTGTATTGTAATTCGTGTATGTTCAAAGTGTATTTGAATGGGTAGTTCGAATGGTGAGTTCGAATTTGATGTTTTTTCTGTTCGTGTATGTTGATTTCACAATCTAATGGACACTTAGACAAATTCCGAAATAAAAAGGCTCCTCTTCTTGTGAGAATCCTAGTAGAGTACCGAGTAGTTCGAATACTTGTAGATTTTACCCTTTACACGACTGCAGTGATTGGACTAGAAATTCACCTTACACGAATGCACGTGTAGTTCGTGTATGAACAAATGTAGTTCGTGTATGAACAAATGAGTTCGTGTATGCCCAATTGCAGTTCGTGTGAAGACTTAGTCAAATTTCTCACGTTTTTGAGATAGTTATATAACTTATCCAAGTCGAATTGCAATGATATTAGAATGATTAAACACCTTACACGAATATATATACTATTAGACTAGAAATCCTTCTTACAAGGATACAAATTGTATTCTTGTATGTTGAAAATGTAGTCTAATGGTACACGAATAGACTATTAGACTAGAAATCCTTCTTACAAGGATATAAACTGTATTCGTGTATGTTGAAAATGTAGTCTAATGGTCTATTTCCAGTCTAATGAACGGGTACTTTTGAGAGTATCCCGCTCTAATACCAATTGTAGGTTCCGATCAGTTTAGAGAGAGAGAGTATTCTAGAGAGAGAAAGTATGATTTAACAATTGAGCACAATCTCTTAACATTACACACACCCCACACTCCTATTTATAGGAGTGTGGGGACTTTACAAAGACTTCTCTCATATTACACTTAAGTCCCTAACAACGACTACAAATACAAAGTTATGAATATTCTATTCCTAACATTCATTTACTTGCATTTCTTCGTCCAAATGTCCACTTTCCGATCATATTCAACCTGTCACTTGAATAAAATACTTTTCGCACAATTAAATGTAAAAATCCTATCCTATCCATCTTGATTAAATACGAAAATGACCAAATATCGCATATAAATAACTATATAAATATGCGACATCAGGACTCTTCCTATAGCTAATATTAGTGTTATTAAATATTATGTAATCTTTCTTGATAACTACACACATTTCTTTTTGGTTTATCCAGTTAGTCAAAGATCCATTGTTTTGAAAAATTCACTCATTTCTTTGCGTATATCAAAAATCAGTTTAGACGAACAATTAAAACTTTTCAATGCGACAATGGGGTGAATATGATAACAAACTTTTTCAGAATTTCTTTTACACCCAAGGCATTCAATTTCGTTTTTCTTGTCCTCACACATCTCAACAAAAGGAAAAACCGGAAGGAGTTTTACGTACCATCAACAATGTCATTCGCACTCTTCTGTTCCAATCCGGTCTTCCACCCACATATTGGGTCGAGGCACTTCACATGGCTACCCACCTTCTTAATATTCTTCATTCTTCATTTATTCAATTTGACACACCACACTTCCGCTTACATCTCAAACACCATACCTACTCTCATCTTCGTATTTTTGGGTGTCTTTCTTTTCCCCATTTGACCATTCCTCCCAAACTTGCACCTCGATTTAATCCTTGCATCTTCTTAGGATATCCATCTGATCATCGAGGATACAGGTCCCAAGACCCGCCGACTCATAAGATCATTCTTTCTTGTCATGTAGTATTTGACGAGTATTTGTTTCCTTGCTATTTTGTCACACCCCGAAGTTTGTGGAATTAAATAAGGGTTGTAATATTCATGGATCACAGTTAAGATATAATAAATGACTTTAATGATACTTTTTGAAATTAAAATACTTTATTAAAACAATTATTGAAATTTATACTTGTCTTGACATCACAATCCACAATGTATTAAGTAAAACTACTGTTTTAAATAAAAAGACTGTCTTATGCAAGTGGGGATCTCAGGAGTTTGAAAACTGTATTGTAATGCTTCGCATTGAAAACTACATGGACTACGTCAATGATTTTGAAAGTAGTGTTTTATACCCCTTTACATTGACCTCGTCAATGAACATGTATTTTGAAAATATTGTTTTAGACCATAAATGTAACACACACAACAATATTTTGAATAACTAGACCACAAGATTTATGCATTGACCCCGTAAATATGAACATTTAAGCATTATCATTACATAAGGCTTATGCCTTTAACATTATATTGTGGTACTTTATCTAGCAAATGTTTAACCCATACATCTGTATGTATCCGTATGACCAGTGGGAGCTACCCACCCAGATAGAGTTGTCAGCTCAAATAGATCTATTTACAAGGTTCGCGTTTAAGTCCATAACTGACTATCCATGATGAAGACCATTTGGTTTAACTGTTACCCAAATAATGTATAATTATGTTGGTACTTGTGTTTATAATGGAAACCGGTTATAAGTATGTTTAAAATAGTTATACTATAATAAAAACTGAATGAATATATTCCTACCTCAAAAATAATAATAAAAAGAGGATTTATATACTCACATAGGAAAACATGTAAGTAAAGCATGAAGACTAACCTTAGTCTTGTAGTAAGAAAATGTCACACCCCGCTAAAGCGGAAACACGGAATGTGAAGAGCCAAGATATCATTACACGAGTTATAAATGAAAACATACGGTTTCAAGTCATTAGAAATAAAATAAGAGTTTACAGTTCAAAGATAACCAAGCATTGAAAAGTACATAACGAGACAACATAGTAAATTGTTTGATAAAATTCCCAAAACATATTCAAAATAGGTCTTCTCCCGATTCTTGACTTCACATGACATTCCAGACCCATCCAACTATTGCACTTCGTGACTTACATTTGATTTCCTGAAACAAGAGATAAAGTGTCAACTACAATAAAGTAGTGAGTGAGTTACAGTTTTCTAGTCCTCGACTAAAAAGGTTTGAGTAAGTATATCTATACTTAGTAGTTTCTAAAAGTAGAACAAGACTTAAAGAATAGTTCGAACCAAAACAGTTGATTAAAAGATAGATGCGGAAGTCGTATAACTCTATACGCGCATAATAAGTAAACTATGATTGAATTCATGTATAACGACTACTTGGCATAATAACTTAAGTGTTCACACTAAACCGAATTACCAACCGTGAGGCCCCTTACCCCGACTACTTACGGGGAGTCATTTCTGATCAAGTAATATGTACTTAAGCTGCCGCCTAAGCAAGGAACGGTTATTTCCTAAGTATCGATACTCATAATTACTAAACGGCTTATCAAAGCTAATAGTGTGTTGCAAGATGGGCACATATGTTTCATTTTATTCCAACTAGTAGTAGTCACTTATGGTTAGTTATATCCCTCAAGAGTCACGTTAGTTATACGATCAATCAAAGTACATACGAGTGCCGAGTGTGGCATTAAATGAGTTTAATATAAGTTTGAATCAAAAGCCGAGTAAAGGTGGCAAACCATTAGTTTATCATAGGCCAAACGGCCATAAAACTAAATAAGTATAAGTTTCACAAAAACGTTCAATAGAGTTCATAATCGTACAAAAGTTCATAACAGTTCATTTAGATCTCTTGTTTCCCCCAAAAGATATTTGAAAACAGTAAATAAGTGGGGTTGTAACTCACTGTTTGCGAAGAAGAGCTACGCGTGCGAGGAGTAATCGAGACGGACCGGAATCACGGGAATCCTAATGAAATACCAAGGTTTAATGAGTATTAATGTTTATGTGTTTTTATTTTAAGTGTCGGGTTTAGGTCTACTGAAAATTGGGCTGCGCTTCCGCGCCAAAATCACTAAATCCAATATTTGTACACTTTCCCGCTTAACCAATTCAATGAACACATTTCATATTAACCCCAACACAATGTAATATAAAACTTGCTGATTTAGTTCATTTATATGTGAGTTACTCTCATTACAGGTTATGGTCATAAATCTCAGTTCCGAACATAAGTTTAGATAACACGTTTAAAGTTACGATCCAAAATGGTTTAAACTTAGCAATTTGTGCAGTCTGTCAGCAGCATGACCGCGCCGCGGTGGGATGACAGCAGTTTTGACCAAGACTCGTTTTTGAAGAAATTTGATGTTTTTAAGTTGGATTTTGACATGCAACCAGATATAAACTTAGATAATTGATGTCTTATAGTTTATTTAGTATTTTTAACCACAAATTTAAGGATCTACCCATGCAATTTGTAAAAACCCGTTTTTGTTCATAAATGACCCAAAATCTCCATACAAACTCATTTTTAGGTGTTAGATGATACATGCAATGAATATATATTGTAAAGACAGTAGATTAGAATGATTTATACCGAGAGTAAAGTGATTTGAAGATGGTTGGAGTGAACCCTTGATGATTTTTAACCCAAAATGCTTAGAAATGAACTTTTGACCCAAATGGATGAATGCTCCTTTTCTCCCTTTTGTTTATGAACGATTTGTGTGTGATTATGTGGTTAAAGTTTCTGTATTTTGATGTAAGTTACTGCAAATGAAAGTATGTGTGTGTTCTTGAGTGTTTAGGAAAAGAGAGAGAGTAGTAAGGGGTGTTTGTTTGTGATGTGTGTGTGTGTTTGTGATGTATTATGTTATATGTATCAAAATTCAACATCACTGGACCTTTAATAATGTCACACCCCGCTATAGCGGAAACACGGAATGTGAGAGCTGGAATATCATTACACGGTCATGAGCAAATATAAACGATTCAAGTCATTTCGATTAAAAATAAATGTTTCGAGATTCAACAACCAAGCAGTTCATAAGTTTAAAGTAAGGTACAAGTACAAATGTTCCAAAACAAATTCCCAAAAACATAAAGGTCTTTTCCCAAATAGCGCCTCACGCGACCATATCGACCCTCCTTTGCCATGCATCCTGAACACTTACATTAATTTCCTGAAACATAAGATAAAGTGTCAACTACATAAAGTAGTGAGTGAGTTACAGTTTAGAGTTTTCGAGAAAGTTGCCAAAAATAGAAAGTTACTAAAAATAGAAAGTTTCCAGAAATAGTAAGTTGCCAAAAATAGTAAGTTGCAAACATATATCGGCGTCATGAGTATTGAACGAGTCGACGCTTGAACATATGTGTAAATAGTAAAAGTTTGTATGTACGCAGGTAAATTTAATAATAAATAAACGCGTAAAGTAAAGTTGCAGCGGAAACCAAGCGCTAAAAGTGTGTATATGCGTATGGGATATGTGTTTAACTAAATAGTAACTCGTATCAATCTCTTGGCATTACATAAGTAGTAAGTATACACTAAGCCGGTTGTATGGTCCTGATCTAGCCCAAAAATGTTTGAATAAGTTGCCAAAGAGTGGTAGTAATATGTACTTGGGACGCTAACCCTTAGTAAGGAGTGACCGCTCCTAAGTATCGATACCCATATGACTAACGGCTAATGCTAATAGTGTATAAAGTTTCCAATACCAAAACGGGCAATTGTTCCAAGTTCCAAAAGTTCCAAGTTTCTTACGGGCTTATATATTCATCAAGGATTGGTTGCTAACAAGTATCCTAAATTTAGTTAACCCGCTAAGGCAATAACACAAATACGCATAATAGTTGCAAGTTCCAAGTTTGTACAAGTTCCATAGTTCCAAAGTTTAAAATGTTTCAAAGTTTGAACAAGTTTCCAATAGTTGCAAAGTTTCACGAGTTTGAAAGTACCAAGTTTCCAATGTTTGATCAAGTTCCCAAGTTCAAGTAGTTCGCAAATAGTTTATAAGTTACAAGCATGATCTTATGTTTCCCCCAAATAATGTTTAAATGTACAAAAGTAAAACAAATGGGGTTGTAACTCACGGTTTGCGGAGATAGAGATATGACTAGCACAAAGAGAGCGGAACGCGTCAGGAATCACAAATGACCTAGAACACCGGAAAGTTGTATAAGTTTTATTGAGTTATGTTAAGTTTCAATTTAACATTTTTAAGTCTCAATTTAGTATACTTAGATTCTGCCCCAAAAAGGTTATTACGGAAAGTTTATAAGGTTTGTATGTTCATGTGCGTTTTATAGTCCGAAATGTCCAATTATGTACCAAAAGTGTCAAAGTTCCAAGTTAATGTGTGTAAGTCTCGAAGTTATTAAGTTTCTGAATTTGAAATGTTATTTATGGTGAAAATTGGGCAGCGCTTCCGCGTCATAAAAATTATATCCATTTTCGAAACACTTTCCCGCTTTAATATTCACAATATAACGTTTTAAGCAATAATACTCATGTTTCAAGTCCAAAAAGCTTTTCCAACAATATAATATGTCAAAACAGTAGCTTATTTTCATGTATATAATCTATGATAATTTATTTCAGCTTAAAAATCACGTTTTCGACCTTTAAAACGACAAAACAGTGAACAGGGGCATTCTGGCGGCGGCTGGAGGAAAACAGCCGCCGGCTGACCTTTAGCCGTCGGCTGAAATCCTTCAGCCGCCGGCCAAAAGGCTTCGGCCAGTTTTTAAGTTGTTTGTTTCTTCGATTTTTAAGCTTATTGAACGGTTAGATTTTACATGCAAACTGATATAACATAAACTTATGTATTTTTGAAGTAAAAACACTATTTTCTTTTAGATTTTCATGTAAAATGTATAGATCCAACATAAAAACTCGTTTTTAGTCAAGAAAACGTTTTGAAAGTTTATGAAAACATATTTCCAGGTTATGGATCGAACATGCAAGTAAAAATATGTATAAACATAGTGAAAAGAAAGTGTTATACCGAAGGAAAAAGAGATGTGATGGTTTGGATGAGTTTTAGCTCCAAAAACGTCTTGGAAACCCGATTTAAACCTTTTCCTTTATCACCCTTTACCCTTGGACGATTTTGTGTAAGATTTTATGGATGGAAAATGGACTGAAATGGCTAAATGTTTCTGCTTGTTTATGTTTGTGTTTATGTTCTTGAGAGAGAGAGTGATGAGAGAAAAGAGAGTGTTGTGTGTTTTGTGTGTGTGTGTGGATGAATTTGAAAAATAAAAGTGATTAAGGGTGATGTTACTGCCCTTGGGAAGCCAAAAATGGCAGTAACTATGGTCCAATCCCGTTAAAATCCGTTGCCCAATCGAATAACATGCAGAAATGAGTCATCAGCCAGCTGGGCAGCAGGATTCAGCCGCCGGCTGGCTAAAATCAGCCGTCGGCTGGTTTCAGCCGTTGGCTGAATATATTCAGCCGCCGGCTGAATTGAAAAATCCAGCTTTTTGACGTTTTAAGTTTTCCGTTATAATTAGTTAAGGACTAGAATCATTTTAGTTACCGTTATGAACTTAGTCAAGTTCTTGGGTTGATTATTTGGTGTTAGGATTTATATTTTGATTCCGACATTTGTTCCGACAATTTAAAAGTACAACAAAATGAACCCGAACAATATGAACGCGATAAAAGAGAACAAGAGTTTTGAACCGATTAAGTAATTGAGAATCACCTGAAATTTGGACGGTTGTCACATCATCCCCGGGTTGAAAGAAATTTCGTCCCGAAATTTGACTCGCCCAATCAGGTAGAAGTATCTTTGAACAAGTGAGGATACTTTTGACGTATTTGGTCTTCACGTTCCCATGTGAATTCGTGACCACGTCGGGAGTTCCAACGAACTTTGACAATAGGAACACGGCTTTGTCTGAGTTGCTTGACCTCTCGGTCTACAACTTCAAGCGGTTCCTCGATGAAGTTGAGCTTGTTGTCGATCTTGACCTCGTCGAGTGGGATGACGATGGTCTCATCGGATAGGCACTTTTTCAAGTGTGAGACATGGAACACGTTATGAACATTAGAAAGAACTGGCGGGAGTTGGAGTCGATAAGCTACAGGACCAATGCGCTCGATGACTTCGAACGGTCCGGTGTACCTCGGGCTGAGCTTACCGCGCTTCCCGAAGCGAACTACCCCTTTCCATGGCGATACTTTGAGAAGTACCCGATCGCCGACCTGGAACTCGAGGGGTTTTCTCCGGTTATCGGCATAGCTCTTTTGCCGAGTACGGGACGTCTTCAGTCGCTCCCTGATAGTGGTGATCTTGTCGATGGTTTCTTGAACAATATCGAGCCTTGTGAGCTGTCGATCACCAGCTTCTAGCCAACAAAGCGGCGATCGGTACTTACGTCCATATAAGGCCTCGAACGGAGCACACTTAATGCTAGCGTGGTAGCTGTTGTTGTACAAAAACTCGACTAATGGAAGATGAGTATCCCAACTTCCTCCAAAGTCGACTACACATGCTCTAAGCATATCCTCAAGCGTTTGGATCGTCCTTTCGCTTTGACCATCGGTCTGAGGGTGGTAAGCGGTGCTAAGGTCTAGTCG
>CAJVGC010000582.1:19538444-19568195 GCA_910822075.1 Senecio squalidus
GTCTTTCAACTCCTCCTCCAAGCTAGTTTCTATCTCGATAATTTCCTGCCAATCTAATTCATCAAACACATCAATCCGAAAACATGTTTCATCAGTAGAATAGGAATGAGTCATAGCTCTATCTAAATTAAAAACAATTCGTTCATTCCCAATCCCTAATGAAATTTGCCCATTTTTCACCCGAATAATTGCGTCAGCGGTGTTTAGGAATGGTCGTCCAAGGATTAGTGGAACAGAGACATCCTCATCCATCTCTAAAATCACGAAATCAACCGGAAAGGTGAATTTCCCTACGTTCACTAGCATGTTCTCAGCAATTCCTAACGGGTACTGAAATGATCTGTCTGCTCGTCGAATACTCATCCTGGTGGGTTTTAACACTCCAATGGCGAGCTTAGCATATAGTGAATACGGCATCAGGTTTATGCTAGCTCCTAAGTCTGCTAAAGCACTGCAACTGTAGGTATTACTGAAGTTGCACTGAATCAGAAAGCTCCCTGGATCATCCAACTTGGGTGGTATCGTGTTCTTCACCAAGGCTGAACATTCTGTGTTTAGGAATGCGGCTTGCTCCTCCGATGGCTTTCCTTTGTTTGTGACCAATTCCTTGATGAATTTAGCGTAGTTTGGCATCCCTGCAATCAAATCTACAAGAGGAACGTTAATATTAACAGATTTAATCATGTCACAAAATTTACCATACTGCTCCCTCATTCTTGCTTTTCGTAATCGTTGAGGATATGGGACATGAGGCTTGTAAGCTTTGATTGGAACTTCCTCTACTGGTTCAGGTGTCATGGTCTTGGTCTGAACTGGTGGTGCCTCGTCCTCATCGTCATCGATCTCGAAATCATCAATAACGGGTTCAGCAGACAGGTGTTGCGCACTCCTGGGGTGGTGCTGCGCACCTGGGGTTTGTTTTGCTCCATTTTCGGCTTGATCTCCTCCATAAGTATGTCCCGAGCGTGTATTGATTGCATTTACATGTTCATCTCTGTGTTTTGGACAGGGTGGCATTCCGTCTCGTGTTCCGGGATGTTGATATTTTGGTGCTTGATTATTGGAAGTGTTTCCTTCGTTCTGTGGGCGTGGATTCGGTTGAGTATTGCTTGGTATTTGGCCCGGTGGTTGATTTGAGTTCCGTTCGTTCATCCTGTCGAACCTTCTCTCTAAATCTTGATGTGCTGCCTGCTGATTTCTCTGTCCTTGCTCGATTTGATCAGTCAAAATTTTAAATTGTTTACGGACATCGTCATTGGTTGATTTTTGGGTGTTGATGAACGATTTCAAAAGATCTTTCATGCTTGGATCTTCATCTTCGTTTTTTCGGTGGATCGTATCTTTGTCGTGGTGGGGAGCGAGTGTTATTTCTTTGCCATCCGTTGTCTCGATTGTCACCACCGTTGTAGTTACCTCCGCGGTTTTGCCAATTTGACCCCCGATTAGGATAACCATACTGTGCGTAGCTTGCATCCTCCACTTGATTACACTCACTAGCATAGTGAGGTCCTCCGCATCCTTCACATCCATTCTTCACCAAGTGCATGTCCTTCTCCATTCGTCCCATGCGCTTATCAATTCTATCCGCTAGTGTCTTGACCTCTTGAACTACCGAGGATATTTCATGGCTACTCTCAGCTTGAGCAACTTGTCCCCTGTTTCTTCGGCCTCGACCATCATCCTGATACTCCCTTGATAGGCTAATGACCAGCTTGTCTTCCATTAGGTTGTATGCTTCGTTGGTGGTTTTGTACATGAAATCTCCTCCTCCAGCTAGATCCAATTCGTTTTGAGACTCCTTGGTTAACCCGTAGAAGAAAATTTCAATGATATGGTCCTTGCCCAGTCCGTGACCATAACAACTCCGCAGCAACTCCTTAAGTCTGGCCCATGCTTCAGTGGAAGTCTCTCCATCTTCCTGTCGGAATCCTCTGATATCTCTGAGTAATTTCCTACCCAAGGCGGGTGGGAAAAATCTTTTGATGAAAGCCTCGCGCATTTGCGTCCATGTGGTTATTGAATTTTTATTAAGCTCCTCGAACCAAACCTTCGCATCTCCGGTGAGAGACGAAGGGAATAACCTCAGTTTGACAGGATCGCCCTTGCCTTGGCCATATTTGAACATCTCACACAGCTCGTTGAATTTTGCTATGTGTTTATGCGGATCTGAATTGTAACGCCCATCGAACGTGTTGTCTTGGATCATCTTGAGATGGTGACCCTTGACAACAAAGTCATCACCCAATTCCGGGGTGGTGATTGCCTCGGGTGGGTGGCACCGCTACAGCTGCGGCCCGTCGGTTCATTGGTGTATCCAAAGGGTCCATAGCTGGTTGTGGTTCCGGTTTGTCTTCACAAAACACTTCTTCGACCTCTGGTTCTGACTCGCTTCCTCCGCTTTCTGATGACGCAATGTCTTCAAACTTGACGGGCGAAACTTGATCAAAATTGGGTGGTGTCTGAAGTGATAAATTGCCTCTTCTCCTGCCTCGTCTCTTTGATACTCCTGGATTTGATTTTGGACTCGCGAGTGGTAATCCCGAAGCCCTTGTGTTCATCAACTACCTGAAATACCTGAAAAGACAAAAAACAAGAAAAGCGTAAAACGTACCGGTGTAATAACAAATAAAAGTAACTTCTAAGTAAATAAATACTCAAAAGGATCGTATTACAAATTCGAAACAAAAAACGAAAAATCAGTCCCCGGCAGCGGCGCCAAAAACTTGATGTGTAAAATCGAGTCTTAAATTTAACCGACTATTTCACGCAATTACACACTTATAGGCAGTGGACCTATTCGTATGTAATATAGTTTAATAGTAATTATAGGTTCGTTCGCAGGGACTAATTTGTTTTTATATTCGAATAAATAATACTAAGAGTATTTGGGGGTTTTTTTTATCGTAACAAAAGCTTGCAAGTAATTAATAAAAAGAGTGATTAATTAAAATCGAGCGAAAAGTAATTGATTAGATCAAATAATAAAGAGAATACACTTGTTTGACACTTCACCTATTTTCCGTTAATTTTACGAGATCGATTGTTGTTTCAACTTCTAAGATATAATAAAAGTCCTTCCGAATCTTTTATTAACTTTAATTATCTCTACTTACACCGTTCCTTCCCAATACAGTTAATAAATATTAATAATCAAGCAATAAGTATCAAGCCTGTTTTTAGTGATTTAACCTTATAGAGTTTCCTTCCAAATAACTCCTCTAATTATCAAGTCCTTCCGAATCTTAATACTTAGACCTACTCACTTAAATTTAATTACCTAATTTGTTATTACTAAGTCCTTCCGAATCTTAATAATTTTAAATCGATTATAGACCGACCGATTACTTCATAAAACTTATCTAATCTATCTAGATTCCTTCCGAATACCTAGAATGTTGATTAAACAAATTATATATAAACAACTATAATAACATATTAAAATTTAAGCAAATAAGGGTCGACGGTTAAACACAAAAACATAAAACAACCAAAAACGTTAAATAAACATCAAATAGGATCCGTTGTTCAAACAAGCATAAAGAGAATTTAGCTACTCATAACGTGGTCTGAAAAAGCAATTAAATTGTTAGAAAACATGCTGGAAAATAATTCAAAACTAGAAAAGAACAAACCAGGAAAATCGACGAACGTGTCGTGATCGCCGATTGCCGAAAATATGATCGTCCTTGCCTTGAACCTTGCTTCTAAACGTAATAACGACTTCCGAGCTTCAGAATAATAATGGATGAATTTTCTGGCTGAATTAATCTTGTATTTATAGGCAAAAATCGTGTAGAAAACGTATTCGACTCGAATTACAATTTCTTGTAATTATCCATTTGTATTATTAAAAATAAAAACTGCTGCGTCTGAAATTCGCGAGGGACGGGCGTCCCTCTCATTGTAACGGGCGTCCCAATTGATTTTACCACAATTTCTTGTGTTTAATCCCGTTTCTTCCGCCATTTCCACTTCCCGATCATGTAAACCTGTAAAATAGATAAAAACACTTTTCCACACAATTAAATGTAAAAACCTAGCCTATCCATCATGTTTACTATGAAATGTGACACAATATCGCATAGAAATATATATATAAATATGCGATATCACAGAAATTGGATATCCTCCAATGGAAGCTAGTAAGATTATGTGTGACAACAAAGCTGCTATCCAGATCTCAGAAAATCCAGTTCAACACGATCGAACAAAACATGTTGAAGGTGATAGGCATTTTATCAAAGAAAAACTTGAGGATGGGATTATCGAACTTCCTTTTGTTTCATCTAAAGACCAGCTCGCAGATATTCTTACAAAGGCGGTTAACGGAAAGATTTTCGTTCATTGTCTTGGCAAGTTGAGCATTGGGAACCCCACTACTCAATTTGAGGGGAATGTTAAAAATAAAAGATTAAATAAAAGGACGGGATTAGTTTCACATCATGTCCCTATCTTCAAGAGTGATTTAAGGCTAGAATTATGGTTTCCTTGTTTATCCATAATACGTTTCCTTGTTTATCCATAACACGTGTATTAGCCTATAAATACTTCTTCATTGTAATTGTTCTTAATCAATCAAGCAATAATATTTTCCCATAATTACAATTCAATATTTTCTACAAGTTTAAAGCTATAACCATATGGAAGGAGATATGGTGTCTTACCACTATATCAAATGGGTATTTTTTGGTTAAAAGTTCAATTAATTCCTACAAATAGTATATTTTGAGGCGGCAAAAACACAAAAAATCATATTTTCTGTCACAAATTACTACTCGTATCAAAATATAGAAAAGGACAACCTCCCACTTTGCCCCCTCTTTAGAAGCCCCCTCACACTTTTAGGTGTTATTCAGATTAACTCAATCTTAATAAGGATATTTCACGTCTGGTTAATTCGGGTTTTTATCTTAAAAAAATGATCCTAACCCGACCCTATTAAGAGTTTGGGTTTTCGGGTTTGGGTCTAATTCGGGTCAGGTATTTACGAGTCCGAATCTACAGTATGTAAAAAGAAAGAAAAAATTGAGTATCAGTTACGTGAGTGAATTGGTCTGGATGGCTTTAAGGCCCAAAAATGCTTTTAGGAGTTATGCTAGTAAACTAAAAAAGAAAAAAGTACGCATCAAAGTATAGCGGCCAAAAAGAACACTAGTTTAAAACCAAATTCATTTTTCTTTCAAAGTAACCAATTTCAATACAAAGTCTTCAAACATGAATACGTTATGTATGCACATATATTGCAAAAGAAAACACGATTAAGATGGAAAACACGATTTGGATGGCAGTGGCAATGTCGAACAAGAAGGGTGTTCAGTAAAACAACACCATCGGTCACACATGTATGTATTTTTGGATTTTTTTTTTTTTTTTTCATATAAATGAAGTGGACTCAAATGCTATAAGAGCCTTTAAAAAAAGAAAAAAAAAGATTCGGATAAATCGGGTCCAACCCGAGTCCGAAAACCCCCCAATAAATAAACCATAACCCGACCTAATAGCAATTTCAGGTGAAACGGGTTGACCCGCTGGACCCGTTTTGCATGAACATCCAAAAAAAACCCTGACCCTAATTACCAATTTTGGGTTTGGACCGGTTCGGGTCTGAGTCGAGTCTGGATCGGACGAGTCACCCCTAGTTACACTCAAAGAGAGGAGGTGATATGTGCATAACAAGATTTAACCATACACGATAATTATAGAAGATTTAACATTTTTACCCTTTCCATAATAAAAGCAATCCAATATGTATAAATAAATTTTGAGTGATGATAATAATAGCTCTTAGGGTTGTAGTTTCTATGTTATGAAATGCATCAAAAATTTGTATATTAGTTGATTTCTTTAAAGTTTGGGAATAATTACCTAAATACAGGAAAAAATTATTGACACGGTGCAAGTAAATAATTCATAACCCTGAGAATTGTTGTTATCAAAAGTCATAAAATTTCGAATCAATTACATATAACTAAATTTTAAATCAATGTATCTATGGGATATTTGACAAAAACCCACCAAACACATTTCAACCCTTCATCTTCACTTCATAAACTTCCATTATATATATATATATATATATATATATATATATATATATATATATATATATATATATATATATATATATATATATATAATAGAATGAGTCTAGGATACATTATAGTGCATGTGTAATATGGATTAAACACATATGAAAAATTAGTAAACAACTGGAACAAATTAAACCGTAACCCATATCGGACCGGTGTAATGTTGTATGGTTCTCGCAATGTATACCGTGTCATGCATTTTGTCTTTGTTAGTTATGGGTGGGGCCGTCTTCGAGGGCGGGCGAGATGAACAACCGCCCAGGATCTCCAAATTCGTAGGGCCTCCAAATTTTATGTAAATATCATATTTATATACATTCACATGATAAAAATAAGTTTAGAGGCTTCGAATATATATTAAAATTTTGTGCTTTTATATGTAAAGAGCAACAACAACAACCACAACGATACCCAATTTAGTAAGAGGTGAGATATAGACAATCTTACCTCTACGATTTTGGAATGCGATTAACTTAACTGCGGCATGCCAAATTTAGATTAACACTATATTAAGCATAATTTATTAGCAAAAATCTAGAATTAAAGAAAATATATATAGATTATAGTGATAAATTCTGATTCGAGTAGCTTCAAATTGAGTCCGAATTCGTAGGACCATAACAAAATTGGTTGACACTTGGATTTTAAATTAATTGGGCCGAAGTAATGATATCAATTGAAAGTGATATTAAGTATAAACAATTGCTTAAAGGGTTTGGGATGGAAAAAGGCCAGGAGAATGATGCGTTTAACAAAATATGTGATTATCGAAATGAAACCTTTGTATTAGGGCGACGTTGACAAGTACAAGGGGTGTTCACTATTTTGATAAAACCGAATTTTCCATTTGGATATTTGATTGGACTATATAGTTAAGATATTTAGCTTTTTGGATCGTATTGGATGTTAACCGAATTAATTATTTGTGTTTTGAATTGGTTTTTGGTTATACATAAGAGCCTAATTGTCCAAAAGAAGTCAAATAATAATTAACTATTGGTCCATTTTTAATATGTATACTCTTAAACCCGTGTTATTTTCATTCATAATTTACGTGTATCACATTTTAACAGCCTCTTTAAAACCAAATATCAACTTTTATTCCTCCTTATCCCTCACTTCTTTACACAACAATTTTTGAAAACTTTCTATTGAGAATTGAAATCAAATGGTTAAATTGAATCGAATGCCAAATATTTTGATAAATTGTAGATTTTTCATTTCGTAAAACCTTTGCATCAATTGAAGGCATGTGAATGGATAAAATTGAAAAATCGAATAGTAAAAACAGAGGCAACCAAATTGTAATTCGGTTTGGATTTTTGAGTAGTTTGGATGTTTCGGATCCATATTTAGAAACCGAAATCCAATTGGATCCATTTAATTGGATTGAATTAAACCGATCCATCAATTTGAACACCCCTAACAAGTAATAGATTAAATTTTGTATCGAGAAAAGCTATATATGGATGACGTTTCTCATGTAATATCTATTTACATTAGAGTCTCATTTTATAAGTTGATATGTTACGTCTCGGGCCTCTAAAAACTCATAGACTTATGGGAGAGAAGTTAAGAACATACAATAAGATGTGTGCATGGGAATTTTCTAGAGACATAGGTTGATGATTTGAAGTGTGCATTGTGTAAGATGCATCAGGAAACACATCAAGATCTTTTCTTTGGGTGCGTGTTTCTGGGGCAAGTATAGGATAAAATGAAGAATATAATATATCGAATATCCAACTAAATTAGCAAAATGAAGGGATATAGTTGAATATTTAATTCCAAGAGCTAATCGGAATACATTATCATGCGTTGCAAGTCGTTTAGTGCTAGGGGTGGTTTGTTTTTTTATTTGGCACGAAAGAAACCTTTGTATTATTCGAAAAAGTTCAATGTGGTTTGCTTTTTTATTTGGCACGAAAGAAACCTTTGTATTATTCGAAAAAGTTCAAGATGAGTTGATAAAGTGGAAAATATTGTGATAGATACAATTGGATTAAAGATGATTTAAACTCTTCGGTGAGAAAATATGTGGAAGTTATAAAGATTTTTGATAATTAAAAGATAGCGGCAGTAATGTAATAGGCGTGTTTTTACGTGTGTAGCTTGATGGCTTGACTTAGATTGTTTTTCCTTGAGCATGTTCTTGGGTTCACTTTAAGTATTTCTACTACTTGTTATCTATCTTCGTTAATTGTTATTATACATAATATTTGCCGGGTTATGTCCTTTTACCCGGAAAAATTAATGTGAATAAATTTTGTTATTTGTCAATGCCTAAAAATCTGCATCAAATTATGGTAAAAGTAAGGGGTTGTTTGTTTCGGCTTATGTAGCAGGCTTATGAGTTTATGTAAATTTTGATAAGCTCATAACTAAGCCCAATTATTCAGGTTTATGAGCTTATCAGGTTAAGCTTATAAGCTTATCAAGTTAAGTTTATGAGCTTAAATAAGTCAAAAGCTCAAGTTGATAAACTCATAAGTCGAAAAAATTGAGTTTACGAGTTTATCAAAATTTATATAAGCTTATAAGCCCATTACATAAGCCGAAACAAACACCTTTTAGAAACAACAACATTCGAAATGAGATATTGTGTTCAAAAATATCTTATTCAAACCACGTAATGGAATATCCTAAAAATCCCATCTAAAGTCCAAAACTCTGGAAAAAGAAAAGTTGTTATATTAACGTTTCTCTAAAATATGTCATATCACAAAAGTTTATTATTGGAAACATATTCATTAACTGGCATGAATAACAAAGCATAATTGGGCCTATTTGCTGGGCTAAAACTTCATTGCTTCATCACTGTTTTATACTTTTATGCCCAATATAAATTATATTTGGCTATAATTCGTTCTAACCTTTGTTTCTATTGTTTCTAATTATAGGTCATGATATGCATTAGGAATGAATATAATGTGCAACAGACACAAGAAGCTCAACTTTTACCAAACAAGGCAAAAGAGCGAAACATTAAAAACGCGTATAGGAATAACTAATTAGTGATTCTGGTGTTCATAAAAGAGATAACAACCCAAATGAGTCTAATTATGATACTTTCATTCCACTCAATACAGAATACCTCTTTTCTTTATAGAGACAAATCGTATGAAACTGAATTTATGTCCCGCAAGGATTTCTATAGTTGATGGTCCTTTGTTATGTAGGGATTAGGAGTTATGATTACAAGATGCAATGTATTTGTTGTTCTTTTATTTTCTGTCCCGGGTCCTCTCATGATGTTTAAGGAATAACTCTATCTATACACATAAATAAAATCATTGTCTATTATCATTAGCATTTCATTTAGAAAGAGATTAAGGGGTGTTACACATGATAGGTGTAATGTTGTTCTAAAAGGAGTAAATGATTGATTTATCCATGTGCCAGAACGTAGCGTTTAATCATCGTTATTGTAACATATGGCAGTCGCAATCTTTTTCATTACATAGCATAGTTTTTTTTCTATTTTATCGAAAATCTGTATGATTTTGTACCATGGTAAAGCATTACGTATTTCTTTAAATAACATTAGCACTTTATAGTTTTTATGGTAACTTAATTTTGTAGAAATGAATTTGTTGGGGATAATAGCGAGAATTTGATATATTTGTCATTCCATCATGTTTTTCCTTGCCTAAAGTTAATCATTGTCGACCTATGTATCAATGTCACATCTTGATTTACAATATCTTAAACGTCACAAGATCTGACACATAACGTCCCTCGTGAACTATAATCAAAATATTTCCTCACTGAAAACAAGCATCGCATAAGATTTTGTTGCAACTAAGCCCGGGTTTCCCGTTCTAGTTGCCATATGCGGCACGTGGGCAGTTGCACTAGCTAGGTATGGCGGATAATGTATAAAAATCATAATGCCGACAAATCATAAGCTGTAACATGAACCTCATCGACTCATGCACAGATGTGGCCTTCTTATTGTTTTTACAGTAACATTAGGAATAAAAACAAGATTTTATGAGAAACGGAGCTTTTACTAAAAAGATGTGTATTTGCAATTCAAAGAAATGTATATTTTGGCACAGTGTAACCTAAATGAATTTGTATAACTGTCATATTTGTCGAGTGTTTGACGCACAAATCTAAACTCTTTTATATAAATACAGTACTATTTAAAGAGGTTAAGAAATAGATTTATGTTTGAAGGATGTTTAGATACTGAAATCCTTCAACTTTAGAGCACAAGCATTACCCTCTACTAAGTTTTTACCATGTCCATATTTTGACCTTAAATACATTTATATTCTTTAAACATAAAAATAAAAAACGATAATTTAAAAAACTTGCGTCGACATACGAAATGGTGGTTACATACTTACATTAGCTCATCAAGTATGGAAGGAAATTCTACAAAGGCAAGTGGAAGATTAAAAAAGAAAGAAAGAAAAAAGACTAACAATTGAGTACATTTTCGCCCCTTACAACTATCTCAAAACAAGAAAATCATAACCCTTTGAATATATTCCCACTACCCTTTCGGATATTGGCGAGACGATATCAACATATTTCCATATGGGCTAGACACGAGTAGGGGTTAAATGGTAACTTCACATGTTCTATTTTCTTCAAGAGCCCCGGACCAATTTGTTTGAATGGTCCTTAAAAACAGATCTAACTGTTTGGAGTTTTCGCCATTTGTCTATAAACAAAACACCCACCGTGGTTTAAAGGTGATATTGAAATGCTACTTTCAAGCTCGTTACATTTAGCTCAAGACGTTGTGATTTTTTTCATAAAGACCGAGTCTGTTATCAGACAATCTTGAATTAAATGCAGATCTTTTATATTCTAACCAAGTGAACTCTTTGTACAAGCAGGCCTCCTCATTTTCCATAAGTGAAGGCAATGGGGCTATCTTCTCAGTCAATGGGGGTCCTCCAAAATAAATCATTGACAATCTGCTTTTCAAACTATTTGTGACCACTCTATGCTTCACACTTTTGAATCTTCCATTCGTCATTACCTGGATTCGTTATATCCTTGTTACTCAACGCTACTAATTTTTGAAAATAAAGGGATATAAATAAATGAAAACTTGTTATCTTTACCAAAATTACACATATTTATGGTCCTAGTGGTATATGTACGTGGTGAACCTCAAGCTATAAGTTGTGGGTTCGAGTCCATAGTGTTTTTAGAGGGTTTCATTTCTAAATAATGCTACCCATTTGACTGTTTGGTAAGGAAAAAAAAATGGAAGAAACGAAAAAAGATTTGTTCTCGTATATCTTAAAATTATAACAAATCTATCGTTATATGTTGGACCATAGGCCAATTGCCTATAAAACTTGCATTGTTTTGGAGTTTGGGGGAGGAAACTTCTAAAGATATTTTTAACACGTAACTATCAGTGGTTCAATATCAATAAGACATATAACGAATATGAATTCCGAAAGAAGTTGAAGGACACTTTTTTTAGAAGCTAAAAGGTGGCTTGTTGTACACAAAACATGCATTGATTAGGACTTATAAATCATAGGACATGTAAGATTGTTTGACAATCAATATAAAGATTGGTTTAAAGTTTTCTACGTTTTGACACCCGTAAAACACATGAGAACAAAGTATAAGATGTACATCATGATTTAGCAATTTGTACACTATTATGATGATAAGATATGAATGTATGTACCTGTAATGAATCACCAACATTGACGAAAAATGAGTTGGAATCAGGAGGAACAGACATCCAACTCCCATTTTTTAATAAAATTTCAAGACCAGAAGTGTTGTTAGATCTCAAAACAGAAATTATTTGCGGGTCTGTGTGTTCTCCGAATCCAATCAATTTCTTTTCTTTGATTTCATTTTCTTGAAGCTCTGGGCATGGAGGATAGTAATTTATCCTAAAAACAGAGTCACTCTCTTCATCCATTAACATCTTACTAACCACATTTCTTGGCTGCAATTTCAGTTCGTCTGATAGTAATTCGAGAATGTCACAAGACATCTTCTTCACTGCTGTCACATAATCATTCACAATACATCTACAAAAAATATTAAACATATTTATGTATTATGGTCTAGAAGTATTAAATGTGGATTGACAGCCAAAAGGTTATGGGTTCAAGTCCCATAAACAAACAAGTATGTAAGTATTTGTAGAAAAAAAGTTTAGTTTTTCGAAAACACATGAAAAAATTGAAAATATAAAGGATTCTTACTTGAACTTTTCTGGGTTTTCTTGAAAAGCGGAGAACGTTGGATTTTTGTGATCATATTCGAGTTTCGGGTTGAGAAGAAGATATTCAACCCAACCGAAATCACCATTTTGCCCAAGACGTTTGTTTCCATATCCAAATGGGTTCGGTAGTCCAGCTTTTTGTTTGACAGAAAGTGGAGAAGAGAAGAATTTAATAGCTTCGGATTCAAGTTTATTAATGAACTTCATGGGGACGCCATGATTTATGACCTTAAAGAATCCAAAATCTTGACATGCTTTAACAATGAGGTGTTTTGATTCGGGTTTGGAGAGGTCAATGATAGGAATTGTTGGTAAATACAAGGGGTTGTTGTTATTGTTTTGTTTGCAAGGTTTGACGAAGAATCGTTCAATAGGAGGTTTGGATATTGCCACCATTGTTGAAAAGAAGGAAAACTTAAAGGTTGAAAAAGTGATTCTAAGGGTATTTTTGTATGGAAGGATATGGATATATGTTGATGTGTTTGAAGCTAAAAAAAGGCATACCAATACATGAAGCTGGTTCTTGCTGGCCTATTTGTAGGAGTTAAGGGAGAGAGTGTGTTAAAATTAGCTTGTCTTGTTCTCTTTTTTTGTTATAATTTAAATCAATGGTAAGAAAATAATTTTTGGAAAGTCTGTAAGTATTTCGAGATGTAATAGATGATGCATGTTTTGATAATCCTATGTGATTCTTTGATTAAAACCCCTTCTATACATTAGGCAAAGTATATGCTGTCGTTTTGGGCTTCTTAAGCGTCGTTTGGGATTTTCAAACTGTTCATAGATGGGTTATTTCGCTTTACATGTGCATACACTGATTTCATTTTTTTGTTCTAAAACGGCCGACTTTTACTGCCATCCCCTTAATTCATAATCAAGCAAAGGCGTTTATGGAGACCCGGGTTGGCAATAGAGAGGCCTCAGAAAGCAAATTTGGCAGCTTGATTTTAACTTTGTTGGGGCCAGATATCATGAGTTCTCTCTCAGTATTTATGAATTACCAATAATCCTTCTTTCTTATATTGGATACTTATTTATATCAGGTTACAAGTTACCTTGTTTAATACATTAACTGGTGTCAAACTATCAACAGTTTAAAAACCGGATAATTGTTTGAACATGCAATCCGAAATCTATCAGTCCTTCAAGTTTCTAACAAAAGTTTATTACAGAAGTTTCTTGCAAAATTTCAAATATCTATTGGTCCCTCAAGTTTCTTACTAAATTTCATTTCGGTCTCTCTTTGTGTCTAAACTTTGGATCTTAGGAACACTTCAGCGACTACCAACAAATTTGTTTCAATAACTTGATAAGCATAACAGGGTAGAGAGTGATATATTCGCGAAAACTTTATTAGTCGGTTGTTTCAGTAACCAATATAGAGTATGTTCTTATCGCAAAAACTTTATTTTTATGTAAAAATGAAAGTTTTTCTTAATTCCTTTTAAGGAATAAAAAGAAAGTTCTAATGTTAGACTTACCCAAAGCCAATATCCGATACCCAATCAGAAAAGGGCTCAAATTATTCAAGTTTAGGGTTATTCGGATTAAGGTTATCGAGTTTGAGATGGTTATTTGGGTTCATATATATTTTTACACCCCTAGGTTGAATTGAATTGCATGTGAGCTCTAGCACCCGAATCCATGCACCAAATGTTGTCTATGGTTGAAAAGACATTGAGCTGAACACTAACGTTATAAATTGATTTGGTGTAGCTTGAATCAAGTAAGGACCGTAAGCATAACCACCAGTGGAGGATCTGAGCAAATGTAGTAAGTGGGATCGCACAGGACCCCCCTTCTCGAGGGCCTCAAATTTTAAACTCATACTATGTCTATAACTTCGATTCAAACATTCACACTTAACTATGACTTCCATATATGTTGTCATTGTTAACCATGATAATCAGAGGAAATGAGGAAATAGAAGATAAACAAAGTATTTCATATATTATTTTTGTGTGTTTAAGACAAAGATTGCATACACAATTTATAGCCTATTCGAAATACTAAATACGGAAGGACACTAAATGACATTAACTTGGATTGGCTGGAAATGAGCTAACTTCCGTGATTTTAGCCTTGAAATGAGTTTGGCAATCTTTTATTTTTGATCATATATTTCCACATTCCCCCTCAAGTTGAGTAGTTGGATTTGCGATACTCAACTTGCCAAGACAATGATTAAAGATTTTCCCACTAACTGCCTTTGTCAAAATATCTGCGAGCTGGTCTTCTGAGCGGACAAATGAAAATTCAATTATGTTTGCTTCAAGTTTTTCCTTGATGAAGTGTCGGTCTACCTCAACATGTTTTGTGCGGTCATGCTGAACTGGATTCTCGGAAATTTGAATAGCTGCCTCATTATCACTTAACATTTTACTGGGTTTGGTTGGAGGGTACCCGATTTCTGTTAAGAGTTTTCTTATCCATAGTATTTCTGCTAGACCACGTGCTATTCCACGAAATTCAGCTTCGGCACTTGAAAGGGCCACAACTTTTTGTTTCTTGCTTCTCCAAGTCACGAGATTTCCACCAACGAGAGTAAAGTAACCAGATGTTGATCTTCTTTTTTCTTTATCCCCCGCCCAATCTGCATCGGTATATATTTGAGTTTCTAGGTGCCCATTTGTTTTGAACAGAACTCCATGACCAGGTGTTCCTTTGAGATATCTGATAATTCTCCATACGACTTCCATATGGATAGCTTGAGGTTGATGCATGAATTGGCTGACAACTCCCACTGAGTAAGCGATGTCAGGACGGGTATGTGAGAGATATATTAGTTTCCCTACTATCCGTTGATATGTTCCCTTATCAGCTAGCTTCGCATTTTCCTCCATATAGAGCTTTTGGTTCATAATCATTGGGGTATCTGCAGGTTTGCAATCGATCATCCCTGTTTCTGCCAGCAGGTCAAGGATGTATTTCTTTTGGCAGATAAGAATCCCTCGTCTAGACCTCAGGACTTCTATTCCAAGGAAATATTTGAGTCTTCCCAGATCCTTCATCTCAAATTCTTTGAATAGGTTTATCTTCAACTTTGTTATCTCTTCCTCGTCATTACCTGTGATTATCATATCATCAACATAAATGATTAAGCATGTTATAAATCCATTCCTCTGCTTAAGAAACAGAGTATGATCTGAGTTACTCTGTTTGAAACCATATGTTTTCATGGCTAAAGTAAATCTGCCAAACCAAGCACGTGGAGACTGTTTTAATCCATATAACGATTTCTTCAATCGACACACTTCTCTATGATTAGAATTTTTGATGAATCCAGGAGGGAATTCCATATAGACTTCTTCTTTGAGTTCCCCATGTAAAAAGGCATTTTTTACGTCAAATTGAAGAAGAGGCCAATTTTTATTTGCAGCTACAGAAAAAAGGACTCTGATTGTGTCGATTTTGGCTACGGGAGAAAAGGTTTCGGAATAGTCTATTCCATACGTTTGAGTGTACCCTTTTGCTACAAGCCGTGCTTTGTACCTTTCAACGGTTCCATCCGGCTTGTATTTTATAGTGAAAACCCAACGACATCCTACTGGTTTTTTTTCAGGAGGAAGAGTACATTCTTCCCATGTGTTATTTCTCTTTAGTGCATCCATTTCATTTCCCATTGCTTCTCTCCAAACCTTAGACTTAAGATCTTGTTCAACCGAAGTTGGAATCTCTTCAGAACATATAGATGTGGTAAAAGCTTGGGCTTCCGGTGTCAAATATCCTGCTGCCACATTTGCCATTGGATATCGAGAACTTCGAGCGGAATGTTCGGGAGAGTATCTTTTTGGAGGAACTCCTCTGTTAGATCTTGATGGTAGATTATATCTGGTTTCAGTCACCTGTGATGTCTCATGTTCTGCACTTTGTAAATCAGGACTTTCAACATGTTCATGAGTTTGTGAATCAGAGTTGGGAGAATTAACATGCTCTTGAGTTGGAGTATTACTTACCTCTGACGTCAGGTTGGGAGTCTCATTGTTGGTGGTACTGTCTTTAGGACTAGTGGATTGTGACTCAGTTTGGGCTCCATGATCTATTTCTGATGATGGCGTCCATCTTATCCAACTCAACGTGTCATTGTACTCCTGTCCCCCCTGACTGGTGTGTTGGGTGTTGTAGAAGTATTCAGTTTCGAGAAAATCACAGTTCATTGTGGTGTACATGTGACGTTTGTTTGGACTGTAACACCGATATCCTTGTTGATTGACTCCATAACCAACAAATACACATTTCTCAGCACATGCATCAAGTTTGGTACGTTCTGATTTTGGTATGTGAACAAACACAGAACAACCAAAGACACGAGGTTTAAGAGTAAGAGTAGATGGCGGTTTGTGAAATTTAGACAGTGCTTGAATTGGGGTTTTTAATTCAAGAGCTCTTGTTGGGAGACGATTCATAAGATAGGTTGCTGTGACAAGAGCTTCGGGCCAAAAAGATTTCGGAACTTGAGATTCAATCATGAGCGCACGAGTTATTTCTAAAAGGAAGCGGTTTTTTCTTTCAGATACCCCGTTTTGTTCAGGGGTGTGAGCGCATGAAGTTTGATGGATTATTCCTTTTTCTTGACAAAATTGTTTCATGGAAGTATTAACAAATTCCCCCCCATTGTCGGACCTAAGGATTTGTATATTGCTTTTGAATTGAGTTTTAATCATGGAACAAAAATTTGTAAATTTTGAGAAAACTTCGGATTTATTTTTCAAGAGATAAATCCAAGTCATGCGGGTACAATCATCAATAAATGCTACAAAATAGCGAAAATTTTGTCCCCCGTCGACCTTTGCTGGTCCCCACACATCCGAATGAATTAATAAAAAAGGAAAATCAACCTTAGTATTATTGGGTTTGAATGTGTGTCGATGACTTTTAGCTAAAAAACATGTCTCACAATTCAAGATTTTATTAGTTGGAAACAATTTAGGAAATAAATGATGTAAATAACCACTAGATGAGTGCCCCAATCTTCGATGCCATAACCAAGCCTCCCTATCTATAGATCCATGAGCTAGCATTACGGTACCTTGATGAGTCACTTCATCCACATAGTATAGTCCTTGTCGTTCAGTACCACGCCCAATGATCTTCCCTGTCCTGATGTCCTGTAAGATACAAAAGGTTGGATGCATTAGAACACTACAATTTAGCTCTTTTGTAACGTGACTAATCGATAGCAACTTATGAGATAAGGATGGAATATAAAGGCAATTTTAAGGATGGAATATAAAGGCAATTTTTTAATTTAATGTTTGGTGAAATTTGAATAGTCCCTCCTCCCTCTACTTGGAGAACTTCTCCATTTGCCGTATGAATTCTTGACTTTTGTGGTTTTGACATCAAGCATATATCGGACCTTTCAAAGGTCATTGTATCGGTAGCACCACAATCAAATATCCACAAGTCTTTATCGTGACTAATTTTTGTTGCCATATTAACTTCCCCAATATTAAAGGAATTTAATAAATTCTTATTAACTTCCTTAATATTAAAAGATTTTAAATTCTTATTTTTAGGCATATAGTTTAAATGAAAAGGTTGAGAAAGTGAAGGGCTTGAGTTGTATTCTTTCTCAAACCCTATACCTGCTTCCTTTTTCTTGACTGCCGCAGACACTTCCTCTACCGCCGCAAAACAGCCAGCTTCCCTTTCCTCTACCGCCGCAAAACGACCAACCCCTTCATCCACCATTTCGGAGACACTGCCACCTCCGCCGCGACTGTAATCGCCGCTGCCACCTCCGACGCTGCTCCTGCAACCGTTACCTCCGCCGGTGGTTCCAATGGTGACAG
Source organism: Senecio squalidus (assembly GCA_910822075.1). Lineage (NCBI taxonomy): Eukaryota > Viridiplantae > Streptophyta > Magnoliopsida > Asterales > Asteraceae > Senecio > Senecio squalidus. The sequence continues at coordinate 19,556,549 of CAJVGC010000582.1, forward strand.
CGGCCTTGCCATCTCTCCCCTTTTTGTTACCGTTGGCCCACCATTCCGGGTATCCCACTATTCTGAAGCATTGTTCCTTTGTATGCTTGGACATGCCACATTCCTCACACTTCAAGTGACTTTTATCGATCCGATTAGACTTGTGATCCGTCCGACGACTTCTGGAAACAAGCCCCAACCCTTCGAAATCACCAGTTGAGTTAAGTCCCGCGGCTACCCCTTGTTGTATATTCCCGAAGATGTTTTGATGTGCTGTTTCTTTTCGGACAGCAGCATATGCGGCTTCCGCAGACGGCAAAGGATCCCACCGGAGGATTTCTCTTTTAAGGGAGTCATACTTCTTATCAAGTGCATTGAGAAATTGAAACAATTTATTTTCTGACCTGATTTTATTGTAGGTGGTGATGTCGGTGGAGCATGTCATCGGATTTGGATCTCGGCGTTCAATCTCTCCCCAAATGCCCTGCATCACAATCCAGAATTCTTCTAGTGGTACGCCATTCTGCTTGAACTCGTTTGATTTTACGTGGAGATCAAACGTTTGAAGTTTGTCTTTGCCGCTGCTATACGTAACCGTAAGAGCATCCCACAACGTTTTTGCTGTCGGGAATTCTGTTAAGTTACTAGCAAGGGTCGGCTCGATATTTTGGATGAGCCATGAAAAGACGATCAAGTCATCTTGTTCCCACTGTTCGGTAATCGGTTCTGGTGGGTTTTGGGTGAGATGGTTTAGAAGGGATTTTGATTTTCCTCCTATGGCGACTCGTATCATCCGAGCCCATAGAGGATAGTTTTGGCTTGTGAGGTTTAGGTTGATTTTTAGGGTATCGGAGGGATTTGGTTTTGTGTTTTGGTTCTGAATTTGAACTCCATTTTTAAGGAGATTGGCTATTTGGATGGCTAGATTATTTGTATTTTCTTCCGACATTGTTTTTGACTTGAGTAATTTTGGATCATAAACCTGGCTCTGATACCATGTTAACCATGATAATCAGAGGAAATGAGGAAATAGAAGATAAACAAAGTATTTCATATATTATTTTTGTGTGTTTAAGACAAAGATTGCATACACAATTTATAGCCTATTCGAAATACTAAATACGGAAGGACACTAAATGACATTAACTTGGATTGGCTGGAAATGAGCTAACTTCCGTGATTTTAGCCTTGAAATGAGTTTGGCAATCTTTTATTTTTGATCATATATTTCCACAGTCATGAATATAAATTTATAAGATTGTTCATATAGTCTTAGTCCAAAATTAGTTAACTTTGGTTGTAATTTGAATCAACACCATAATTACTCCAACTTGATGTTGAATTTTAAACACTTCATTTCTTTTATAATTACCGTACAAGGCCACTGGAATTCATTTGCCGGCCCTGATAACCACCAAAGGGTGGATGGGACGTCAGGTACATGAAATGGATAGTCGATTAGTCGAGTACAGCTTCTAGGGATTCGTGAGCTGTTGTGGTTGTGGTATGATTCGAATCAACAGGGTGTGACGGCAGCAACTATCCACCGTAAAGCTGATCTTCGACAATGGTGAAAAACGATGCACCACCGTGAGTCGGCGATGGTATTCAGGCAGCAAAATACAACTTTTGTGAAATTTACATCCTTTTAATCTTTAACTGTTTCATGTATAAATATATATTAGTTTTTTGTGGAATTTTGAAATGAATTTATGGACAAATCAACCTAATGAGTTCTGGGTACTTCAAACATTTTACACACTTTTATGTTGATTTGTCTTAACAAGGTTTTTGTCTAGTTTAACTCTTAATTTATCTTTTGATAACTTTGGATCCTATATTCATTAGAGTATATAAAATATCTAGTAGAAATGATGAAAACATTATTGTTTTATAATGTCTCCATTATTAGTGGGTATGAAAACCTTTCTTGTAATGCATTTCTTGTTATAATTAAACTTTGTTTCTACCTATCACCAATCCTTCTACATATATGTCACATATATAACTTTTCATTTTTTATTTTAATCGAAAACAAATATTTATATGTCATAATATTATAATCTAGACACTTTCTATTTTATACTCTTTCCATCTGGAAATAAGTGTCCGCAGATGATTTAGACAAGGTTTGAGAAATCGATAAATGTTGCATTTGATAATAGTAATTTCACAATTTTACTCTTACTTTATGCATATATATTTTAAAACAAGACGTTTTGTGAAAAGATTATGAAAAGTATAATAGTAAATTGGTTTAAAAGTGATTCTTCTTTTGTAATAAATTTACATAAAACGTTAACAATCGTTTTAGAATGAAAAGAGATTCAATTGCATAAACAATTTAATCATGTATAGCGTCTTAGAACTAAGCGTTATAAAAGTGCGTTAATTTTACTCTAAAGTTTATGGTATGTATCCAACTTTATTAATAAGGGATATATGTATAGAAATGTATTAATTTTACTCTAAAACATATATTATGTATCGAACTAAAAATGAGTTTATTGAATGTATTTAACTTTCAAATATCCATATTTGCATATATACGAACAATTAAAATTTTCCAAATATGTAACATGATGCTTTATGTGCAGTTTATTTGGATGTCAAGTAAACATTGATACATATAATTACGTTTTTTTAAAGTTAGATAATATAATAGATTCATTCAAAATTAGATATATATTATAAATTTTATAGTAAAATAAGATTTCTCTAAACAAATATCTATTTAATATTGTTATTGCTATGGTAATTAGTTAGTTAATAAATGGTTGTAGCTAAAATAATGTTGAAGTGTTACCAAATAACCTAAAGGTTGTTAAAATGATAAATTGAACCATATATTTCAGTTGGGAAAATGCATTGGGTGGTTATCGTACTATGTCAAAAATTCTGTATAGGTCATTGAACAAAATTTTCGTCTATCTACATCACTATACCGCAAGTAACCTTTTAAATTATAACCTTAACTTTAAAAAACCGTTTAAATAGATCAGTTTGGTGACTTGAAACCTGTTGGTAACTGCCACGTCATCGATTTTATAAACTACCACCCAAACATTCATCATCTTCCTCCTACAAATCCCTGCAACTTCCATCACACATTATCATCATCATATCACCATAATCATAGACAATGGGATTCCTATATCTAGCAATCAAAATCCCACAACTAATAACCACCACACTCACATCTAAGGAATGTAAAGCTCCTCTGTTCTTAACAAGTCTAAAAGAACCGAAAAACATTCCGAATTCCGATCAATAAAATGTTCACCGGCGGGATTCAATTGAAGTTCCCAATTCTCATCAAACAAAGCTCCGAAATACGATTGTCTGCCGGCGATTGCTAACGTTGTTGATGTGGTTTCTTGAATCGACATGAATTAATCACAAATTTCAAAATTCAAAATTCAAATTTTGAAAAAGTCAAAATCTTGAAACAAAAAAGTCAAACGTTTGGATCATTTCTTGTAGGTGATTAGATGATGAAAAATTATGAGAAACTGAGATATGGGTATTGATTAGAGAAATATTTAAGGAGTGGGTTTATGAACATGGAGCATTAGGTAGAGAGAATTAGGAGAATTTTGAGGCATTTTATCATCTACCCAACATTAAACATTTGGTTTTGAGTGACGGCGACGGTGGTTTTCTTGCGGCCGAAGCATTGGACGGAGTTGGGAGGAGCAGTTGTCGCCATGGCCGGTTGACTGATTGGTTGGTTGCAGGGGAAATGAAACCCTAATTTGGAGAGATCTTTGTGGGAGGCGTGATTAAACATTTGGTTTTAACATTTAAAAATGAAAGAGAGAGAGAGAGAGAGAGAGAGAGAGAATTAGTGGGGTGACGTCACCGGTTAAAAACCGGTAGTTTGAGAAATAAATAACAGGTTACTTGCGGTATAGTGATGTAGATAGACGAAAATTTTGTTCAATGACCTATACGGAATTTTTGACATAGTACGATGACCATTCAGTCCATTTTCCCTATTTCAGTTTTATCTTTCTCACAATATCTTTTTCGGTAGATGAGTGATATATAAACCGGTGTAAGGGAGTGAGGGAAGACATCAATATATGTTGCTTACAAATCATGAATTCATTGCTATAATGAAAGAACTAAAGTAAATGTTCTTTTTATTTCTTAATTACAAACTCGTTAAGTTATTGTAACAAGCTCCAAAATGATGGAATCAAAAGTCTGATCACGTTATGTGATAATGTGGTTTCAAAATTCACGAGTGTAATACAATTGACAAAAAGTGTTGAAATTGAAACTTGACATGAAAGATATGAGTCTAGTGAATGCAAGGTTCTAAATAATACGTCATGGCGGCGAGGCGCCGCGGGAAATTACGAAAATATGTAAGGCGTCTTTGTTAGGCGTGGCGGCAAAAAAACGTGGCCATGGCGTCCCATGGCGCGCCTTAACGCGAGTTTTTTGTAACGCGTTATGAAAAATTAAAAAAAAAAAAAAGTTTTAAAAATAGTTAAAAATTGCTATAAAAATCATTTGATTTTAATTTGTGAATATATCTTAGAATATATATATATATATATATATATATATATATATATATATATATATATATATATATATATATATATATATATATATATATATATATATATATATATACATATATACTTAAACGTTAAACTAGACTTTTTGATAATTTATTGATATTTATATAACTTAACAATAGTAAAAATATATATAAGTATATATAAAATTATAAAATATATTAAATTTTTTTGCCGCCTTGTCACGCTTTGAAAAACGTCATGTCTCGCATTTTCTTGCAAAGCTTAAGGCTTACTCATGTCGTCAGGTCACGCCTTACGTTATCTGTAACCTTGAGTAATGTGATTCTTCAAGTTAATATCATAAAAACCCAAAATTGACTTGTGTTAAGTCAAACACATTATGTAGACGAGATTGTAAAGAGTTTCAAAGAGGAAGAATCTGGTCTATCTAGAACTAAATTTGAGAGTCCTAATATATCTGAGAATAGAGTTGAAATTTAGAGTATACATTGTGATAGTCAATCGGAAGAGGTCATAGTACAATGTATAAAGTAAGTCAACACATATTTGACGTAAACCAAATACGGTACGGTAGCTAATTTCAACGAGACTTATCACTATTGACTAAGTGAAGTCAAAGGAAAATGGAGCGGATTTGTTTACAAAAGGCTTATGATAGAGTTGGTTAGTTAGTTAGTCGTCAAAAGGAATGAGACTAAAACCCTTGAATAAACAAGTTTGTATGAAGAAAAACCAAACCTAGCTGACAGGAAATTCCGAGATCCAGTTTCAATTGGACAACGTACTGGTATGTGTGAAGGAAAGGCATCGTGATGGATTAGATAAAAAAAATGAGAGGGTTAATAAATGTCCTAGCTTATTCCAATATTAATCAAAGACATATGTGGATAAGTATACTCCTTGTAATGATTAAAAGAAATAAACATGTGTGATATAATTTTTAATGGGTCATCCATGTGTGTGTATGTATGAGAGAGAGAGAGAGAGAGAGAGAGAGAGAGAGAGAGAGAGAGAGAGAGAGAGAGAGAGAGAGAGAGAGAGAGAGAGAGATACGTGTGTTGCTTCACATAGAATTGTGGAGGGCGCAATTCTTAGGAGCTATCGTAGAAGTACGCTAGCGTTCATGACCATAACAAACAAGAGTTGAGGATTTCGCACTGTCAAAAATAATCTTCTATGATTGTGTTTTGTCATATATACAAGCTACAACTCAGTTAGGAGACTAAGTACATTTCATAAGGGAATGTTCAAACGGTAACACTTACTATCATATGCATGATTTAACTATTGAATTTCCAGTGCGAATATATCTTTTATTCCATTCATGTTAGGGATTGTTATCTGCACTAATAACCCTTCTGGAAAAACTTGTGCATTTTAGTATAAATGGTATATATTTCTGCAAATCTTTTGTGAACAAGATATTTGTATCTTTGTCGGATGGACTATTTTGAGTTACGTTGCACTCGAATATGTAAATTCATGATTTTATTAAATGCCTTTCGTGAAGTTGTGACCAAAATATCTTTGATGCTTTATTGGTGCCTTTTCTTTTCTTCAACTATAGGAGTTACAGTTGTTCTTGGAATGCTTGAGCTTAGAGATATTTTCTAAATGAAAAAGGGGAATATACTAGATGTTGATATTCGACGAGAGGGTCTTGATGACGATCACCACTTGAATTGTGGTGGGTACAAGCCTAGTAGATGGAAACCTTTGGGGTTGTTGTAAATTTGTGAAATTACTCATTTGTAGGGAAGTTGGGATGAAGGTGAGTTCTTCTTGAAAGAGGATGCCGAATATGATGAAGAAAAGGTTCTTTAATTTGAAGAAGTCGCTAGATTAAAGTGTCACACCCCGTCTGCGCGCGGAAACGCAGGGTGTGACCGATTTACAATCATTACAACACAATATAATACTAGAGAAATACTACATGTAATAAAGAAGGAAATGTTGTGACATTTCCAATTAACAAGAAAACATCCTTGCTTCATGAGCACGTCAAACACTACAATTCTCATCAAACAATCCAACAAGTACGATATCAACGCAAAGTAAATGAAACTTAGGCATGCAAGCCCGAAATAAAACCGAAGTGTCAAATGAAATACGGTATAAGACTAATTCCATGCACTCTAGAAGTCTTCTAAGGCCCGAAATCGGTTTTGTCTTATGCATGCCCATTACCTGAAAATAAAGCTCAAAAAGTCAACATAAAGTTGAGTGAGTTCATCGAGTAGTAAATAAAATAGTAGTACAATTCAATCCATTTCATCATAAGTAGTAAAGTATGAACATGTGTAACTAAAGCATATTGTAGTAGTAAAACGTAGTACGAATAAATGAAGATAGACTATCTATCAGTACACATACACCAAGTATGGCAGTACACATACACCAAGTATGGCAGTACACATACACCAAGTATGGCAGTACGCATACACCAAGTATGGCTATACACATACACTAAGTATGGAAGTACACATACACCAAGTATGGCAAGTAGTCTCAGTAAATATAAGTTAGTCATCCAATACAATCATCCCAGAAAAGTTTTGAAAAATGTATTAGGTTTGTTACACGTTTTATGAATTCCAAATGTAGTAAGTTTCCATGAATAAGAATATCTATTTATGGTAAGTTTACAAATATAGTAAGTTTCTAAAAGTAGAAGGTTTCCATAAATAAAAATATCTATTTATGGAAAGTTTGAAAATAATATCCTTTTTCTCGAAATAGTATGATCGAGCTTTACCTTCCCCTGATTTGTTTAAAAACAAGTAAAGAGAGTAAAAGTGGGGCAATGAACTCACCTCGAAAAGCAATCAAACAACACTACTCAAGTAGTGTGAGTGTGTGTGTAAATGGTAGGTCACAAGCTAAGTCCCAACCAGATGATGAGCTCCCCTAAAAGTGTATAAGTATGTAATCGTGAGTATTAACGTTTTCAAGATTTTAATCCCAATTGATGTATATGTAAAGGTATCTGATTAACCATTTCAATTGACTTGCACTTGTGATATTAATCGTTAGATTTAGACACTAAGGCCAAACGAACAACAAGTACCCCTGATCACTAAAACTGTCATAACTAGAGGTGAGAAGGAATTAGACGACGATTATTATATGTATGTAAACTAGACTCAGAAGGCTACATTAAGTGTTCTCGATTCATCAAAATTGAGTAAGTTATTGAAAATTTATTCCCGACACAAAACAGACTATAAAATCTGATCCAAACACACACTATCCGAGTTTATGTTTTAAAACGAGTTAAGGTATCCAACGAGCATATAAACAATCATGATACATATTATGATGATTAATACCTGATATGAGATTATACAATTCGGTTTTAAAATATATTAAAGTCTACTAAATTGTTACGTAAGAACAAATGATAGACTTCTAAACAAAACCGTTTTAGACTTCGAAATTGGCGACATGTTGGAAATTCAAACCTTTGACTAACTTAAACTTTGAATTAGAAATTGAGACTACTGGGATTGGAAAGATAACCAAAAGAACTACAACTTTGATTTAAATGTCTTTTCACAATACGGAACTGGAGAAACTTATGACATCATGAACACAGAACTAAGAATACGATTAGGAACGACAACCTTTACAACATGACTCGTATAAATATTTTTAAATATCAAATGATTACCTTTACAACCTTACATTCCTGGAAATTAGACTCTGGGAGCTACAACTTTGGTTAAGACATCTTTTAGAAATATGTACTTATGAGAAAGTTATTATTGGACCAAATCCGTCCAATTTTTAGATCAACAAGTAAAACTGACGAATAACAATATTAACATACAAAACGCTTTCTATAATATATGAAACTTGCAGGTACGTTTCATGTGATGTTATTTCAGTTTATAAACCTCCAATATCAGATTCATAACATACATAAACACGATTTAAGATACAAGAAAGCGCAAGACTAAAAGATCAAGAAGGTTAGGGTTTATACCACTTGAAATTTGCAATACTTTCGAATAGAAATAAGTCTTGATCTCTAAACCACGATATTAAATAATGAGGGTTTTTGAGACCAAATAACATGCCATCAATCCAAGATCAAACAACAACAACAAACGAAAGAAACAACATCAACATGTATAAAATTCGATATTAACCAAAAGAGGCTCGGCTATAAGAAAGAAACAACATCTCACTTACAACGCTTGATATGATGATTCAAGGTTGTGAGGAATTCGATTTAGGGCTGATAAAAAATGATAATGATCCACAACACAATCAATAGATGATTGCTACAAAGAACAACACAAGTTATTTAATGATGAATATGATAATCGGCCACAATAATACGATGGAAACAAATTGAAATCAAGCAAATACCTTTGTGAACCTTGATGGAGAATGATTATAATGAAGATTGCTGATGTTTATGATCAATTGTTAAGCTCCAAAAAGTGAAATTGTGACTGAATATGGAGGAAAGGTGACGGCAACAAGGAGGAGGGGAAAGAAAATTAGGGTTTTGGATGTTGTTGTAAAATACACTAGTTTATAACCCGCATATACGTGGATAATTTTATTGACAAAAATACAAATAAAATATGAAGAAACTGAAGGAACATCGTGTATCATTAACAATATATATCATTAACAATATATGACAATATGAGTTGTGATATCATATAATTGTTGTTTCGTGTATATGTATGTGTTTCAACTTCATTTTTAAATTTATATACGTAGAGAACTTTATCAAAAATAATAAAATTATAACCTATTAAAAACTTGTGGGCTGCTGTTTATAAATTTAATAAAAGAGTTGAATGCTCTAAGTTTTATGTCAGCCATTTGGATGTTTTAGATGATTATAACAACAATCACACATCAACATAGTAATAAGTAACTTTTAAAAAGTTTTTAATAAGAGTCGAAGATGAGCTATAAGCATAGTAGACTAATTAGAGACGGAAGATGTGACGGTTTTCACATAAAGATCGACATTGTATGATAGGGCTTGAATTTTTTTCTTTTTGACTTTCGAAAGAAGAAAAAGATTGTAATATGCTTTTTAGACCACTCCCATTCGTAACACCCATAACACCATTTTTCGTTGCCACATGACCATAACACCAACATAACATAACATAACATAACCCCCCATTCATAACACCAAAAACTGGGACCCACCACCTTTTTTATTTTTCATTTTCTTTCTTTTTTTCATATTATTTTTAAAACATTATTAATAAAAAAACTAATTGCATTAAAACACAAAATAAACTTAACACGATTACATTAAAATTTTAAAAACCGAAATTAAAACATACATAATAATATAGATAAATAGAAATCATTCTCTAAAGCGATAGTCATCAGGAAGCGTAGCAACGTGTTCAACGAGATCGCTTCGAAGACAATGGTGTACATCACGATCTCGTATCTCTTTCGTTACTCGGATTTGTAGTTGGCGCCTTTCGTGGGTAGTTCGTTGTTCTCGTGGTATTGGAGTATAGTATTCCTCGCAGTCACTGATATTAAATTGATTGTCTTCGAGGATCATATTATGCAATATGATGCAAGTATACATGACTCGCTTTAACTTGTTTACCTCGTAGTATCTTGCGGCATTTTTTAACACCCAAAATCGCCCTTGTAGCACGCCAAATGCCCTTTCAACATCCTTTCTTGCAGCTTCCTGAAATTTTTTGAACTTCTTTCGCTTTTCGTCTGGTGGATGAGAAAACGATTTCACAAATGTTGCCCACTCTGGATAGATTATGTCTGCGAGGTAATAACCTTTTTCATACGGAGTGTTGTTTACCACGAAATGAGAAGGTGGAGCGGTGTCGTGGAGGAGTTCCGTAAATAGAGGCGAGGCATTCAAAACATTGATGTCGTAGTTAGAGCCCGCGACACCAAAATAAGCATGCCAAATCCACATATCATACGAGGCAACCCCTTCAAACATTACGGTTGGGTAGCCATGATCACCTCGTGTGTATTGGCCCTTCCATGCAATTGGACATTTCTCCCATGCCCAATGCATACAATCAATACTCCCAAGCATCTCAGGTAACCCATGTTTTTCTTCATGCTTTGCATAAATACGTTGAATATCCTCTTGTGTTGGCTTTCTTAAGTAAACGTTAGTATATAAATCCACAACACTTTTACAAAAATTATCTAAAGCCTCCATTGATGTACTTTCCGCCATGTGTAGATATTCATCAAATGCATCGGAAGTGATTCCGTATGCTAAAATACGCATGGCGGAAGAACATTTTGGTATAGCGGTAAAACTAGGTCTGCCCGCAGCATCAAGTCGGGATTTAAAATAGCTAAAGTGACTAGGAAGTGGAAGTTGAGAATAGTTAAGAATACCGTCGACTATTCGAAGAAATAGCGGCTTCCTCATCCGGTAGCTTCGTCTGAATTGCGCCGGTGTGAAAACGCAATTTTCGTTGAAATAGTCTGCCATAAGGCGTTCGTTTGCCCCAACTCGATCTCTTCTTATAAATCTTCTTTGAACCCGAGCGTTTGAGGATTCGATGGCTTCGTCAGCTTCCTCTTGATCGTAAAAAGCCTTTCCAGCCATCTTCGCCATCAAGAGAATTGTTTCATCGTCGGAAGAGTCGAAATCGGTCAAATTCATTTTGAAAGCGGTTGACGACATAATTGTGGTTTATGAGAGAAAGAATATGAGTTGGTGTGGGTAAATTTGTGTTTTGGTTGGGTATTTATAGGAAAAAAAAAAAAAATTTTATTTTAAATATATGTTACCGTTTGAAATACAACGGTAAAAAAAAAAGGTTTTTTTTATTTTATTTTACTCGTTATTTGATGATTAAAAAAAATAAAAATAAATAAATAACACAAACACGCCGCGTGCTTCCACCAACATCTCCGCCATAACGCGGCTTGGACGGCGTACTCCCAGCCGCCGACGTCGTTCTTGGCGGCCTAAACACCGCCGCTGGGAATGGTCTTAGAGTTTTTTCAGATTTGTAATTATACTTAAAATGGTAAAAAAAAATTAATATTAAAATAAATTCATAAGCTAACCACGCTTAAAAGTTTTAAATTTTCTCCTTAATCTCCAACTGTTAACAAAACATGAA
>CAJVGC010000582.1:19568295-19659624 GCA_910822075.1 Senecio squalidus
GGGGCTACAAGTAGATCAAACAGCAATCTTTATGCATCAGACAAAATATGTCAACGACATTTTGAAACGGTTTTTGAAATGTTGGAAACGAGTCTGCTTCTACTCCCTTATCGGTGAATCACGGGATATCACCAGAAACTACGGGGAGCCATTGATCAGTCTCTCTATCGCTCCATGATCGGTTCTCTTATGTACCTCACCGCTTCTCGTCCAGATATTATGTTTCCTGTGTGCTTGTGTTGCCCGGATACCAGCAGCACCAACTGTTGTTCATCTTCAAGCAGTGAAGACGAATTATGCAATATCTGAAGGGTACTCCAGATTTAGGTCTTTGGTATTCTAATGATGACAATTTTGAATTATCTACTTTCAGTGATTCGGACTATGGAGGTTGCAAGAAGGATGCTAAATCAACTTCAAGAGGATGTCAGTTTCTCGGAACGCGACTCATAACATGGCAGTGCAAGAAACAGACCGCTGTAGCATTGTCCACATGTGAGGCTGAATACGTAGCTGCGGCTAGCTGGGTTATCTGGATTCAGCAACAACTGCGTGATTACGGTTTGTCTATCACTACTACTCCTATTTATGTTGATAATTCTGCTGCCATAGCTGTCACTAAGAATCCCGTGCACCATCCTAAAACCAAACACATAGGCGTAAAATATCATTTCATTCGTGATTGCTTTGAAAAACATTTAATTGATGTCATTTATATCGAAACAATGTTTCAAAAGCAGATATTTTTACTAAAGCATTTGATAAGTCTAGGTTTGGGTTTTTACTGCTGGAAAATGGTGTTGTCAAAAAGAGTGACGTAATTGAAGAACCTAAGTCGGACAAGTAACCGGGATTATTTTGTACACTACGATAAGATTTTTTCTTATTTTTATTTTTATTCTTAGTTTTATTTTTATTTTCTTCTTTTGAGTTTTATAAAATTTCGAAAAATACAAAAAGATTTTTATTTTTAGAATTTTAGGGGGAGAAATAACTTTAAAAAAAAGAAAAAAAAAAAAAAAAAACGGGGGAAATGAGGAAATACTGAACTAAACTAAACATGTAATTGTCAAAAAGTATGCTGAACGTAACGTTTATACATGTCAGTTGTAGGATATATTGGTAGGCTTATCTCACTGAAACTTGACGAAAATTAATTATTTTAAGAGGGTTGTCGCAGATATCAAATTTTATTTTAAATCATTTTGGATATGTCTCAAAGACTGTCTAAATGATATCTGGAGATCAATAACAATTGAGAACACTGTAAACAACACACAACAGTCGAAATTAATTGTTTAAAATATTATGATTAGCTTTTGTCTTGTAGTGTTTGTGGCTTTTCGCTGGATTAATTCGAAAATAGTAAATATTAGGCGTAATATCAGAAAATATATACAGTATGTCAGTATATATTGAAGCAATTAAGGGCCATTTCAGTGATTTTGGGATAATATTTTTGAATGATTTGATCAAGATCAATGAATTTGAAGAAATTATGTGAATACCAAAATAGACACAGTCTATTCAAGATCAAATACAAAGTAAGAGATAAGTAAACAACTTCAAAACTACCTTGATGGATGAACAGAAGTATAAGGTCGAAAGAAGATCATATTTCGAGCATTCCAAATAAAGGGTGACGAAGTTCTTAAAAACTTCAAAAATACCTTGATGGATGAACAGAGTTATAAGGTCGAAAGAATGATCATAACTCGAGCATTCCAAATAAAGGGTGACGAAGTGCTTACTCTCTGAATGGTGAGAATTAAACGTTTTAACGATCAAGAATCACTGGTCCTTATTGCCTGTGCAGTGGATGTCATACTGACATACGAAATAAATATTATGATATTACGTCTGGTATTTAGGAAGATAGAATTGAAAAGGCTGAAAAGTTAAGAGGACAAATACACAAACATACGTACAATTCTAATTATGGTATAATTCTGAGGACTGTTAAAATTCAAAAGGTGTGTTGATATCTATGTTCAAAATATTGGGAGATCTTATCGAGATAACCATTTTGAAAGAAAAATGTCAAGTGAATGTTTGTTTAAGTTTAAGAGGACAAATATACCAATAATCGTCAATTGATATGTCAATAGTTACTAACGAAAAATGAATGACAATGTTATGTTTCAGTATCAGTCTGATCCCTATTCGAAAAGATTCTCACAAAAAGAATGTGAAATTTTCAGTTTATGTAGTTGTTAGTTAAATTTTTAATTTTTCAGTAGTTTGTCGTAGTTAAAATTTCTTTTGATTTAGCAAAAATAGAAAAATACAAAAAGATTTTTAATTTTAGTTTTTCGTTATTTTTCATTTTGTTAGTTTTACGGTTGCTTGTCGTGACTTGAGACCTAAATGTGAAACCGAGATTAATGTTAAACGTTTACTCTTTTGTTGGATTGATAATTGTTATGTGCTTAACGTTTACTGGATGTTTGAGTTTTGAAGATAAGTGAAATTTTTGAAGTTTATGAGTTCTACAGCACGTTCGTACGGAGGTAAATTACATACGCACGAATAAACAATTCATCCGCACGAATCAGAGGGAAGGTATTGTTTAGACTGAATATTCTCCTCCGTGCGAATATCATCACATTCGTGCGAACTCTCATCACATTCGTGCGAATGTCTTTCACATTCGTACGAATGAGAAATGGGTATATATATACTCCAGATTCGTCTGCGCTGTTCACTTTTCATATCACATTCGTCTGATTGAGAGAAAGTTTTACAAATTTTCAAAGTGTTAAGAAAGAGTGTTTGAATCACGTTTTATTATACAACTTTGTATTGCGATTCCAACCATCTAAAACACATAAGGTATAGTGACCGTTTTGGGGACTAATTTTGAATTTTAAGTCCGAAAAATAACTTAATCAATCGGTCATATATGTGTGTTTGTAATGGTTAATTGGGTTAGGGGTTCAGTTAATCGGGGTATAAGGAACATGTTGCTGTAATTTTTGTGACGAAAAACAGGTGTTTATGAAAATCTAGGTTTTTGGAAAAACCAACTGTTCCGATGAACTCCATCCGTGCGGATAGGATCATCATTCGTACGAATGTTTACTTCATTCGTACGAATGTAAAATATGTAATCTGTGTGTTTGCTTAGTTCATCCGTACGGATACATACTGATCCGTACGGATGGAAGGCTACCTTCGTACGGATGTCCAGAACAGAAACATTAATAGTTTGAATTTTATTCTAACTGTTTGCTTTCGAATGTTTATATTTCTGTTTGCAGGAAAATGGCTGAAATCCCCGCTTCTAATGTTGATGCAACTGTGGCACAATCCTCTCAATCTCAAAGCGCTGGCTTGATCGTTGGTACGAAGAACAATATGTGCGCTTATCTTAACGAGGAGACCCGCAATGCCACACGTTTTGCTGGAATCATCCAATTCTTGAAGCGATCAAGAATTTTCAAGGCCATCTCTACTGAGCATGTGCCTTATTTGACTCATGTATCAGCTTTCTGGGAAAATGCTGAAGTTGTACGTGCAGACGGAAAGGTTCAAATCCACAGTTCCGTTCTCGGGACTGATGTCGTGATTGATGAACAGGTTATCCGAGAAGTTATCGGCTTTGAGGATTCAGCGGAAATGCCTACGAGGCTGAACAAGTACCTAGTCAGAGGGCTGTTTCTGAGGGTGAAGTACAATGGTGATATTGAAAAAGGAGTGATCACGAAGTCAGGGTTCAGCATACAATACAAGTATCTGTGTCATGTGTTGCAGCACTGTCTGAGTCCTCGAAAGGCTGGACATGACGAAATGCGAGAGACTATTCAGAGCGCGTTTGCTGCATTGGTGCTGAACATTCCGTTTAACTTTTCGGGAATGATTTTGCAGCACATGACGGAGAACTTGGAGATGAAGAAGCAGAAGTACTTGATGTATGCTAGATTTGTGCAAATGATCCTGGATGTGAAGATTCCAAACTTGCAAAAGAATGATGATGATGCAATCAAGCTAGACGTGATGAATGATGCAACTATGGTACGCATGCTTTCATACAAAGGAAAGGATGTGAAGCCTACGGAGAAAAGATTGATTGGGCATCTTGCTAAGCCAGAGTATGTCTGTCCTGGTGGTAAGAAATGGCGACACGAGGACAGTGAATCAGATACTGAGGATATTGTTGTACCTCAAGAATCTGATGAAGATGAGGAGGTTATTCCGGTTGAATCTCCTGTTACTGGTACATCGTCATCTCAAGTTGAGTTACGAGATGAAGACGATGTTGTTTTGAGTACTGAAGCAACTCCTTTAGTACGGAAAAGAAAAGTACCGTCTGCAGGTAGATCTTTGGGTGATATTATCAAGTCAAGGGAGAAATCTTCAAAACGTTTCAAGCTGGTGAAACGTACTGATCTTATTCCCAAGACAACTGCCAGCACAGAAATCCCAGTTCCTCCTCCTACGGCTTCTCAACAACAGCAAGGTCCTCAACAAAGCGAACCTATCATGACGACTGCCACCATAACAACAACAACTGCTGGTGGTTCATCGTCGTCTATGATTCCTGATTCAGCTCAGCTCTCTATTTTAAACTCTATGTTATTGAGCGTTTTAGCTAAACAACAGCTACAGGATGATGAAATTAAGAGACTGAATGCTTTGGTGGCAAAAGGGGAAGCAGAGAGAGCTGAAATGTCGAAGAAGATTGAGGATCAGAATTTATTGCTTGATTCTCAGAAGCAGTTGATTGAGGATAAGAACAAGGAATTTGAACGTCTCACTGCAGAGCAATCAGAAAAGATCAAGAAGTTGGAGGATGCTACCAATCTGATACAAGAGAGTATGATTGCAGGTGATGATGGAATATTCAGAATCAAAGGACCAGTCGATGCATCTGCTGAACCGTCTGGTGAAGGAAGTGAAAACACGGAGTTTGATGAAGAGGGTAAAGAACATACGAGTGAATCACAACATGATATTACTCCTATTTCACATAAAAAGTCCAATTTAACTTATATTTTGGATATGCAGGGGGTAATACAGTTTAGCGTTGATCACGACAAAGAAGAAGGAGAGATAGTACATAGCCTGTCCAAAGAACAGATTGCAGAATTATTTGAGATGAATCCCGATGAAGTTATTTTTGACGAATCTGCATCTGCTTCTGACGTAAATCCTCTCGATTCTGAAAACGATGATGATGAGATAGTGTTCGAGCCAAACGTTAATTCAACAGAGCCTATCTATCAGTCAAACGATTTTCAAGATCTTCCTGATGACGATGCAATGTTTGACGTCAATGATGAAGATCTCAATCGGAAGTTAGAGAAACTTCCGGCAGCCAGTCAAGCTACACCAAATCAAGAAGATCTAAATGTTAAGAAAGCTGAATGGTGTCAGGCAGTGAAAGACTGTATTCGCCCGCCTAAACAAGTTGTTCAACCTGATTATACGAAGTTTTATTCCTTGAAGGGTGCGAAGACTGAAGGTCAGATAATCAGTTGGGCGTACTTGGAGGATTTGAATGTTTATGCAGTCAAGAGAGAAAGGGGCATAGATTATTTTAAACGCGCTCACGATTTGAAGACGTTGCCATATTTTGACATGTTGCAGTTGGCTCGTCTTAAGTTGCTTTACAGTGAGAAAGATGATAAGGCAACTTGGTTGGAAAAACAGCTTAACTATGAGTTCAAGACATCGTGGAAATACCTAAGGCCACAGTATCCAAAGATTACCTATTCCAAAGATCGAAAGAATCGGAGAACGGGTAAAGCTTTGAAGCACGTAACGTATAAAGCGCCAAGGGTTATGGAGAAGATTCCACTACGCCAAATGAAAGCCGGTTTCCATCGGAGATTCAAATGGTGGTATTATGATGATCGAACAACTGAAGCTGTGATTGTGATGGAGCGTAAAGGTGTTTGGGAAACACTGAGAATTTTTGATCCGATGTGGATTAGAAATTTCTCTGATGATGATATTTTTTGTCTGTTTGAATGTCCTATATTCTTTGATGTCAAGGATATGGATCAAGCGATGCGTTTCAACAAGATTGTACGTGTATGTTTCGCTTACAAGATCCACGCTTAAGAGGGCAGATCGAAGACGTGTTTTGGGAAGCAGCAAAGATTTTTGAAGACTGAAGACATAGAATCTAGTTCCTAGGGGGAGTTTGTAGGTGCATTTCGTTAGTTACTAGATTCGTATGTAATTAACGTTTATTCTAATATCAGTCTTTATAACTGTTTGTTTGAATATTAATATTGAATGTTTGATTAATTATATGCTTGAACGTTTACGTTGTTATGAATTAATCAAATATGTGTTTTGTGATGTTTTAATAATATTCAGATTCATTCGCACGGATGAGGATGATATCCGTGCGTATGAAAGTTCCATTCGCACGAATGAGTGAATTAAACAGTTTGTTTATTAACATGTTACATTCGTACGGACGAGATCATGTCCGCACGAATAGGAAGTAATTCGTACGGATAGAAATCACATCCGTACGGATGAAAAGCTGGGCCTATATATACCCAGCTAGGTTTCTGCATTACGGAAGTTTTGCTAGGGTTTCTTTGAGTCGAACTGCTGCTGCTGCTCCGTTTCTTAGAGTTCCAAATCGATTATAACGTATAAACAATCATCCGAATAGTCTTTCTTAGGTCCGATCTTATCAACAATCGTTGGTTTGATTCCGTTTCCGAAGGTTATATATTCGCTAGATTATCGGTAGCTTATTTCCGCTAGGTTATTGATATTACGTTGAGTTCTTAAGATCACACACCCCCAACAGTTAATACCGCTAAACGTAACTCTTTTACTACTGCATGTGTTAATAATGCACAACAAAAGATTGTCAAACCAGTACCTGTTCCTACTGTTAAAACAAAACCTGTTAATACTGCTAAGGTTCCAAAAGTTAAAATCATTAAACAAGTATGGCAACCAAAGGTCAAAGTAACTCAACCACCTAGTACACCTGATTTCTCAAAGCTAGTCCAAAGGAAGGTGAGTTACTTTGATCAGATGGGAAAACCCAAGTCAACTTTTGCTTGGGTCCCCACCAGATACTAACTTTCTTGTTTATGTGCAGGTTCAACCAACAAAAGATATTGAGAGCAGTTGGCATGTAGATAGTGGTTGTTCCAGACACATGACAGGAAACATTGCTTGCCTTCAGAACTTTGAAAAGTTCAATGGAGGTTATGTTTCCTTTGGAGGAAATCCAAAAAGAGGAAAGATTATTGGGAAAGGGACTATAAGCAATGAAAGAATCAGCTTCAAGGATGTCTTCTATGTGCAACAACTACAGTAAAATCTGCTAATTGTATCTTAAGTTTGTGATGAGAATAACACTACCATCTTCATTGCAACGGAATGTTTAATAATGGAGCCTGGATACGTCATCGATGGGAGCAAGATTCTTCTCAGAACACCACGAAAAGACAACGTATACTGCTTTGAAATGTCCAAGGTTCAACCAACTGCAGCTGAAGCCTGCTTTGTCTCCAAAGCAACTATGGATGAATCCACTCTATGGAACAAACGAATGTGTGACATGAACCTCAAGAACATCAATGAGTTGGTGAAATCCAATCTAGTAAGAGGTCTTCCTAACAAGCAATTCTCTCTAGATGAAAACTGTGTAGCTTGCTTGAAGGGAAAGCAACATAAATCTTCTCACAAGACCAAGGAAATCAACACTATTGATACACCTCTCCATCTGCTCCATATGGACTTATTTAGACCAACCAATGTGAAGAGTATAGCTAAGAAATCATACTGCCTTGTAATCACTGATGACTACACAAGGTACACATGGGTGTATTTCCTTGCTACCAAAGACGAGACCAGTCGGCTCCTCATCTCATTCATCACAAGAGTAGAACACCAAATCAATCTGAAGGTGAAAAAGATCAGATGTGACAATGGGACAGAGTTCAAAAACCAGGTGATGAATGAATTCTGTGAGAAGAAGGGGATAAATAGACAATTCAGCCCTGCTAGAACTCCACAACAAAATGGAGTAGCTGAAAGACGAAATAGGACTCTTATTGAAGCTGCTAGAAGTATATTGGCAGACTCCAATCCACAGGTTTTATTTTTGGGCAGAGGCAGTTAATATTGCCTGCTATGTGCAGAATAGAGTTCTCTTAGTCAAGTCCCACAACAAGACTCCGTATGAGCTTCTTCACAAGAGACAACCCTTCATAAAATTCCTAAGAGCTTTTGGGTGTCTGATATCGCTCATTTATACGAGTATTTTATAGCGATATTTGTTATGTTTAGAGTTCAAAACGTAATGGATAGGCCCCGTATTACTTATATTTTGTGTTAAGTTTGTTTTATAGGTTTTTAGTTGTGTTTTGAGTAAAAGGAGGCGACTTGGGACCAAAAGATGCAAAGAAAGACGAGTCGGGAAGCAAAACGCTTAGTTGCTTTGGGCATTTCAACTAGTTGCTCCGCAACTCATTGACACCAATTTTCTTGTGGCCACGGAGACTGACTTGCGGCGCAAGTAGCCCGAGTTGCGGCGCAAGTAGAGGCAACTCAGCCCGAGCGTACTGAAGACCACTTGCGGCGCAAGATGACTATGTTGCGGCGCAACTAGGCCCAAAACAGTTACAAAGAGTTGCATTCAATGCTAATCATATGGGGAACTTAAAAGTTTTTTTGGAAGCAATTACAAAAGGGATGGATTTTTACACAGAGATCATCTTATCATTCATCATCTCAGTTTATCATCACGAATTGAAGGAAAAGCAAGGCACATCACAATCATTTCTCGGAATTTCATCGAAGCATTGTTATTTCATTTTGGTTTAGTTATTTTGGAGGCATTTGAAACTTGTTACCTACAGTTTGGTATTGAACTACTTTCTCATTTTTAATTGCAATTGAATCATGTCTTTCATTTATATGATTAGTTTCGTTACCGTTATGAGTAGCTAATTAGCTTAAACGTTTGCTTGGATTTGTGATCGTTTGTGTGTTAGATTTTGGGTATGAAATTAGATTGATGTGTAGAGGTTAATCGGGGATCCGTTTGGGTTAACACTTTAATTTATATTTTTGTTTGGTAATCTAAAAACGGGTATTCGAAAGGAATTCGTAATTTTTACTAAAATAAGAACGAATTAATCGGCCGGTCTTTAGTTGATTAAGAGTTAGCGGTATTCGAAAGGAATCACTAACAGCAATTTAAACAAGTAAGTAATAACACGAACGCTAGTTAATAAATTAAGAGAAATCGGTTTATTAGTTAGTAAGCTATTCGAATGGAAGCTTATAGGTTAATTCTCACACATCGGCTTGGAACTCTATGCACTGTTACTTGAGGTGTTAAGTATATTCGAAAGGAATAGTTGCATGGTTAGGTAATTGGAGAAATCCGGTATTCGAAAGGAACTTAGGATTTTATATTAGAAGTTTTTCGACATTTTCATACCTAGGAAATAACACACATTCGTAAACGGTCCGAGCAAGCGTCTTTTATCCATATTTGAATTAAGAAAAGTATTTTTATCGTGTAGCATAATCAAGTCTTCTTAAGACTAAACCCACACTTGTTACTTGTTACTTAAAACTAATATCTCGATTATAAATAGTCCCTGTGTTCGAACCCGATATTTACCTATACTATTTTACAACCGACAAAGGTACACTGCCCGTGTAGTAATCTAGTAAAAGTTTATTTTCGGTAAACTAGATTTTTCACATCAGTGTCCTTGTACAATTCTCAACTCTAAGGACTATCTTGGTAAATTTGAGAGCAAGGCGGATGTAGGATACTTTGTTCGATACTCCTCACAGAGCAAAGCATATCGTGTCTACAATCACAAGTCCAGCATTATTGAAGAAAGCTCAAATGTTACATTCAATGAAAACACCCCCAACACTAGGGGTCAAGGACCAAATTGGTTGTTTGATTTGGATGTTCTAACAAAATCCTTAAATGTCAGCTTTCACTTTAATTAATCTGCATCTGTTTCTACTGAGCCTGTCCCTACTGCTTCAGCAAATCCTGTTAATACTGAATCATTTTCTACTGCCAACCCTCTAGTTGTTGGTACTGACAGATTAGATGTCATGGAGTATTATCAACTGTTGATCCTCTAAACCTTTATGACTCAATTGATAAAGCAGTTGAAGAGGAGACACATCCACCGAAAACCGCAGAAGAACAACCCTTTCAAGATAAAGAACTTCCAGCTGACAAAGAAGAGGTCATGAGACCAAATGGAGTTCCACATTTAGTAGAAGAACAAGAAGATGGGGTTGAACAACTAGTAACTGAAGAAGTTGAAGACAGTGAAGCTGAAATGTCTACTCCAAAGAGCACTATTGGTCCTTACCAAGGTTTTGAGATGCCAGACATCAATGATACCAATTCGGGTGTAGACTTAAGAATTGAGAAGATTCCTTCTTCCCGTATTTCCATGAACCAACCTCCATCTCAAATCATTGGTAACTTTGACATTTCTATGGAAACAAGGAGTCACACCAAGCCTCCAAAGGACCCACTGAAAGACATAAACACTTGTTTATTTGCTTTCTCTTTATCACAAATGGAACCAAAGAAGATACAAGAAGCGCTCCTTGATCCCAACTGGATTGAGTCCATGCAAGCAGAACTTCTACAGTTCAAAATACAAGATGTTTGGAAGCTAGTCAAACTTCCTCCTGGAAAGAAGGTCATTGGAACAAGATGGATCTTCATAAAAAAAAAGGATGAAAGAGGAATAGTCATCAGGAACAAATCAAGACTGGTGGCTCAAGGCTACACTCAAGAAGAGGGAATCGATTATGAAGATGTATTTGCACCTGTTTCAAGAATGGAGACCATCAGACTATTTCTTGCTTTTGCATCTTTTATGGGATTCAAGGTATTTCAGATAGATGTGAAGAGTGCCTTTCTCTATGGAGTAATTGAAGAGGAGGTTTATATCAGACAACCACCAGGTTTTGAGGACCCTCAATTTCCTCACATGGTGTACCGACTAGACAAAGCTCTCTATGGGCTTCATCAAGCACCCAGAGCTTGGTATGATACACTCTCATACTACCTTCTCAAGAACAACTTGCAACTAGGAACTACTGACAAGATTCTCTTCATCAAAAAGGTGAACTCTGACATTCTTCTAGTGCAAATCTATGTGGAGGACATCATTTTTGGCTCCACCAATGAAGAATTGTGTAGAGACTTTGAAAAGCTGATGCATGTGAAGTTTCAAATGAGTTCAATGGGAGAATTGACCTTCTTCCTAGGCTTACAAGTCAAGCAGAAGCCTGATTGAATCTTCATCAGCCAATCAAAATATGTGAAAGATATTCTCACCAAGTTTTGATTTCTAGAAGCAAAGGTGGCCAGCACCCTAGTAGAAACTCACAAACAACTAACTGCAGATCTTGAGGGAGAGGATGTAGACATCCACAACTACTGGTCAATGATAGGTTCAATAATGTATCTCACAGCTTCAAGACCTGACATCATGTTTGGAGTATGTGTGTGTGCAAGATATCAAACCAGACCCAAGATGTCTCATCTCATTGCAGTCAAGAGAATCTTTCGTTACTTGAAGGGCAAACCTAACTTAGGTCTATGGTATCCTAAAGACTCACCCTTTGATTTAATTGCTTATACTGACAGTGATTATGGTGGTGAAAGTTTATACATGAAATCAACTACAGGTGGATGTCAATTCCTAGGCTTAAGGTTGGTGTCTTGGCAGTGCAAGAAGCAGACCACGATTTCTACTTCCTCAACAGAAGCTGAATACATTGATGCCTCAAGTTCTTGTGCTCAAGTACTTTGGATTCAAAATCAAATGATGGATTATGGATATGCTTTCATGAACACTCCCATCTTCATAGACAACAAGAGCACAATCAGCATAATCGACAATCAGGTGAATAACTCCACGACCAAACACATCGAGATAACATATCACTTTATAAGAGACTGTAATGAAAATAAGTTGATACATGTTAAAAAAGTCCATACTGACAATCAGCTTGCTGATCTTCTCACCAAAGCTTTTGATGTGGGAAGATTTACATTCTTGATTACCAGTATTGGCATGATCAACATGGATTAACTAACCTTAATTTGTCTTTTTAATTATCTCATGTTAAGTCCCTTCGAGAAAAGAAGTAGTAACATTAACATATATCAAGTGGCTTACTTTTTAATATTGTACTATGTTACTACTACAAAATTAACAGTAGAAATAAATTTTGACTAAAGTTTTATTAGTACGACAAATTTTTCATTACTACGGGAAGGTTTAACTACTACTGCCCTTAGTTTTGTTAATACTGCTTGAATGGTTAATACTTCTAATAATCTCATTACTACGGACCTCTGGTTAATACTGAAAGTAATCTCATTACTACTGCCAGACCAGTTAATACGGCCTGTCATTACTACTGTAATTAACCTCATTACTACGGTCATTATTTGTTAATACTGCAACGACTAGTATTGCAGAGTTTTCTTAGTTAATAAGATTACTCTGTTACTACTGCGTTGACAAGTCAAACCTCAAGTTGCAACTAACTTTTAACACGTGGCGTTTTGTGATTGGACCTCCAAATTTAAACTTCGGCGCGGGTTCAGTAATTTTTGACACGTGGCAACCCACGATTGAACGGTCCTTTTTAATCATTACTAGCGTCTAATCCAACTCGCCAAGTTGTTATAATACTTACCGTATAAATAGGGTTCTTCTTTAATATTTCAATTAATTACTTTTTATCTCAAGAACCCTAATTGATAAAAAGTTACCGTTGCAACTTAAAATCAAATTTTCTTCAACTGTTTCATCAAAAAAATTTCAATTGATAAACAATGGCAGACCTACAGTTTTATGAAAGCCATAATATGGTCTCTTGCTTTAAAAAGGATAAAGAAAACACGGATTTCTACCCTATTATTGACTTTTTACAGCAATCCCACATAAAGTTTACGTTGACAGTTAGTCCTGAAATACATGAAGATCATATACGCGCATTATGGGATACTACAGTTATATCTTCAGAGGGAGAGGTCCCTGTCATCAATGCAACAGTTGATTGAAAGGCATTCATAGTTTCAGAGGCATCCATCCGATCACATCTTCAACTACTAGATGGAGAAGGTGTAAGTGACTTACCTAATGAAACTATTTTTGAAAACTTTCGCCTAATGGGCTATGAGGGGGACCTTAACACTTTAACGTTTTTAAAAGCAAAACTGTCCCCCAATGGAAGTACTTGTTGCATACTTTGCAACAGTGTATTTCACAAACACAAACAGGGTGGAATGAGGCAAGTCTTTCTTTGGCAACTGCCATGGTTTGTCTTTCCACAAACCAAACCTACAATTTTTCAAACCTTATTTTTGATGGTTTGCTGTGGAACTTGGCTAATCCTAAACATAAATTTTTAATGTACCCAAGGTTCTTACATCACATTCTAAATTGTGAACTAAGGGATCTAACTAGATCTCAAAATGTTTTTCCTGCACATGCTCATACTAAAAAGGTTTTTGCAAATATGAGACGGTAAATAAAGGTTTTTCTGCAAATGTTACACCATTGTTCTCTACAATGATGGTGGGAACAAGTACTACCGAAGATGAGAGACAAGTGACTTCACCCCTGTCTCAACCCCCATCTACTTCTCTTCCTACTGTAAGTACCTCTGCAGTTTCTACTGCAAGTGTTCCTCCAGTTTCTACTGTGAGCATTCCTCCATTTTAACTGAACCAGTCACCACTATTGTGACTCCACCATCTGCTTCTACACCTCGTCAACCACCACCTATTGTTGCAACTTTCACTAGAAAGGCTAAGAGGATTCCTCAGCCTTAAGTCTAAAACTTCCCCACTTTCCAAATTCACACAAAGGGAAACCAATGAACAATCCCCCAAGCTCACTGAGGTGGTCAATAAGGAGGGGGAAGACGATTTGAGAAGGGCTCACACTACTGTTTCTCTTACTTCTCATAGTGAGGCACATGACAATGTAAACATATCTAAGACCCAACTCAAGGCAACACAACCCATTGATGTTGCTTTTGTAGCATCTTTGGAACGTGGTCACAGGTGCCAAGAAACCATGGGGGAGGGAACAACTTATGCAGGGCAGAAGGGTCCCTCTACATCCGATGATCAACGACCCGTTGGTACTCAACAGGCAAGGGGTGAGGATAGATATAACTACAAACCATTGGAATTGATGGAAGCTTGGGCCTCATTTTTTTATTAAAGTTGACAAATAAGGGGAGGACATTGCAACTTTAACTACCTTGGTACATACACTGGTTAGGCAGCAGAAACAACTGCAAGAATTTTTTATGAAGCCAAAGCCAACCAGCAGGAGTATTGGTACCTCTCCAAGACCTTCCGGCTCTTCTTCTTCTTCGGATGACAACCCCCCTGCTGACAAAAAGGGGGAGAAAGAAATTGAAGACATTTTGTCAACAGAAGAGGATGCTGATCTTAAGGGGGAGGGGGTAGAAAGAAGAAGTGAAGACACAATTATCACTGCCACCTTAGAACAAGAAGCAGAAAATGATGTGGAGGTGGAGGGTGAAAAGATGGTAATTGATGAAGAAGAAAAGGAGGAGCGGACGTTTGAGGGGGAGCAGGATATAGAGGTTCAAAAGATAGAAGTAATTACTACTGCTACAATCGAAGAAGTTATAATTTCTACTGCAGAGTTTATTACTACTGAAGATCTGGTTTCTACTGTAGAAATGATGGTTTCTACTGCTCCTATAATTTCTACTGCTCAAATATTTTCTACTGAAGTTGTAGTTTCTACTGAAGATCCAGTTACTATTGCCCCTATTCTTATCGATCTTCTAGTTTCTACTGAAGCTCCTTCAGTATATATTCCTACTGGAGAAACTCCAACAACAATCTTCTCAGAAGCCACAGTTGTTACAACTGTTACTACTGCAACACCAATTCCTACTGTTGAAGAACAAGCAGTTGCTGCAGAGCTTCTAAGGCTGGAAAGGAGAAATATTCTTGAACAAAGGAAGATTCAACAAGCCTCAAGACCTAAAGAGAAAGGAGTTGCCCTACCTGTAGAACCTCGCAATACTAGAATGGTAGAAGGAGTTGAATTCACCCAAGATCCTTCAAGACCAACGGGTATGAGGCCCATTATCCCTCCTCATAGATCTTATATTCCCAAACCAATTTCAGAAGTTGAGCCAGCTGAGAAGGCCAAGGGAAAGAAGATAGATGTGGATACAAGCAAGGAGGATAAGGAAAAGAAGAGAAAAGAGAGGTTAAAGAAGATGAATGAGCTAACTGTACTTCAAATTGCTTCTGAAAAGTTGGATGTAGGGTCTGATCCTTACACACTTAAAGACATCCATACCAAACTTCAAAAGGAAGAAATGGAGAAAATTCAGAAGTTGAATGAAGAAACTGCACTCTTGCTAGCTGAGCAAGAAAAAGAGTTAGCTGAAATGAAAAGAGATGAAGAAAGAGAAAAGGAAAGGAAAGCTTCAAAGAAACAATATACTCAAGAGAAGCTAGTTGGTGATAAGCAAAAGTTCATGGCCTACTTGAAGTCAAAGGGCTATAATGGAAAATCTTTAGGACCAATGAAGATTGGGAACTTGCTTGCACTAGTGGAGAAAGAAAAGAAAAGGGATTTTCTCAAGAAAATTCAACTCACAAAGCTACAATATCAACAACAGTATGAGTTGGAGAGATCCATGAAGAGGGCACAAGAGACAGGAAGACTCATGTTTGATGCTCAAGGAAAGGAAATTCACAATCCTTTTGCTCCTGTCAAGTCAAATCCACCTGAGTAGTTAAAGAGGAAGAAGTCATGCTCTACAAGAGTTCCGCTGAAAAGACAAAGAAAAGATGACATTCCTGTTTCAACTAGTGCTACTCAAGGAAGTCCTAGTGTGTTCATCAAGAAAGAGCAAGTCAAAGTCCAAATTGAAGAGAAGAAATGGGACATTGAAATTGATGAAGATGACTGCTCTGCACTGATTGTAAATGAAGAAGGACTTAGGATTGAACCATTGACAGTTGAGCTATCTGAAATAGTTGACTGGGAGTATATTGGTGGTCCAAACAAGACTGAATATGTGGCCACCAGACAAGACAAGTCCAAGAAAGTTGTACCTGCCTTTTATAGAATGATTCGGGATTTTTCAAGAGATGATATCCAGCGTGTCTATGATATTGGAGTAATCAAGTACTCAAATTTCAGAGGTGAAGGTTCTGGAACAGACATGGCTATGGATTGGCTCAATGGGATGTTTAATCCCGTAGTTGAAAAGGTGAACCCGGCATTCAAGAAAGGAAGTGAAAACAACCCAGTAATCAAGTGGTACTTATATGAAAGGAGTGGAACTTATTCAATAGTTAGAAGACATGGTGCCATGGAATTCTATCTAGTTGACAGAAAGTATGACTTGGGGTTGAGGACACTTAAAGAACTGATCAAAGCTAGACTTCATGGTCTTGTAGCTTCCAGGATGGCGCATGAGCGGGTTTGGAGTATAATGGGGCAATTAAACGAAGAATTAGCCAAAGAAGCAGAGGAGAAGAATGCAAGATTAAGAGAAGAATGATAATGTCTTGTAATGTAAAGTAGTTAAAAGTTGTGTAAAAACTTGTACTTTCAGTATTAATAAAAGTTCAAGTTAGGGGGAGATTGTTTGGATTGAAACTTAGTTAATTAGTTTTAATTTCATTAATGCTGCTCGTTACTACTGTTGTGCTTCATTAATACGGATCAAAGTAATTAAGACGGATTGAAGACAGTTACTACGGAAGACATATCATTACTACTGCTTCCACTCATTACTGCGGATGGTTGTTTCTACTGCTCAAGATTGTTATGCAAGTTTAGTTTAGCATTAAAATTATAGTTAAATTGTATTTCCTTTTAATTAGATGTTTCCTATTTATAGATAGGTTAGCCTCAAAGTCTATATATAGATCCTTGTAGATTGATAACAAACACGTTGTATTGATTCATTAGTCAATATAATTGAGACTTATAATTCGGCAAACTTATTGTTCATAATTGTTTACTATTTTACAATATTTGTTTGTTTGATAAATTTGTAAGATCAAGGTGTTCAATCCGCTACTGAACTTCCTTGATTGATTAAGATCTTTCTTAGACGAATTTTAGTTTGTATAACCTACTCGTTCCTGACAAAACTTTGGATTTATTAGTAACAACCATGCAGACTACTTGTTGAACTCACTTATGAATCCACGTAGTAAGATCCATCTGGTTGACGAATAGATATGTTCATATTGAGAACTTGATTTACGAAATTAAGGCCCACTCGATGTTTGCTAGTGTCAAGTGGCCAAATCTCCTTTCTACCAGCTTGGGCCTAGGCCTCGATTATTTTAATCGTGAAATGTGCTTTAGACATGTATCGACAAAATAAAAAAAAATGTTTCAGAGAGGACATGATTTTATAGATTTTTCTAAAAACAAATATCATTATGGTTATTTTCTGTAAGAAACTATTTTATTAAAGAAAACCTGTGTCTGGAAATACATGAGTACACACCAATTATATATCTATATATATATATATATATATACATATATATATATATATATATATATAAAAAAGTAGAATATTATAAAAAGGGTTTGAAAATAGAAACGATAGGAAGAAGTGTAAAGATGACATGTGAAATTTTTTATTTTATTTTTTTTTTATTTTATTTTTTTAATAATAAAAAAATATTTTTGTTAATAAAAAAAGAAAATTTAATAAAAAAAAAGAAAATTAATAATTAAAAAAAAAAATTGGGAGAAAAAAAAAAATTTGAAATTTTTCAGATTATGTCATCATTTTCGTGCATAAGTTTTAAACTTATGTACACAAAAAATTGATACACCAACTAAAAAAGTGATTTTTGGTGCATCATTTTATAAAAAAAAAAATGACAAATTTGGTGCATGATTTTATAAATAACTGATTTTTGGTGTATAAGTTCGTTTAAAAAAGATTTTTCGTACATCAGTTTTAAAAAAAAAGAATTTTTGTGCATCAATTTTGAAATTTTTTTCGTGCATAACTTTTTTCGAGCCAAATTTTTTTTTTTTCTGAAAAAAAAAAAATTCCATTTTTTTTCCACGAAATTTTTTTTTTTCCATTTTTAAATTTTTCTTTTTTTATTTAAAATATTATTTTTTAATAAAAATATTATTTTTTTATTGAAAAAAAAAATTTCACAAATGCCACATGTCATTCCCTTAATCATTCCTATCCTTTTTATTTAAAAAACTTTTTCCCTTAACCCTCCCATATATATATATAGATTGGGGTTCAAAACCGATCCCTAATTATCTAGAGATCTAGGGATCCCTTCCTAACAATCCATTTTTCCTTATATATTTGTTCTTTTTTTTTTTTACTTTTTTCTAAAAAAAAATTTTACTATTTTTCTAAACTTTTTTTTTACTTTTTCCTTTTACCTTTTTATTTACTTTTTTTTTTTTTTTTTTTTTTTTTTTTTCGAAAATCACATTTGATTTTCAACCTTATTTTTTAAAAATCACATGTGATATTCAATCTACAAATATTTTATGGGTAAAATCACGTTTGATTTTAAAAAATTATTGATTATTTTTTACCAAAATCACATGTTATTTTTAACTTACAAACTATTTTGCTTATAAAATCACATGTAATTTTCAAGAAACAAATTTTTCAAGTGTGATTTTAAAATTTATAAATTATGGTTTTTGAAAATCACATGTGATTTTCGACAAAGAAAAAAAAATTCAAGTGTGATTTTAAAATTTATAAATTTTGGTTTTTGAAAATCACATGTGATTTCAATTTTTTACAAAAAAATCAAATGTGAATTTGAAAAAAAAAAAAAGTTAAGTAAAACATAGCAAAAAAAAAAAAACCGAATTAAAAAACGAAAAACAAAAATGAAAAAAAAAAATATAAAGGGAAAAATGTATGGCTAGAAAACCTTTGTGGTTTTGACCCCTAAATGAATTTGTGTGGCTAAAAAGTAGATCCCTAGATCTCTAGATAATTGAGGATCCCATTTGAACCTCACCATATATATATAATTATATATATATATAGTTATATAATTATATATAGAGTTGGTTTCAAATAAGAACCACTCAAATATTTAGGAACCATAGGAACAACTTTTTAACAAATCATTTAACAAAACCCACTTCATTTTAAAAACTAAATATCTTTTAAATTATAAACTTTTACGAAATAAAAAATATACAGTTAGAACGAGTATTTTATTCTCTTTTAGAAAAATATAAACTTTTTAAATTTTAACGACTTTTGTATATACTACACGTACAAAATTTTTCAAAAACTACGTATATACACTGATGAATACCGTCTTATACACTTGTGTATAAATATGTATTCACTGGTGAATATATGGTTATAACGTAGGTCACGAACTAGTTCATACGCCGGTGAATAGAAGTGCATTTACTTGTGTATACATATGTATTCATCAGTGAATATATGGTTCAAATTTATTTTTGGCAAAAAAAAAATATATACACTGATGTATATTAATATATACACCCGTGTATATATCGAAACACACCCAAAAAAAAGTATTGAAAATTATATCAAGTGGATGCTCGTTGGAAAGATAATTAAATGATTGTTCTAATGGTGTATTTAATTTTTCCTAAAACCTAGTTATACTCTAGATATATTAATTTAAAGTTAAATATGAATTTAAAGTGGGTTTTAATTTATTGGTTAAAAAGTGGTTACTACGGTTCTAATTTATTTAGTAGTTATTGTTTGAACTCACCTTATTATATATATATATATATATATATATATATATATATATATATATATATATATATATATATATATATATATATATATATATATATATATATATATATATATAACTAAATAAGTGTAGGCGGGGTCAACATGCAATGGAGGGTAACTCGTTCAGCAACGAGTTTTCTTAGTTTAAAAGTACTTGAAAAAGTTTTTATTTTACTTTTTCGTTTTTAGTATGCTAAGTCAATGCGTTTCATTATGGCTGTTAATGGTTTAGAACCGGCAAGAATCGATCATAAACTGGACCGAACCGAACCCGTAATTACAGAAATATAAAAACAGTGGACCGAACCGGAAAATGAGGTTCGTTTACGGTTCGGTTTAGTCTCGGTGTAGCGGTTAAATTCAAAAAACGAACCGCATTTAACAAACTCTATTTTTGTTTTGGTTTGTTGGGTATTCAACTGTTGTTGTTTTGTTAAGCATGATTTCTATTGGACGGACAATACAATACTTTTAATGCAAAATATGAATCAATTTATTGATGTCCATTCTTAAATTACTTAAGAAATTGTTTATTTCAAACGTATATACGGAGAATTTTATCGAAAAACTCAAATATAATATATAGATATTGGATAAACATCGTGTGTCATTAACACTATATAAACAATGTGAACTTTGATGTCAAATATTTGTTGTTTCGTTTATATATACGTGTTTTCACCTTCACTTTTAAATTCGTATACGTAGAAAAATCTATCGAAAATAATACAATTATAACTTATTTAAAAAAATTTATCTTATTGTTTTTCTCCTTTTGTAAGTCAATATTAACATTTTTTTTCTTAAGGATACAGATTTTTATCTTACTGTTTTTCTTAATATTCAAAAGATTTAATATATATATATATATATATATATATATATATATATATATATATATATATATATATATATATATATATATATATATAATATTTAAGATTTAAAGTAATTGTCTCAAATGAATCTTAAAAGAATATTAAAAATGAAAAGTTAAAATTGTATTTAAAATAAAAAAGGCAAAAATGAAAATAGCTAATGATGATGTCATATATCTGAAACTGTAAAAGTTAATCTTGAAACTTATCTCATGTCTCATATTATGCCAATTGGCTTCTAATGCATTTCTTTAATATATATTATAGATTATAGATAGATGGTGGAATTCTAAACGATACATTTCAAATTCCAAAAATGGAATAAAATAAAAGGTTTCCAAGTTATTTTAAATAGATGTTGTCATTCTTAAATAAAATGTCACGACCAACAATTAATTCCATACATAGAATCTCATGCAAATGCAAATGCTTACACCCCGTCTGATTCTTAGAATTCGGAAGAATTGAAAGAAATTAAAAAAATAATTTGGTTAGATAACATAAGAAATTGGAATCTGCTAAAATTTTATTAGACTCATTCCGTTATGAAAATTCAGAATTTCTTCCGTTTTTGAAAAAAATTCAAAACAGTTTACTGAAACTTCTTTCAAACTAATCCTACAATTTTAATATAACCATTATTTTTTTTATTTTTTTCATCATCATCAATGTCACATCTCTCATCTATAAAAACAATATTTTTCAATACTAAAATGTTAGATAAAATATGTCATTTTACTAATATATACTCCCTTAGTCCTATTATTGTTGTCATGTTTGACTTCTTAAAGTTTTTATTTTTCAACTTTGATCTTAAAATTTTTTTTGTTTGTGTAATATATTAGGTCATGCATAATATATGAATAGATTGTGTTTTATATGTAATTTTTATTGATATAATCTACGTAAAGTAATATATAACAAAAATAAAAATATTTAAGGTTAAAGTTGGATAAGAAAGACGGTAAAAAGTCAAAAATATTTAAGGTTAAAGCTGGAAAAGAAAGACTATAAATAATTAATTTGATGCACAACACCTAAACAACATATTTTTTTATATTTTTTTATGCATATCAAAATTTCCTTTTTTAAAGCTCATGATAAAGTAAAAAGTAATCATATTACAAAAATACATGTAGCAATAATTATTTTTTTATTTTTTTTATTTTAAGGATCATTTTATTTAAACCTTCTCCATTTAGCTTATTATAATCTCAAAATACTTTTATAAATTATTTGAAACACATTATTTTTTAAATGCCTCACAAAAAATGTCGACCAACCAAAAATATTAATCAAGCTTATTTTTTTTCTTCTTGCAAAAACCCAAGCTCTCATAAGTCCATTATAAGTTTTTCACCATACATACGTTACAAAATTCCAATTAGTTTAAAAGATTTACAAATCAAGCTAAATTATGAATAATTGAAAACCGAATTCCGATGAATTCTGTCAACCAAACAGGATAACTTTTAATCAATTCAGATTCCAATTCTGTAAAATCCAATTCCTTTGACAGATTTCAATTTCTTTAAAAACATTATGCGAACCAAACGGGTCATTAGGTTTCAAATCATTCGGTTTGTAGTTCTTGGACCCGTCATTTTACCCGACCCGAACCGAGAATCGTATTTTGGTACTTTATAGAACCGCAGACCGAACCTACATAAAAGGTTTTAGTCGGTTTTGGTCCTGAACATGTTCGATTCTTCGGTTTTACCCATTTTTAAAAACTTTTGGACAAGCATAGGTTTAATAAATAAAAAAAACCTACAAATTTTAGTTATCCATTTCTTAAAACAAACTCTAGAGGCAGACAAGTTGCCTTTTACATACTCATATATAAATTTTACAATAAAATTCTCTAGTAATAAATATAGCTCAATTATGAAGAAAGTTTAATCTCCTCCAAATTTGAAGATAAAAGTAAATAAGATAATGCTCAAAATCTCCAAATTTGAAGATTTAGAGTAAAGGTTGGAATGGTCACCTTTCAAATAAATTCATAATGGTATTGTTTGAACGACTATCAACGATGCATATTGCCGACGTTTGATTGGTTTTTTTTTTTTTGATAAAAGTGAAGTATTCAAACATCGCACATATATTGTATCAGTTTTGGTTTGATCGAATATATTTTGTCATTGGAAATGATTTGATGTTGATTCAATTGGTGAATGATTGTGATACTTTATTACCAAAATTGTAATAAAATACAATATAACTATGTCGACCATATACAACCTGATTTCAAGATGTGACTTACGATTTGATCTTTGATAAATAATTTTCAATAACTAATATTGATACAATTATTTATCCTTCTAACCTTTAAAACCACAAAACATGTTTTATCGACTTTGGATTTGGTATAACTGCGGTTATTATTGCTAACCTTTAAAAACAAAACATGTTTTATCGACTTTGGATTTGGTATAACTGCGACTATTATCGCTGCTGGAAAACTGAATTCATGGTTATTATTGAAACGTTTTCTTTTAAGCTCCAATTCTCATTCACAATCTCATGATTAAGAGAATAACACACAAAAATTAAAAGGAGATAAAATTTCATTTTAAAAGATCGTTGGCGTTGTTACCACCCTAGTGAAAGATGGGAGTGTGAGCCTTGGTCCCAAAATGTCAGCATCAACAGTACTTATAATTATCAACCTTGTCATCTTCTAAGAGTTACAGCATGTCTTCACCAAAAGTTTAAAATCTCAGGATGACACATTTTCGTGAAAATATTTCAAGCCTACCACTGGTTTTTGTCACCGTTTGGGACGAAATAAAGTCATCACTAAACGGTAACATCAATATCTATTCAAGAGAATCAAAAAGAATTTTTTAGCCACGACACATATTGATGTTAAAAAAGTAAAAATAGTTATTTTAGCAAATAAATTTCAAAGATTAATTTAGTTGATAAATGTTAGAATCTACATTTCATGCTTTTAACTCGGACAAATATGGCCTCTCTCACAAGGAGAAATCTCACTTCTCTTACAAGAGGAAACCCTCGGCCGAGGCTCAAACTAGAGTCCTCTCCTTCATCAGAAAAACCTTTTACCATTCTGGCAGAACCCAGATGACAAAACCCTTATTTTCTAGCAAATATAGTTCAAAAAGCCTGATAAATAAATTGTTTGCCAATAGAATAAAAACAATGTAACAAATCCATATCAATACACTAGTATTAGTGTAAAAGAGTTGAATGAGTATCTCATTAACAAATCAACAATATAAATATACAATGATGGGCTTTAAGGCCAATATACAAAATGTGGAATAGGCTAGTTATTACATGGACTAATACATACATAATACACATGTAGTAAAATCCCACACAGTTTAATCGGGAGATGTAATTCAAACGTTTAAATTAGATCTAAAGTCCGTAAATAAAGTAGATGGGAGTCCCTTCGTAAAAATATTTGCATATTGAAGCCAGAATGAACATGAAGAACCCAAAATTGACCAAATGTCACCAAATCGTGAACAAAATGAAGATCTATTTTGATGTGTTTGATTCGGTGATTTTGTATTGGGTTTATAGTCATGTAAACTGAACCGATATTATCGCAGTAGACAATGGTGGCATTTGCAGGAGGTATACGAAGTTCGAGTAGTAGATTGCAAAGCCAACATGGTCGGTCCTGACATTTTAGATGCCACGATCGGGACATAAAAAAATGGCCATACAGTTATATGAAAATACCGTTATTTCTTTTTTTTCTTTTTCTTTTTTGGACACATTATAAACATGAATGCAAACAAGCAAAACTACTCATGGACGGACAACTCAAGTTTGAATAGTGACAAGTTGACAAGTTTGACTCTAGTTTGAGCCTAAAAGAGCTTGGCTTGAGCCTAATTTAGAGCTCAATTAATAAATGAGATCGAGTCTAAGCTTCTAAAACTTAATTTGATCAGACTCCCGAACCTAAATGAGGTTAAACGGGTATCTTAGTTGAAAAAATCAAAATTATGTGATACATTTTAAATACTTCATAATCTTAATTTATTTATATTTGGAACGATGCTACTTTTATTTTGCTATCCCATTTGATCAGATATACGTAAATAAAGTTTTACATTTATTTTATTCAAACTTAAATAGATTTTAATGAAAATGTGAAGTAGTTAAAGATATTTAAGTTGGCCACTGATAATCAAAATCCTTAATTTACATATTTTAGTTGTTAATTCATCTATTAATATATAAACCAATAAAAAAATTGTTAAACACAATCCTTAGACGATCATTTTTCTTTTAAATAATATCTTTAAAGTGTAATATTGTATTTTTATTAAATCATAACGATGTTTTATTCTTAAACCAATTTCCAGCCATTTATTGTTCATTAAAACATTAGGCTAACATTTTATTATCATCCTATATATTTTATGAGATATTAGGTGGTAATAAGGTGAACTCCAAAGTTGAGGGGAATAAACCTTAACTTTCAAACTTTAAGAGGATCAATAGTGAAAAAGTGTAATAAAATATTTTTTTGGTTCGTCGTCCCACTTATATCTATAGTGCAATTATCTGCCATTAAAATTAAACCTTCTTTAGTTTGAAATTTTTTTTTGTAGAAGT
This sequence comes from Senecio squalidus, assembly GCA_910822075.1. NCBI lineage: Eukaryota > Viridiplantae > Streptophyta > Magnoliopsida > Asterales > Asteraceae > Senecio > Senecio squalidus. The sequence continues at coordinate 19,593,600 of CAJVGC010000582.1, forward strand.
CAACATGTATCCATGAAAAAACGAAGAAATTGATGCCCCTTAATTATTTGGTGTCCTGGGTCGTCGCCCAGTTGGCTCGGTATCGAGGCCGGTCCTGGAAGCTAACATGTCTCTGCAACAATACTTGCTACTCCTCGGTATTATGCCTGTGCATTGGAGCGCGAAACATCATTCTTGCGCATTGATGATCAGGAAATAAGACTATCACCAAGAAAAACACAATAACGATGTTAGAAAAGACGTTTAGTATTGAATGTAAGCCCAAGCCCGTATGTGGGCTTGAGCCCGTTAGGTTTATTTTTCCTATAAATAGGCCTCCTATGTAAACGTTCTAAGGTGATGAAATATAACAATTCTTCCACAAAACCCGATTACTAATTTCTACATGGTATCAGAGCAGGTTACGATACGTACCTGTTCGTTCGAATAAACCATTCAACCAAACCATTCGACTGGTTTTTTAACTTGTTCGAATTGGTCATTCGACCAGGCTCCTCGATCAACCAGGAGCACGCGACTGGGAATTCACCTTGTTCGACTGGAGTTTCAAAGCTTTCGAATTCAGCCCCACGAACCGTCTTGTTCGACTACAAAATCAGAGCCCACGAACCATCCTGTTCGACCACGAAAACAGGGTACACGAATTCCAGCTCATTCGAATAAGAAAACAAAGCACACGAACTCTAACTTAATCGAATTGAATTGAATTCGAATTGAGGTTTCGAATTAAATTACTGATCAAACCGTCTTGCTGTTCGAATTGATTGCTATTCGAATTGAGGGGATTCGGCTAATCGAATTACTGATCGAATTGGTTGTTATTCGAATTAAGGGTTTCATAATCAAATTCGAATTAAGGGGTTTCATAATCAAATTGGTTGCTGTTCGTGTACCCTATTCGTTTTTTGTCACTGATCGAATTAAGGATTCTTGGCAGCTAAGCCCAATAAACAAAGGGCCCAAAATCATTCATTAAAAAAAAAAAAAAGGCCCAAAAACCAATTTAAACAATTTTAACAACAAACCACTATGGCTGACAACGAAAACAATAACTACGCCGTACAACAAATAAATTTGCTTCGTAACGGAGCTCAGAACCAATTTCAAAACCCAAAACCTCCTTTCAAGAATCATCGGTCAGACAAGCCGTTTTTTCGAACTCAATCAAAGGTGGATAAGAGGAAGCTCAAGTGTGAAGAGTGTGGTATGTCGAAACACACCAAAGAACAATGCTTTAGGATCGTTGGATATCCAGAATGGTGGAGTGATAACCACAAAACCTCCAAGACTGGAAAAGCTGCCGCCATCCTAGGCAGCAGAGAGATTAACGGCGGAGGAAAGAAGTTAATGTTAAACGTGCATGATTTCGAAAAGGAGAATGTTTCTTCCCGATCTGGAGAAGTTAATGTTGCCACCAAAAACGCCAAGTGTAATTCATGGATTTTTGATTGTGGTGCCACTGATACAATGACGTTTGATATAACCGATCTAACGTCAAACTCGAAAGTTGACAAAACACGAATTCACACAGCTAATGGGGAAACTCTCCCAGTTAAAGGAGGGGGAACCACTGAAATATCGAAAGAATTACGACTCTCGAGATGCCTTTATGTGCCATCATTATCACACAATCTATTATCCGTTAGTCATGTTACAAAAGAATTAAACTGTGTGGTATTAATGCACCCCACCTTTTGCATTTTGCAGGAAATCATGACGGGAAGGATCATTGGGCGTGGTACTGAGAGACAAGGATTATACTACGTAGATGAAGTCACTCAACAAGGCTCAGTTATGCTGACTCATGGTTCAAACGATAGGAAAGAATGGTTATGGCACCGACGATTGGGACATCCGTCCACTGGTTATTTACGTCAGTTATTTCCGCATTTATTTCCAAAAAATAAAGATTTTCACTGTGACACTTGCATTTTGGCAAAAAGTCATAGACATACGTTTAAACCAAATGATACTAGAGTTGATTCACCTTTTTTGTTAATTCATTCTGATGTTTTGGGGTCCCACTAAAATTGAAGGAGGACAAAATTTCCGATATTTTCTGACATTTATTGATGATTGTACTCGAATGACTTGGACTTATCTTTTAAAAAATAAGTCTGAAGTTTTTTCGAAGTTCACATCCTTTTGTAACATGGTCAAAACCCAATTCAAAAGTGAAATCCAAATTCTCAGGTCGGATAATGGGGGGGAATTTTGTAACACCTCCATGAAAACCTTCTGTCAAACACGGGGAATTATCCATCAAACTTCGTGTGCTCACACGCCTGAACCAAATGGGGTTTCAGAACGAAAAAATCGTTTTTTATTGGAAATTACACGGCCTATTATGATTGAATCCCAAGTCCCAAAGTCTTTTTGGCCAGAAGCCCTTGTCACTGCAACGTATCTTGTTAATCGACTTCCAACCCGAGCCCTAGCACTCAAAACTCCTCTCCAAACATTTTCACATTTCCATAAATTGCCATCAACTCTAACCCTCGAACCTCGAGTGTTTGGATATTCTGTTTTTGTTCATATACCAAAAATAGAGCGTTCAAAACTTGATCCATGTGCAGAGAAATGTGTGTTTTTGGGGTATGGTGTCAATCAACACGGGTATCGGTGCTACAGCCCGAGTAGACGTCACATGTTCACCACATTGAACTGTGACTTTATCGAAACGGAGTTCTTTTATCATACCCATCTTCATGGTCAGGGGGAAAATGACAATGACGCATTAAGATGGATAAGTTGGGCACCACCACCACCTGTGCATGACTCTCCTACTGATACTCCTAATTCAACTGATAATCCTGAAGATTCTGATACTGATAATTCGGAGACTGATAGTCCTGAAGAACCTGAAGACAATACCACTCCCACCAACAATGATCCTCCTCAACTGATATCCGAGGTAAGTGGCTCTGAATCTCCGGATACTTCAAATAACTCTGATATGTGTGATGATGAACAACAGGTCGAGACGGAAACTCCGAGTGTGACTGAACCAGCTCGGTATGATCTTCCACCTAGATCAACCAGGGGAATTCCACCTAACAGATACTCACCTGAAAGAAGTTCAAGAGGGTCGAGATATCCAGTTGCAAATATCGCAAGAAGGAATTTAGTTCCGGAAGCCAGGTCCTTCGCAAACGCGATCTGTTCTGAAAAAATACCAACAAGTGTTGAAGAAGCACTCAAGTATAAAGAATGGAGGGAAGCAATTGGAACTGAACTTGAAGCTCTGAAAAAAAGTGAAACATGGGAAGAATGTGAACTGCCTCCAGGGAAGAAACCCGTTAAATGTCGGTGGGTGTTTACTATCAAGTATAAACCCGATGGATCAATCGAACGATATAAAGCCCGATTAGTCGCAAAGGGGTATACTCAGACTTATGGAATCGACTACTGTGAGACATTCTCACCAGTAGCCAAAATTGATACTATTAGAGTTCTCTTCTCAGTTGCGGCAAACAAGGATTGGCCATTACACCAGTTCGATGTCAAGAATGCATTCTTACACGGAGAATTAAAGGAAGAAATTTACATGGAAACTCCACCTGGAATTCATGATAGCTCCGAGTCGAGTAAAGTTTGTCGACTAAAGAAATCTCTGTATGGTTTAAAGCAATCTCCCCGAGCTTGGTTTGGTCGGTTTACCACAGTAATGAAGAAATATGGCTACAATCAAAGCAATTCTGATCACACTCTATTCTTGAAACGAAGAGGTAAACTCATAACCTGTTTAATAATATATGTTGATGACATGATTATTACAGGAGATGATTCGGAATAAATGACAAACTTGAAAGCCAATCTCTTCAAAGAATTCGAAATGAAAGATCTGGGAAGACTAAAGTATTTTCTTGGAATCGAAGTTCTAAGATCAAAGTTAGGGATTTTCATCTGTCAACAGAAGTATGTCCTTGATTTACTAGCAGAGACGGGAATGCTAGATTGTAAACCTGCGGATACTCCCATGATTGCTAACCAGAAATTGTTCATGGAAGATGAGGCAGAATTGGCAGATAAAGAAAGGTATCAACGAACGGTGGGAAAGCTTATTTACTTAGCTCATACTCGGCCAGATATCGCATACGCGGTAGGTGTTATAAGTCAATTCATGCACCAACCTCAAGTCCAGCACATGGAAGCAGCTTTACGGATTATCAGGTATCTCAAGGGAACTCCTGGACACGGTGTTCTATTCAGAGCAAATGGGCACCTGAAGATTGATGCTTATACTGATGCTGACTGGGCAGGCGACAAAGGTAATAGGAGGTCTACATCAGGGTATTTTACCCTAGTGGGAGGAAATCTTGTTACATGGAGAAGTAAAAAGCAAAAAGTTGTCGCCCTCTCAAGTGCTGAAGCTGAATTCCGAGGAATAGCACGAGGATTAGCTGAAGTCCTATGGCTGCGAAAACTATTGTCAGAAATTGGGTATCCCTCAGAAGAAGCCAGCAAGATTATGTGTGACAACAAAGCTGCTATCCAGATCTCAGAAAATCCAGTTCAACATGATCGCACAAAACACGTTGAAGTTGATAGGCACTTCATCAAAGAAAAACTTGAAGATGAGATTATCGAGCTTCCGTTTGTTTCATCAAAAGATCAGCTTGCAGATATCCTTACAAAGGCGGTTACTGGAAAGATCTTCACTCATTGTCTTGACAAGTTAAGCATTGGAAATCCCACTACTTAGCTTGAGGGGGAATGTTAGAAAAGACGTTTAGTATTGAATGTAAGCCCAAGCCCGTATGTGGGCTTGAGCCCGTTAGGTTTATTTTTCCTATAAATAAGCCTCCTATGTAAACGTTCTAAGGTGATGAAATATAACAATTCTTCCACAAAACCCGATTACTAATTTCTACAAACCATGTCAAGATCGAAGAGGTTATGTAAACACAACCACACTTATGTAGATCAAGATTTATCAAAGAAGTTGCAGCGGATAAAAACTTTGATATTTACAAGTTTATGATAATCGAATATTGTATATATAAAAACAATAAGAACAATAACACAATAACGATTACCATCAAGTCTCAGTCTATTAATCGATGAACAAATTAACAGACGTGTTTCTCTTAATACAAGGATCTATAAAAGACCTTGAGGCTAAACCTAACTTTTCCAGGAAACATCTAACAACACCAACCTCAATCTATTTGATCAGAATAGACGTGTTTCTTCTCTTTACAAGGATCAATCTTGACCTTGAGGCTGAACAAAGGGGAACGATCTCAAGTGGTGAGATCGTTTGGTGTTTTCCTAACGAATAAACATGATGAAAACAAAACATTTACAATGTCTAGAGATCTCTTTATATATAGAGTCTCCTACGACTTACATAAGGAAACCTAGTTATATTAGGAGACTAATTCTTTTAGATCTTTATCTTGAAAAGCAAGTCTTCCATAACCCTAGCCGCAGTAGTAACTGAGTTGCAGTAGTAACACTATTATGCAGTAGTAACTGATTCTTGCAGTATTAACCAGATAACCTTGCAGTAGTAACTTCGTCGTGCAGTAGTAACTGGCTCTTGCAGTAGTAACAATGCAGTACTAACTGTGCAGTAGTAACAGTGCAGTACTAACCATGCAGTACTAACGGTGCAGTACTAATCGTGCATTACTAACCGTGCAGTACTAACTGTGCAGTACTAACAGTATTCTTTTGAACTGTGCAGTACTAACTGTTGTATGCAACGCAACTCTAAAATAACTATCCCAACCATTTAATCCTAACAAACCAGAAGTGGACCGCCGAGAAAAGGGACAACCACCCTAATGTGTATCAGAGTATGCTATAAGACCATCCGAAGAAGATCGATGAATCTGAAGACCATGATCTATATTACGTCGAATGTAGCGAAGAATGCGCTTGAGTGCATTAAAATGTGGTTTCCGAAGGCTTCCTACCCCATCAATACAACATAATCTCATTCCCAAAAACCCTAAATTCGATTGTAAATTTCATCCTAGTCGAATCACAGCTTATTACCTCTTTCTAAATTCGTTTGTCATGTCACAAGTAACTATTTAAATTCTTTTATGAAATTAGCATGTCATTACTTGGTTATAGCTTAATGTTTTTAATCGATTCAAGTATCTAAATTTAAGTTCTTTGAGTCTTCTTTCCAACCCAAGTGGTTTTATGTTCGGAATTGATTTGGTTACTCAAACAGTCAAAACGAAACTAAATGTCTAAGATGAGTTCTTCCTAACAAATTTTATGACAACTTACAAAACCCTAACTTTTATTATTGCTTTGTTATATTAAATTGGATGCTAGATCTACATCAATTGTAATGATGTTAAATTATATCTAGTTAATATATGTAATTCAATATATATTTATAATTTTATACATGGATTTTCAAAATCTTAATATGTATGCATATAAATTCGGCATTCATATATATATATATATATATATATATATATATATATATATATATATATATAGAGAGAGGGATATATATATATATATATATATATATATATATATATATATATATATATATATATATATTATATATATATAATATATATATATATAGAGAGAGAGAGAGAGAGAGAGAGAGAGAGAGAGAGAGAGAGAGAGAGAGAGAGAGAGAGAGAGAGAGAGAGAGAGAGAGAGAGAGAGAGAGAGAGAGAGAGAGAGAGAGAGAGAGAGAGAGAGTTGGTTTCAAATAGGAATCACTTAAGTATTTAGGAACCATAAGAACGACTTTATAACCCATCATTTAAAAAAATCCACTTCATTTTAAAAATTAAATATCTTTTAAATTATAAACTTTTACGAAATTAAAAACATATCGTTAGAACGGGTATTTAATTCTCTTTTGGAAGAATATGAACTTTTTTAATTTTGACGATTTTTTATTTATATACACTGGTGAATATACTATATATTATGAATTTTTTAAAAACTACGTGTATACACTAATGAATACCACCGTATACACATGTGTATACATATGTATTCAGTGGTGAATATATGGTTAGAATGTGGATCACGAACTAGGTAATACACCGGTGAATAGAAATATATTCAGTTGTGTATACATATGTATTCATCTATGAATATAAGGTTCGAATGTGTTTTTGGCGAATTTAGTATATACAATTGTGGATATACTGAAACCCACCCAAAACAAAATGTCAAAAGTATATCAAGTGAGTGCTCGTTGGAAAGATAATTAAATGATTGTTTTAATGGTGTAATTAGTTTTTCATAAAACCTTATTATACTCTTTATAAATTAATTCAAAGTTAATTATGAATTTAAAGTGAGCTTAGAATGATTAGCTAAAAAGTGGTTTCTATGATTCCTAAATATTTAATGGTTCCTATTTGAACTCATCTCTCTCTCTCTCTCTATATATATATATATATATATATATATATATATATATATATATATATGTACATATATATACAATTTTATATTTATTTGAAATCTATTCTATTTATTATCCTTGTTATATGTATACATATTAGATATACACTGAGATCGTTCTAGATGTTAGTCGATTTTCAGTTTTATAAATATAAACTATTCTTTACAATGCATTCCTAAATAGGCTCACCAATGTGATGTGTAGATAAGGTAAGGAGGATATAATCCTAATGAGGTCGACTATTAACAAGTGGTAGTCATACGGGCCACCCTCACCATCTTATCGAAAGGGGTTTGTAATTTAAGATTTAGTTATATTTAATTACATCTAGATCAAAGTGTATTTCTAGATTTTTCTATATATACGTATGTCTAAATACATATATACACATTGTTTGAAACCCTAATTCTTTGCATGAGATTTATCCTAAGCCCTAATTTAAACTTATTGTATATTAAAGGTTTTTCACATTGCATCAAGTTTGTTTGTCTATTTCGTTATTTTCTTACTACAAGACTAAGGTGAGTCTTCATGCTTTACTTATATGTTTTCCTATATGAGTATATAAATCCTCTTTTTAGTATTATTTTTGAGGTAGGAATATATTCATTCGGTTTTTATTATAGTATAAGTATTTTAAACATACTTATAAACATTTCCATTATAAACACAAGTACCAACATCGTTATACATTATTTAAGTAACAGTTAAACCAAATTGTCTTCATCATGGATAGTCAGTTATGGACTTAAACGCTAACCTTATGAATAGATATATTTGAGCTGACAACTCTATCCGGGTGGGTAGCTCCCACTAGTCAAACGGATACATAATGTCTGAAACACACATATGTATGGTTTAAACATTTACTAGATGAAACACCACAATATATTGTTAAAGTTCTATCTCATAAACGTTATGAAATGATAATGCTTAAATGTTCATATTGACAGGGTCAATGCACAAATCTTGTAGTCTAGTTATTCAAAATATTGTTGTGTCCATTACATTTATGGTCTAAAACAATATTTTCAAACTACATGTTCATTGACGAGGTCAATGCAAAGGGGTATACAACACTACTTTCAAAATCATTGACGTAGTCAATGTAGTTTTCAATGCGAAGCATTACAATACAGTTTTCAAACTCATGAGATCCCCACTTGCATGAGACAGTCTTTTTATTTAAAACATTGGTTTTACTTAATACATTGTGGATTATGATGTCAAGACAAGTATAAATTTCAATAATGGTTTTAATAAAGTATTTCAATTTCAAAATGTCTCATTAGAGTCGTTTATTATATCTTGACTGTGATCCATGAATATTACAACCCCGATTTAATTCTGCAAACTTTAGGGTGTGACAAAATAGTAAGGAAACAATTTCTCGTCAAATACTACATGAAAAGAAAGAATGATCTTACGATTCGGCGGGTCTAGGGACCTCTATCCTCGATGATCAGAGGGATATCCTAAGTAGATGCAAGGATTAAATCGAGGTGCAAGTTTAGGAGGAATGGTCAAATGAGGAAAAGAAAGACACCCGAAAATACGAAGATGAGAGTAGGTAGGGTGTTTGAGATGTAAGCGGAAGTGTAGTGTGTCACAATGAATAAATGAAGAATGAAGAATATTAAGAAGGTGGGTAGCCATGAGACTTGACTCGACCCAATATGTGGGTGGAAGACCGGATTGGAACATAAGAGTGCGAATGACATTATTGATGGTACGTAACACTCCTTCCGATTTTTCATTTTGTTGAGTTGTGTGAGGACAAGAAAAACGAAATTGAATGCCTTGAGTGTTAAAGAAATTCTAAAATAGTTTGTTATCATATTCACCCCCATTGTCGCATTGAAAAGTTTTAATTGTTCGTTTAAACTGATATTTGATATACGCAAAGAAATGAGTGAATTTTTCAAAACATTGTATTTTTGACGAAGTGGATAAACCCAAAAGAAATGTGTGTAGTTATCAAGAAAGTTTACATAATATTTAATATCACTAATATTAGCTATAGGAGAAGTCCATAAATCTGAATATCTAATATCAAAAGGTTCAGAAACAATAGTATTAGAAAGAGTAAATGGTGGTCGTACGTGTTTGCCAAGTTGATATGACTGACATAACACGTTTGACTTATCCTTATTACATGAAATAAAATTTTGAGAAATTAACATCTTTAGAACTTGATCACCAAGATGACCAGGACGTTTATACAGTAAGGACGAGCTTGATACAACAAAGGCTTTGGACTGGGTGACGAGATAAAGTGGACCTGTGTTTTACATCGGATGAGAGGTCTTCGGGTATAGTAATCCTTCAAAGTAAAACATAAAGAGTCAAATTCAATCGAACAATGATTAACAGTTGTATATTTTCAAACGGAAATAAGGTTTTTGATTATTTGTGGTTTACTAAGAACATTATATAAATGTAATGGTTTATACAGATAGGAATGGTTGAATGTCCAGTTGTAGTTACATGTGTTGGTGTTCCATCCCCAACTAAAATAAAACGAGTTTCGTGATTATTTGAAACAGTTTTTAGTATACCTGAGTTTGCGTGTACATGATCACTAGCTCTTGTGTCCATTACCCATCCACCATTACCCGGATTTTCAATCGATATTGCACTAAACATCTGAGGTAGAGTTGTTGGTTGTGCATTTTGAACCAATTCCAAGGAGGTGGAATTTGGTCGCTACTTGATGTTGTTTGGTTGCTGCTCTCGGATGGATTCCCATATGGTGCATAATTTGGTTGTTGGGCCAGGTGATAAAAGGCCAAAGCTTGTTGATGCTCGAAATGGGTATTAGGTCGCGGTGTTGGGCCAAGAACGCCCATATTGGGTTGTTGCAAGGTGGAGAGATCAAAAAAAGGAATGTGAGATTCTTCCCAAAGTAAAATACCACATATTTCGATCCATGTGGGAAGTGGATTTCGGAGACGAATATTCAAACTACTTCTTCCCAACTACGAGAGAGACCATTACGATATATGTGTAACGTCATAGTTTTTCAAAATCTCGTTTTTCAAAAACTTTTTAATCATCAGAGTTAAACAGTGATTTAAGTAAATACGAGATAAGCGATTCATAAATTAATTTACATCACACAATACGTTAAGTTGGTATTTAAAAACTTATTACAGATATTATACATAAAAGTTGTTCCAAAAGCAGGGGATTATAAAGCTACCCCAAAAGTACTTTCACTCACAAGCAGCTAGGCAACCTACGAGCAAAAGAAAGGTTTGGAAAAATAGTATTAGCTTTAAGCTAGTGAGACAATAATATTAGTAAAAACTATTTAAAACTATTTATAAAAAAAGTTGTTTGTCTTTACTAACCCAATCCATACCCACAATCTCAAAAGTAGGTATATAAACAATCATCAACATTACGTATGAATAACTTCACAATTCGAATTCATACTAATTCAATAATCAACTATAAGTTCATTAGGGTTCATCATGCCCTAAGTGTTTACTCTAATAGGGTCCCTCTTATGCCCGAGGGTTACTACCCCATTCGCTACTCACCCATTTCTGCATATTATTATAAGGATTTGGGCGCGACTCCCAATCTTTATAATAACCCAAAATATAAGCTTTTACTACTCCGACTTTGCAAATCAATACGTTGTCGTTAAGGAGGGTTCCACGGTGTTTTATCTTATTACACCTACCCACTCCCACGTGATTTCCCCGATTGACACATCTTAATAGTCCGACATCACTCCAGTTTGGGATCACGTCCCAGTACCTCGTGTTACAAGGGAGGTCTAGAATTCCCTGCAACCATCTTAAATTTCTAGCACTTGCCTCCTAGTTAATGGTACTAGGTTTCGCCAACACATATCTACAAGCACTTTATACTACTCGTAATCAATCAAAGGTCTTTTATGAAAAACTAAGGCATACTCCTTATAATGCATAAAACAAATAACAACAATAACAATTATATAACACATATAATTTAACGAGAGTGTACTTCATCGCAATGTACACTAAACCGAACACGAGTAGTCTCAACTACTCATTTTCATAAAACAAGTTATCTTGTATTGGGTTGATATCGCATATTTATACGTTTATTTCTACGCGATATTCGGTTGTTTTTCATTATAAACATGATGGATAGGATAGGTTTTTGCATTTAATCGTGTGGAAAAGTTGTTATGTCTATTTTATAGGTTTATATGCTCGGGAAGTGGAAATGGTGGGAAAATGATCTTAAAAGACGAAAAATAGTGATTTCTGACGAAGAGAATGTTGCAGTATCATCTCCACCGTTTTGATCATAACATCTTCATACGATATCCGATTTAGGTGATTCAAATTGGAGAATAAAGAAGAAAGAGAGAGCTACATTTTATAAATTTTGAATATTGGGAAATTTGGCACCCACTGCGCCGTCCTAACCATTACAACGACCCACTGCGCTGTTTTCTGCATAATTGGAGTTCGACTCAAACACTAATTCTATCGATTTTTGCCTATAAATACCAACCCAAATCATCCAGAATATCATTCATTCGGTTCTTATCAATATTTGGAGCTGGAGATCTCGGTTTGGAAGCTTGGAGAGTAAGGAAAAGAGTTAGTCGGAGTACGATTACAATTCGATCACGACACGTTTTGCAACTTTCCTAGTTTGTTTCTTACTCTTTTATTCCAGATTTTTAGTATGTTTTCTCTACTTTTATTTGCTATTTTTAACTTTAATATGAGTAGCTAAACACTTTTGAATGCTCGTTTGAATAACGGATCTTGTTTGACGGTTTTGTTTCGTTTTTGAATGTTTAGGTGTTTATGTTTAATCGTAGATCCTTATTTGTTTAAGTTTTAATATATTATCATAAAGTTGTTTATATACAAATTAATTAATCAACATTCTAGGTATTCAAGAGGAATCTAGATAGGTTAAATAAATTGAATGAAATAATCAATCGGTCTTTAATTGGTTTAAAATTGTTACGATTCGAGAGGACCTAGTAATAACAACTTAGGTAATTAAACGTGAACGAGTAAGTCTAATTAATAAGATTCGAGAGGACTTAGTAATTAGAAAAGTTATTCGAGAGGAAACTTTATAAGATTAAATCATAGAACACCGGCTTGTTAATTAATGCTTAATTGTTGATAATTATAACTGTATTCGAGAGGAACATTATAGTTTGAAATAGTTAAAGTTAGTAAGGTATTCGAGAGGAATTTTACTATACATTAGAAGTTAAATATACATTCAATTACGTAAACTTAACTAGATTTCAAGTGAAGTATCAAACGAGTGTTTTTCACCATTATTTGATAACAAACAATTACTTTTTCTAAATCGATTTTATAATTACTCTTTAGTTTAAATAGTTAATTAATCGTGACAACAAAAACCCAAAAACAAACAAGTATTATTAATTCGAGATTTAAAATCTACATTAGTCTCTGTGATCGAACCTTTACTTACTTAAAGCTATATTATATACGAATAGGTCCACTGCCTATAAGTGTGTAATTAAGTCTACAAGTAGGTCGAGTTTATTAAACTAGATTTTACACATCAAGTTTTTGGCGCCGCTGCCGGGGACTGATTTTTAGTTTTTGTTTCGAATTTGTGATACGATCCTTTTGAGTATTAATTTACTTGGAAGTTACTTTTAATTGTAATTATGGTGCGTTTTACGGGTTTTCTTGTCTTTGTCTTTGCAAGTATTCAGGTAGTTGATGAACACAAGGTCTTCGGGGTTACGGCTCATAAGTCCTAGATCGAATCCAGGAGTATCAAAGAAGCGAGGCAAGAAGAAAGGAAACACATTAATTCCAACGCCACCAGGGTTTGGACCTTTCTCACCTGTGAAGTTTGAAGATAATACGTCTTCAGAAGGAGGAGGAAGTCATACAGAGTCTGAGGTTGAGGAGTTAATCTTTGAAGATAAACCGGAACCGCAAGCGGCTATGGATCCATTGGACATGCCGATGCACCGACGGGTTGCAGCCGTTGCAGTACCAGCTACCAGAGGGTCAGCTATCACCACCCCGGACTTGGGTGATGATTTCGTTGTCAAGGGTCACCATCTCAAGATGATCCAAGACAATACTTTCAATGGGCAATACAATTCAGATCCGCATAAACACATAGCCAAATTCAACGAGCTTTGTGAGATGTTCAAATACGGTCAAGGTAAGAGCGACAGTGTCAAGCTGAGGTTGTTCCCTTCGTCTCTCACCGGAGATGCGAAGGTTTGGTCCGAAGAGCTAGAGGAAAATTCAATAACAACATCGACACAAATGCGCGAAGCCTTCATCAAACGATTTTTCCCACCCGCCTTGGGTAGGAAATTGCTACGGGATATTCGAGGATTTCGACAGGAGGATGGAGAGACGTCTACTGAGGCGTGGGCTAGATTGAAAGAAATCCTGAGGAATTGTTATGGTCATGGTCTAGGCAAGGAAAACATCATAGAGATCTTCTTCTACGGGTTAACCAAGGAGTCACAAAATGAGTTGGATCTAGCCGGCGGGGGAGACTTTATGTACAAAACCACCAATGAAGCATACAATCTGATGGAAGATAAGCTAGTCATAAGCTTATCAAGGGAGTATCGAGACGATGGTAGAGGTCGACGTACAAGAGGACATGTAGCTCAAGTAGAAGGAAGCAGTGATACATCTATTATTCTGAAAGAGATCAAGACTATAGCAGACAAGCTTGACAGGAGAATGACTTATCTAGAGAAAGAGGTACATGTGATCAAGCATGGGTGCGAGAATTGTGGGGGACCGCATTATGCGAGTGATTGTCGCGTGGAGGAAGCCAATTATGCAAATTATGGCTATCCTAATCGGGGAGCAAATTGGCCACACTACGGAGGTAACTACAACCGGGGTGAGAATCGGGACAATGGATGGCAACGAAACAACACACGATCATCCCCACCACGACAAAGATACGATCCACCAAATAATCAAGAAGACCAAAGTTTGAAAGACCTGATGAAGTCATTTATTCACACTCAGAATGGAAAGAATGATGCAGTCACAAATCAGCTCAAAGTTTTAAATGATCACATCGAGCAAGGGCAGAGAAATCACCAGGCAGCAATGCAAGACTTGGAAAGAAGGTTCGATAGGATGAACGAGCGGAACGCAAATCGGCCACCGGGCGAGTTACCGAGCAACACGCAACAGAATCCACGACCACAGAATCAAGGGAATACTTCCAACAATCAAGGACCAAAATATCAACCTCCTGGAATGAGAGAAGAGCATGTAAATGCAATTACAACACGTTCTGGATATGCTAATCAAGACAAAAACGGAGGAAATGAGGATTTTTCGCACCCAGCTACTAGTGAGCCGCACCCCTCTGCTGAACCAGTTTCTGACGATGACGAGGAAGAGGCACCATAGGTTCAACCCGAGGCCAAAACACCTGAACCAGTAAAGGAGGTCCCACTAAAGGCTTACGAGCCACGTGTCCCATATACTCAATGTTTGAGGAAGGCACGCATGAAGGAGCAGTACGGTAAATTTTGCGATATGATTCAATCTGTCCGTATTAATGTTCCTCTTGTTGATTTGATTGCAGGGATGCCGAATTACGCGAAATTCATCAAGGAGCTGGTCACGGAAAATGGAAAGTCATCAGAGGAGCAGGCCGCTTTCTTGAACGCAGAATGTTCAGCTTTGGTGAAAAACTCGATACCACCAAAATTGGACGACCCAGGGAGTTTTCTAATTTCTTGTAATTTTAGTGATACCTATAGTTGTAATGCATTGGCCGACTTAGGAGCTAGCATAAATTTAATGCCACATTCATTATATGCTAAACTTGCTTCGGGAGATTTAAAACCTACCAGAATGAGTATCCGATTAGCCGACCGATCATTTCAATATCCGTTAGGAATTGCTGAAAACATGCTAGTAAAAGTAGGAAAATTCACTTTCCCTTTTGACTTTGTGATTCTAGAAATGGATGAAGATGTCACTGTGCCACTTATTTTAGGTCGACCATTTTTAAACACATCCGACGCAATTATTCGTGTAAAGGACAGGGAGATTTCTTTGGGGGTTGGGGACGAACGAATTTCATTTTCTTTTGATAAAGCCCCAAAACACTCATACTCCACTGATGAAACTTGTTTTCGTATCGACGTTTTTGATGAAATGTTTGACCTAGATTTGCCGGAAATGCTAGGGAGTTGTGGTTGAAGAGGAGGAAGATGAGGAGCTCGAGGATTTTGATCCCATCTTGAAAATGGAGTTGGAGGAATTTGAAAAGAATTCTACGAGCATGACACTGGAGAAATCCGACCCGGATTTAGATTTATTAGAGATTGAATACTTAATCAATAATCCTGGTGCAACGTTTTTGGGGGAAAGAATTCCATTTAAGGAAGAGCTCGAGGAATCAAACTCAAGTTTGGGGGGAAAATGTCACGGTATTTCTCACGACCCTTTTGAATTATTTTCTTTAACTTGTCGAGAAAAGGAGAATATTTTGCAGGAATTTGAGGATATCGGAGATGACACCGCATGGGAAGAATTTAAGAAGATGAAATTCAGTGAAAGCAAATGTGACGATGTTTGGGAAATTGGAGATGTTTTATTACTGATTACTGAGGCTCGAGAGTGGCATGACGCTTGGGTGAAGCGAACCAAGATGTTCGATATCAGGGAGGAAGCGTTGACTTTTGGCGACCATGACGGATATGAGTCGAGTGAGCAATTCGTGGATGATGGAGAACACGTGGGAAAGAAAGGCGAGAGAAATCTCGACCTTTACATGACATCATAAGTGAGGCATATCGAGTCAAGCTAAGGACTCGTTCGAAAAACAAGCGCTTATCGGGAGGCAACCCGGGTTTTATTTCTTTTCTCTTTTTCTTTCGTATTTTTATTAGTTTTTTAGTTTTATTTTTGTAATTTCCCTTAGGTTTGAGTCGTTAACACATTCGGGACAATGTGTTACTTAAGTTTGGGGGGGTCTCTAAATTATATTTTTCGACCCTTAGCTTAGTTTCATCGTGTTAGATTGGGTTATTTTGTACAGTTTTTGAGTCAGAAAATAGAAAAAACCAAAAAAATCGAAAAATTGAAAAAAAAAAAAAAATATAACGTGTCTAGTCGGTAATACCTTAAACTTTAAGCATAACCAGACGCATTTTATACTCTACTCAGAAAAATAGTGAGAATTTGAGCCTTTGAAAGCACATATGACTTTAGAACTTGACATTGTTATACATTTCGAGACCACAGATGAGCAATTACATTAGGGTAACTTAGTGTGATTTGGTACAATGATAGGGGTAATTAGGATTAACCCATTTGATTAGCCATTTTCGTTTCTTTTATATATTTTCCGCCTAACCCTTGTAACACTTATTTTCAGTGTTAGAAACTCTAGTTAAACCTCTTTGGCCTAAATTTTTTCATTTCTAAACACTACTATACATTTTGTACACTCGCCTTATTTTCGTTTCATATTTACGAACTTAAATTTTGATTGCTATTGTATATGATGTTGGAAAGTTAGAGTTTGTTGAGGCATAAAAAGTTATATTATTTGAGCCTTTTTATTATTTTGTAGTTGGAAGGAAGTTAGAAAAAATAAAGTTAGCCTTTTGAGCATGTGTACTTACCAAAAGAAATATATTATTGTGAGACATGTACTAGGCTGGAAAAAAAAGTGAGTCGAGAAGGAAAAAAAAAAAAAAAAATCGAAAAAAGAAGAAAAGCGAAAAAAAATAGTTGTAGAATTTAAAAGAGTTAGTGTATATTGAGTTTTGTATATTTGAAGTTGAAAAAGAAAATTGAGCAACTCGGTTCGTTAAAGAGTTTATGAGTTCGGATTTAATCTAAGTTTTTGTATACATTTTATTTTTACCCTTTTACACTCCATTATATATTATTCACATGCCTTTACCTGTAAATTATAACCCGAATAAAAATCCGCGTTTAGTTGTACCTAGACTCTAGTGGTGGAGATTTGATTCTTTATCAAGCCTATGATAGAATATTCACCATGACTGAGCAGTTGAGCGATTCTACCGAATACGTTACACACCCTTTTAGATTAGTTTGAGAGATTGTGTGATTTTACTTCCCATAAAAATCGTGAGGTGTTTGGTTATGGTAATTTTTTGGCTTTGATAATTATTTTAACACATTTTTTGCTTCAGGGCAAGCAAAAAGGTTAAGTTTGAGGGGATTTGATATCGCATATTTATACGTTTATTTCTATGCGATATTCGGTTGTTTTTCATTATAAACATGATGGATAGGATAGGTTTTTGCATTTAATCGTGTGGAAAAGTTGTTTTGTCTATTTTATAGGTTTATATGATCGGGAAGTGGAAATGGTGGGAAAATGAGCTTAAAAGACGAAAAAATAGTGATTTCTGACGAAGAGAACGTTGCAGTATCACTTCCACCGTTTTGATCATAACTTCTTCATACGATATCCGATTTAGGTGATTCAAATTGGAGAATAAAGAAGAAAGATAGAGCTACATTTTATAAATTTTGAATATTGGGAAATTTGGCACCCACTGCGCCGTCCTAACCATCACAACGACGCACTGCGCTGTTTTCAGCAAAATTGGAGTTCGACTCAAACACGAATTCTATCGATTTTTGCCTATAAATACCAACCCAAATCATCCAGAATATCATTCATTCGGTTCTTATCAATATTTGGAGCTGGAGATCTCGGTTTGGAAGCTTGGAGAGCAAGGAAAAGAGTTAGAGTCGGAGTACGATTACAATTCGATCACGACACGTTTTGCAACTTTCCTAGTTTGTTTCTTACTCTTTTATTCCAGATTTTTAGTATGTTTTCTCTACTTTTATTTGCTATTTTTAACTTTAATATGAGTAGCTAAACACTTTTGAATGCTCGTTTGAATAACGGATCTTGTTTGACGGTTTTGTTTCGTTTTTGAATGTTTAGGTGTTTATGTTTAATCGTAGATCCTTATTTGTTTAAGTTTTAATATATTATCATAAAGTTGTTTATATACAAATTAATTAATCAACATTCTAGGTATACGAGAGGAATCTAGATAGGTTAAATAAATTGTATGAAATAATCAATCGGTCTTTAATTGGTTTAAAATTTTTAGGATTCTAGAGGACCTAGTAATAACAACTTAGGTAATTAAACGTGAACGAGTAAGTCTAATTAATAAGATTCGAGAGGACTTAGTGATTAGAAAAGTTATTCGAGAGAAAACTTTATAAGATTAAATCATAGAACACCGGCTTGTTAATTAATGCTTAATTGTTGATAATTATAACTGTATTCGAGAGGAACATTATAGTTTGAAATAGTTAAAGTTAGTAAGGTATTCGAGAGGAATTTTACTATACATTAGAAGTTAAATATACATTCAATTACGTAAACTTAACTAGATTTCAAGTGAAGTATCAAACGAGTGTTTTTCACCATTATTTGATAACAAACAATTACTTTTTCTAAATCGATTTTATAATTACTCTTTAGTTTAAATAGTTAATTAATCGTGACAACAAAAACCCAAAAACAAACAAGTATTATTAATTCGAGATTTAAAATCTACATTAGTCTCTGTGATCGAACCTTTACTTACTTAAAGCTATATTATATACGAATAGGTCCACTGCCTATAAGTGTGTAATTAAGTCTACAAGTAGGTCGAGTTTATTAAACTAGATTTTACACATCAAGTTTTTGGCGCCGCTGCCGGGGACTGATTTTTAGTTTTGTTTCGAATTTGTGATACGATCCTTTTGAGTATTAATTTACTTGGAAGTTACTTTTAATTGTAATTATGGTGCGTTTTACGGGTTTTCTTGTCTTTGTCTTTGCAAGTATTCAGGTAGTTGATGAACACAAGGTCTTCGGGGTTACGGCTCATAAGTCCTAGATCGAATCCAGGAGTATCAAAGAAGCGAGGCAAGAAGAAAGGAAACACATTAATTCCAACGCCACCAGGGTTTGGACCTTTCTCACCTGTGAAGTTTGAAGATAATACGTCTTCAGAAGGAGGAGGAAGTCATACAGAGTCTGAGGTTGAGGAGTTAATCTTTGAAGATAAACCGGAACCGCAAGCGGCTATGGATCCATTGGACATGCCGATGCACCGACGGGTTGCAGCCGTTGCAGTACCAGCTACCAGAGGGTCAGCTATCACCACCCCGGACTTGGGTGATGATTTCGTTGTCAAGGGTCACCATCTCAAGATGATCCAAGACAATACTTTCAATGGGCAATACAATTCAGATCCGCATAAACACATAGCCAAATTCAACGAGCTTTGTGAGATGTTCAATACGGTCAAGGTAAGAGCGACAGTGTCAAGCTGAGGTTGTTCCCTTCGTCTCTCACCGGAGATGCGAAGGTTTGGTCCGAAGAGCTAGAGGAAAATTCAATAACAACATCGACACAAATGCGCGAAGCCTTCATCAAACGATTTTTCCCACCCGCCTTGGGTAGGAAATTGCTACGGGATATTCGAGGATTTCGACAGGAGGATGGAGAGACGTCTACTGAGGCGTGGGCTAGATTGAAAGAAATCCTGAGGAATTGTTATGGTCATGGTCTAGGCAAGGAAAACATCATAGAGATCTTCTTCTACGGGTTAACCAAGGAGTCACAAAATGAGTTGGATCTAGCCGGCGGGGGAGACTTTATGTACAAAACCACCAATGAAGCATACAATCTGATGGAAGATAAGCTAGTCATAAGCTTATCAAGGGAGTATCGAGACGATGGTAGAGGTCGACGTACAAGAGGACATGTAGCTCAAGTAGAAGGAAGCAGTGATACATCTATTATTCTGAAAGAGATCAAGACTATAGCAGACAAGCTTGACAGGAGAATGACTTATCTAGAGAAAGAGGTACATGTGATCAAGCATGGGTGCGAGAATTGTGGGGGACCGCATTATGCGAGTGATTGTCGCGTGGAGGAAGCCAATTATGCAAATTATGGCTATCCTAATCGGGGAGCAAATTGGCCACACTACGGAGGTAACTACAACCGGGGTGAGAATCGGGACAATGGATGGCAACGAAACAACACACGATCATCCCCACCACGACAAAGATACGATCCACCAAATAATCAAGAAGACCAAAGTTTGAAAGACCTGATGAAGTCATTTATTCACACTCAGAATGGAAAGAATGATGCAGTCACAAATCAGCTCAAAGTTTTAAATGATCACATCGAGCAAGGGCAGAGAAATCACCAGGCAGCAATGCAAGACTTGGAAAGAAGGTTCGATAGGATGAACGAGCGGAACGCAAATCGGCCACCGGGCGAGTTACCGAGCAACACGCAACAGAATCCACGACCACAGAATCAAGGGAATACTTCCAACAATCAAGGACCAAAATATCAACCTCCTGGAATGAGAGAAGAGCATGTAAATGCAATTACAACACGTTCTGGATATGCTAATCAAGACAAAAACGGAGGAAATGAGGATTTTTCGCACCCAGCTACTAGTGAGCCGCACCCCTCTGCTGAACCAGTTTCTGACGATGACGAGGAAGAGGCACCATAGGTTCAACCCGAGGCCAAAACACCTGAACCAGTAAAGGAGGTCCCACTAAAGGCTTACGAGCCACGTGTCCCATATACTCAATGTTTGAGGAAGGCACGCATGAAGGAGCAGTACGGTAAATTTTGCGATATGATTCAATCTGTCCGTATTAATGTTCCTCTTGTTGATTTGATTGCAGGGATGCCGAATTACGCGAAATTCATCAAGGAGCTGGTCACGGAAAATGGAAAGTCATCAGAGGAGCAGGCCGCTTTCTTGAACGCAGAATGTTCAGCTTTGGTGAAAAACTCGATACCACCAAAATTGGACGACCCAGGGAGTTTTCTAATTTCTTGTAATTTAGTGATACCTATAGTTGTAATGCATTGGCCGACTTAGGAGCTAGCATAAATTTAATGCCACATTCATTATATGCTAAACTTGCTTCGGGAGATTTAAAACCTACCAGAATGAGTATCCGATTAGCCGACCGATCATTTCAATATCCGTTAGGAATTGCTGAAAACATGCTAGTAAAAGTAGGAAAATTCACTTTCCCTTTTGACTTTGTGATTCTAGAAATTGATGAAGATGTCACTGTGCCACTTATTTTAGGTCGACCATTTTTAAACACATCCGACGCAATTATTCGTGTAAAGGACAGGGAGATTTCTTTGGGGGTTGGGGACGAACGAATTTCATTTTCTTTTGATAAAGCCCCAAAACACTCATACTCCACTGATGAAACTTGTTTTCGTATCGACGTTTTTGATGAAATGTTTGACCTAGATTTGCCGGAAATGCTAGGGGAACAAGTTGTGGTTGAAGAGGAGGAAGATGAGGAGCTCGAGGATTTTGATCCCATCTTGAAAATGGAGTTGGAGGAATTTGAAAAGAATTCTACGAGCATGACACTGGAGAAATCCGACCCGGATTTAGATTTATTAGAGATTGAATACTTAATCAATAATCCTGGTGCAACGTTTTTGGAGGAAAGAATTCCATTTAAGGAAGAGCTCGAGGAATCAAACTCAAGTTTGGGGGGAAAATGTCACGGTATTTCTCACGACCCTTTTGAATTATTTTCTTTAACTTGTCGAGAAAAGGAGAATATTTTGCAGGAATTTGAGGATATCGGAGATGACACCCCATGGGAAGAATTTAAGAAGATGAAATTCAGTGAAAGCAAATGTGACGATGTTTGGGAAATTGGAGATGTTTTATTACTGATTACTGAGGCTCGAGAGTGGCATGACGCTTGGGTGAAGCGAACCAAGATGTTCGATATCAGGGAGGAAGCGTTGACTTTTGGCGACCATGACGGATATGAGTCGAGTGAGCAATTCGTGGATGATGGAGAACACGTGGGAAAGAAAGGCGAGAGAAATCTCGACCTTTACATGACATCATAAGTGAGGCATATCGAGTCAAGCTAAGGACTCGTTCGAAAAACAAGCGCTTATCGGGAGGCAACCCGGGTTTTATTTCTTTTCTCTTTTTCTTTCGTATTTTTATTAGTTTTTTAGTTTTATTTTTGTAATTTCCCTTAGGTTTGAGTCGTTAACACATTCGGGACAATGTGTTACTTAAGTTTGGGGGGGTCATCGGGAAATCTCTAAATTATATTTTTCGACCCTTAGCTTAGTTTCATCGTGTTAGATTGGGTTATTTTGTACAGTTTTTGAGTCAGAAAATAGAAAAAACCAAAAAAATCGAAAAATTGAAAAAAAAAATAAAAAAAATATAACGTGTCTAGTCGGTAATACCTTAAACTTTAAGGATAACCAGACGCATTTTATACTCTACTCAGAAAAATAGTGAGAATTTGAGCCTTTGAAAGCACATATGACTTTAGAACTTGACATTGTTATACATTTCGAGACCATAGATGAGCAATTACATTAGGGTAACTTAGTGTGATTTGGTACAATGATAGGGGTAATTAGGATTAACCCATTTGATTAGCCATTTTCGTTTCTTTTATATATTTCCCGCCTAACCCTTGTAACACTTATTTTCAGTGTTAGAAACTCTAGTTAAACCTCTTTGGCCTAAATTTTTTCATTTCTAAACACTACTATACATTTTGTACACTCGCCTTATTTTCGTTTCATTTTTAGATTAGATCCGAACTTAAATTTTGATTGCTATTGTATATGATGTTGGAAAGTTAGAGTTTGTTGAGGCATAAAAAGTTATATTATTTGAGCCTTTTTATTATTTTGTAGTTGGAAGGAAGTTAGAAAAAATAAAGTTAGCCTTTTGAGCATGTGTACTTACCAAAAGAAATATATTATTGTGAGACATGTACTAGGCTGGAAAAAAAAGTGAGTCGAGAAGGAAAAAAAAAAATCGAAAAAACAAGAAAAGCGAAAAAAATAGTTGTAGAATTTAAAAGAGTTAGTGTATATTGAGTTTTGTATATTTGAAGTTGAAAAGGAAAATTGAGCAACTCGGTTCGTTAAAGAGTTTATGAGTTCGGATTTAATCTAAGTTTTTGTATACATTTTATTTTTACCGTTTTACACTCCATTATATATTATTCACATGCCTTTACCTGTAAATTATAACCCGAATAAAAATCCGCGTTTAGTTGTACCTAGACTCTAGTGGTGGAGATTTGATTCTTTATCAAGCCTATGATAGAATATTCACCATGACTGAGCAGTTGAGCGATTCTACCGAATACGTTACACACCCTTTTAGATTAGTTTGAGAGATTGTGTGATTTTACTTCCCATAAAAATCGTGAGGTGTTTGGTTATGGTAATTTTTTGGCTTTGATAATTATTTTAACACATTTTTTGCTTCAGGGCAAGCAAAAAGGTTAAGTTTGAGGGGATTTGATATCGCATATTTATACGTTTATTTCTATGCGATATTCAGTTGTTTTTCATTATAAACATGATGGATAGGATAGGTTTTTGCATTTAATCGTGTGGAAAAGTTGTTTTGTCTATTTTATAGGTTTATATGATCGGGAAGTGGAAATGGTGGGAAAATGAGCTTAAAAGACGAAAAATAGTGATTTCTGACGAAGAGAACGTTGCAGTATCACTTCCACCGTTTTGATCATAACTTCTTCATACGATATCCGATTTAGGTGATTCAAATTGGAGAATAAAGAAGAAAGATAGAGCTACATTTTATAAATTTTGAATATTGGGAAATTTGGCACCCACTGCGCCATCCTAACCATCACAACGACGCACTGCGCTGTTTTAAGCAAAATTGGAGTTCGACTCAAACACGAATTCTATCGATTTTTGCCTATAAATACCAACCCAAATCATCCAGAATATCATTCATTCGGTTCTTATCAATATTTGGAGCTGGAGATCTCGGTTTGGAAGCTTGGAGAGCAAGGAAAAGAGTTAGAGTCGGAGTACGATTACAATTCGATCACGACACGTTTTGCAACTTTCCTAGTTTGTTTCTTACTCTTTTATTCCAGATTTTTAGTATGTTTTCTCTACTTTTATTTGCTATTTTTAACTTTAATATGAGTAGCTAAACACTTTTGAATGCTCGTTTGAATAACGGATCTTGTTTGACGGTTTTGTTTCGTTTTTGAATGTTTAGGTGTTTATGTTTAATCGTAGATCCTTATTTGTTTAAGTTTTAATATATTATCATAAAGTTGTTTATATACAAATTAATTAATCAACATTCTAGGTATTCGAGAGGAATCTAGATAGGTTAATTAAATTGTATGAAATAATCAATCGGTCTTTAATTGGTTTAAAAATTTTAGGATTCGAGAGGACCTAGTAATAACAACTTAGGTAATTAAACGTGAACGAGTAAGTCTAATTAATAAGATTCGAGAGGACTTAGTAATTAGAAAAGTTATTCGAGAGAAAACTTTATAAGATTAAATCATAGAACATCGGCTTGTTAATTAATGCTTAATTGTTGATAATTATAACTGTATTCGAGAGGAACATTATAGTTTGAAATAGTTAAAGTTAGTAAGGTATTCGAGAGGAATTTTACTATACATTAGAAGTTAAATATACATTCAATTACGTAAACTTAACTAGATTTCAAGTGAAGTATCAAACGAGTGTTTTTCTCCATTATTTGATAACAAACAATTACTTTTTCTAAATCGATTTTATAATCACTTTTTAGTTTAAATAGTTAATTAATCGTGACAACAAAAACCCAAAAACAAACAAGTATTATTAATTCGAGATTTAAAATCTAAATTAGTCCCTGTGATCGAACCTTTAATTACTTAAAGCTATATTATATACGAATAGGTCCACTGCCTATAAGTGTGTAATTAAGTCTACAAGTAGGTCGAGTTTATTAAACTAGATTTTACACATCATGGGTTTATCAATATTTGATCAGAAAACCACGTATAAATATTCTTTTACTGTTTCAACGTCATTTTGTCATAATGCTCGGTTTTACAAAACCATATTGTACTCACCTTGACATATCCAGCAGCTGCTTTTCTATCGACCAAAGATTTGCCCAACCTAGTTAAACGTTTAACCATTAATATGTTGGATCATAATCTAACGACTTACGCCAACTATACTTAACGAAAAATAATGTATTGTAAGTCGGACCAGTCAACCGTTGGTTGGGCTTAACCAGTCGTCGGTTGACCCAAACTTTTCCAACGGCCGGTTGGAAGCTCTGGATCATCTTCCCCACGAGCTTACAACCTCCATAATTGCAGGTTTATAAAAATTTACCAAACTCAACCAAAACACTTTCAAACAACAACAAACAACGTATAAACAATATATTGATGTAAGAATCGCGTTATACCTTCCGAAAATGAAACTGGTATCGATATGGTTTCTCACCAACCTTCACGAAATCAACTTTTGACACCAGCAAAATACTCCTTGCAGTTCCAGGAGTCCAAATATGTGGTTCGTTGATGATCGAAATGGTTAAACCGACATATTTTCTTTCTTTCGATTTGTTTCTCTCTCTCGCCGAACACACACAAACACACAAACACAAATGCAAAAACTGATTTTGCTTTCAGCTTTCCTCAAGTTTAAGTAAGCTTTATTTACTTAATTTACAAAATAAACCCTATATATTTCCATATCGACACTTTTAACCCAAAGTGTTTATTTCATTACAAAAATGGTCCTAAACCAAAACTTATTTCAATAATAGTCCTTTTAACAAAAATCGGATCGTTACCATATGTAATTAGGTTTTCATCCGTGACAGATTTGTCAATGTTTGCTAATAGATTCGCGATGGTTTCGATTTTAGTGCAATAATCACTAATAGACATATTACCAAGGCTAAAGGAACGCCACTCATTATCGAGTTGTATTGCTTTGCGGTCTTGTTGACATTGCAAGAGATAAGAGGTTATGGTTTCGTACAACCATGATTTCACAATGGAACCAAGTTTCTTCCATTACGCATCAACCGGTGGTGCATTGTCAGGGTTTGCTTGAGTAGGTTCATATAAGTTATCAATGTGATCACCCACATCGAATTTGATGCAATGGTTGGAAAAGATTTCCGACTATATATTGTAGTTAAGTTGGTTCAGATCAAGTTGCAGAGGAACGTGTGACTTAATGTTAGTCACATTATAACCCTTGTGTAAAGGAGTCGAAGGACGTGGATTGTTATCACCCATTATCGAATTAGGGCCTAAAGGTTACATAAAAAACTGATTAGGAAGAAAGAGGTGTCGGAAAGAGAGAGAATGAAAGAATTTTGGTATTTTTGGAAAGTATTTTGTGATTAATTAGAGACTATTAGAGAGAAGGTCCAAGGATTTTAGAGAATGCTCTCATACCATCTTTAATATATAATAAAAGAGGGGCCTTAAATGTCATATGGCGAGGTAAGGTCCCTTGGATGAGTTATTTTCTTTGATTTCAGCCGTTAGATCAGATTGATGATGTCATCAAATATTATTTCTATTTTACACCCTTTTAGAATAAATAATTACATTTTCTCTTTCATTTACATCTCCACTGAAATAAAAAAACATAAGTTTATTTTACTTATAAATCGCTCAATTTAGACTATGATTTACTATATTGTTATTCTAAAATCTCCTCATATAAATATCAAAACATGTATATAAACGTAAAAGTATATTTATATACATATATATATATATATATATATATATATATATATATATATATATATATATATATATACATATATATATATATATGTATATATATATATATATATATATATATATATATATATATATATATATATATATTATTTTAACTATAAGCAAACTTAAAATCTTTATAAACAAAATTTATAAATCAAACTTTATCTTTATCCGCGCTATCGCGGGACAATAATCTAGTATTAGTGTAAAACACTTGAATGAATATCTTATTAACAAATCAAAATTATAAATATACAATGATAGGCCTCAAGGCCAATATCCAATATGTGAGCTAGACTAGTAATTACATGAACTAATACATATATAATACATATCTGCTAACATTTATAACCAATCAACTAGATTCAAATACGATAGAACAAATGCTTAATAACTAACAAGTTCAAATACAATTTTAAACATGCACGTTCTAGTCATTTAAATATTTAAATTATTCAACAAACTCCTAACAAATACGCTCCATCAGTATGAACTTAATCATCATCATCCTCTTCCTCATAGTCTTCATCCTCATCTTCATTTGGAAAGTCGGAACAACAATATTCGGGTTCGCTTCTTTGAATTTTTTTTAAGAAACAATCCTTTTTTTTTTTAAATTGCCTTGTGTACATATCTTTGTTCCTTTTGATTGGACGCTTAAACTTGAGTTTTATGCACTTACTAACTTTTACACCTCCGTCGATTATACCCACGACATTCCCCCGAGACTTGTGAGAGTATATCCTCGTCATTCATATCCGATTTGCTTCACAATTTCACCATTTGGCGCTAAAACGTTACAAAATATAACTTATTAGGAGTGTTTACTTTGGTTACTTAAAATTGACTCACATGGTCCATTTGGCTCATATGACCTGTCTAACCTTAAGCATGATTAAAACACCCCAACTTACCAAACAATAATTATTAGGAGTGCTTAGTTTTGCACTCATTTGACTCACATAGCCATGGTGTTCAAGAGAATACTATCGTCCCATATCGTCAATATGTCAACCCAACATTGGCGGAACTTGAAGAGTTTCATAGGAGGGTCCGAAATCATTTTTTAAGTTTTGAAGGAGTCAAATGTGTAATTTTTGGTTCTAATCCGGTTTGTCCCGATCACTTGTACCTTGAATCTAAGTCATACCCATTTTACAAAGTAACATATTTTATTATAATTTGTGAGAAAAGATCAATTAAGACCCATAATTTTCTTCAGACAAAAAGACATCATTTTGGCCCTTGATCTCATTTTAATCTAATGGTTAAGATTAAAATCAAAACCCATTTTTCTTTTACTTTTTTAAATTAATTTATCTCACAAACCGTTGATCGTTACACGAAACAAAATACACCGTTGCGATCGTCTCGTTTTTATCTTTAATTAGAGCAGTAGTGTTATATACTTTCGACGACTTTTTTTTTTTTTTTTTTTTTTTATGGGTATTGAAATTATAACGATAATATCATATATGATATTTACATCATTACGTAAAATTGTATAAAAGAGAATTACTATAAAATGTATAAACTACCTAAATTTAGAAAAAAAATCGAATTTTAACTAGTTTTATTTTTTCTCGTTTTTTGACATAAATGTGATAAACTAAAATCACATATGATACTACTATATCATATGTGATATTACTGTAAATCATATATGATATAAATATAAATCATATGTGATATATATTAAAATCGCATATGATAATATTATATCATATGTGATATTACTGTAAATCATATATGATATGAATATAAATCATATGTGATATATACTAAAATCACATATGATAATACTATATCATATGTGATATTAGTGTAAATCATATATGATATAAATATAAATCATATGTGATATATACTAAAATCATATATGATAATACAATATCATATATGATATTATTGTAAATCATATATGATATAAATATAAATCATATATGATATTATGTATGTAAAAATTTTAAAACTTAAAAGACAATAACACACATGATTTTAACTCTAAATATGAATTTTAATACACAACAATGTTATACAATGTATAACCTATATAGACCCAGAAAAAAGTTCGAATTTTGACGACTTTTATTTTTTCGTTTAGGGCCAAATGTTGAAATTCGTAAGAAAATATCACATATGATTTGAACACTAAATACGAGTTTCGAAACATAGATTTGTTATATTACATACATTCAACTTAAATCAAAAAGAAAAACAAAAAAATAATATGTCAAACTACTGATATCACATATGATAAAACAGTGATTTGTAATATAAAATTTCAAAACTCGTAAAAAAACCCGAAAATAAATTTCGTCAAAAGTATATCGAGTGGGTACTCTATACAAAGGTAATTTAATGCTCGTTACAATGGTATAATTTATTCGTTTAATACATTTACGGTTTTTGAGATATTTAATTTTTAAACAAAATTATATTTTAAGTGGGTTTTTAAAATTGAGTGTTATAATTGAGTTTTTTGGTATTAAATTTTTTTATGGTTTTTATTAATCTCAACCCTATAATTTGTATTAGGCGTGATGAATAGTTTCACTTATGAAGCCTTTGTTTGTTAATGGGCTTTCGGACTTGGATTATTTTTAATGGTCCTATTGTGGTTAAAGAAAATAAAACCTCGATAATGCATCAATTTATCTACCAAACAAAACATACAGAGAAAAATTTGTACTGCCGATTTTGATTTTATTAGTAAATATAGTGTTATACTTTTAGAAAAAGTATAATTAAACTTTCTTATTTAATGTTAGTTTTGTTTTTTAAAATAAGATATAAACACGTCTTACAAAAGTAAAACATAATCATATGTTAGAGATAGATAACTAGTAAGAGCACCTGGAGTGTGACTCGTTC
This sequence comes from Senecio squalidus, assembly GCA_910822075.1. Taxonomy (NCBI): domain Eukaryota; kingdom Viridiplantae; phylum Streptophyta; class Magnoliopsida; order Asterales; family Asteraceae; genus Senecio; species Senecio squalidus. Next base: position 19,623,546 of record CAJVGC010000582.1, read on the forward strand.
TGACTTGTTGTGGTGTCCAGAACAAGCGGCGACACTCGTTATCACACCGTCCCCACTCGTTGTGGGGGCTCGTTCTCGCGTGGGTTCTCAGAGTAACGAGCCGTTATCGGGTTTTTTTTTTTTTTTTTTTTTTTTCTACAAAAGGTAAAAAAAAAAAAAAAAAAAAAAAAAACATTTAAAACACCAACGGTCAAAAATACAACCGTTGGTTTTTAATTTTTTTTTTCCTACAACTTTACCTATAAATACATTCACATTTTAACCAAAAAATCACACCTACTAGAGAGAACACAGCAGATGGCGTTCATTTAACAAAATAGATACTCCAGTCGCCACCGTCAACCTTGAAGACGTGGATATTTCGGATGATATTTTTGCGGATGATCAACAGGAACGATCTCGAGGAAAACAAAGAGGAAGTAAAAGAAAAGAATCATCTGACGCATCCGAAAAGGCACAATCATCTTCGTCGTCGGCGTTTGTGGAGCGATCGTGACACAGTTAAGAAAAATTACAAGAACAAAAAAGGATGTCGCCAAAACAAAAAAAGAAACACTCATAGCACAACAACAAGCGGTTCTCCGACAAGAAAAAGCGGCTCTCCAACAAGAACAAGCGGCTTATTCAAGTGCAAGAGGAGACGATATGTTGTTTCTTCAACAAAGCACGGAGGGGTTGCCAGTGGATCGAGGCCGAAAAAATAAGAATCCAACACAAATATGGGATGACTTAGCTTAGTATTTATTTTAATTTTAATAATTTGTATTGTTTTAATATTGAATTGTTTTTTATTTATCTTATACAAATGTTTTAATTATTAGTTTTAATAATTTGTATTGTTTTAATTATTTATTTATCTTATTTAAATGTTTTAAGAAAAAAAAAAAAAAAAGTGGGTCAAACAACTCACTTAATCACCCACAATACTCATCATCATACCACCCAAAATCTCATAATCATGATTCTCGCTGTCACGTCAGCAAAAATAATCGCAGAATCAACAGAATCGTGATTATCATACCGGATGCTCTAAGGAAAGAAGAAAAAAAAAAGTACAAACTCAGAATATGTTCTTATTACTATAGAGTCCAAAAGTCAAAATAAGTCAAACAAATACATTTAAGAGTATTTTTGATAAACCAAAAGAAATTATAATCTCGAGTTCGACAATTAGAGTCTTGTTATAATTATAATCTCGAGTTCGACAATTAGAGTGTTGTTATAGACAAAATGTAAATAGCTTGAGTGTAACAAATGGCCTTTCTTAAAAAGTCAAAAGAATTATAATCTAAAACAAGAAAAACATCAAGAGAAAAAGCTTCATAAAAGTATTTGACGTGAACAAGTTAAAATTTAAAATTATATTTGATCTCGGATTATTTCTTCTCTTAATCATATTTATTTTCTTTAGAAAAAAACAATTTTATCCATATAAACTGTCAAAATCCATAAATATATTCAAGTTATCAATTGTAGGACTAAAACCCATAAGATTCTACTCTTAAATTAATTATACATCTATAATCTATAAACTTAATAAAGTAGAAATTACCAAAATACCGGATTCAAATCAAAGATAAACCAGAGGAGGATATCATTGAAAATAAGGTTTAACAAATTACATATTTGACATGTGTCGTGGGCATTAAATGCAACCGCGAAAGCCCACATAAATCGCTTGACGGGAGACATATAGTGTTTGTCTCTTCAAGACTATGATTGAAAATTGTTAAATAATTATATTATGACAGTTAAAGTATGACCTTTGTATTTAATTAACTATTTTTTATGTTTTTTAAGGTTGAACGGAGTAAGGGAGAACTCACCTAGGTGAGTCTCCCACTCACGCGTGACTCCTATTCCGAAGCCAAAATGGTGACAAAGTCACCATGACGTGGCGGTGAGTGGAGGATCGATTTTTGGTTGAATTGGTGAGAGACTCACCTTGTGGTGAGGCATAAAGTGGTGCCCCCCAAAAAAAAAAATCTGCCGTTGGAAAGTTTAAAAAAAAAAAAAAAAAAACTTTTTTAAACCCAATTTTTTACCTATAAATACCCACTATCTCAACCATTTTTAAACACAACATTCTCATTTTATACCAAACTCTCTCAATATATCACTTCACACAATAACTATTTTTTTAGAAAATGAATTCGGCTACGATTATGGGCCTTGATTTTGATGGAGAAGCAGAAGTTACTAGCCGCCGTCGTAAGATAACTATGATTAAACGAGCGATTTCGTTTATTAAAAGAAGACGAATAGCAAACCGACCAACAAGAAATGTTATAAATCGAGATCGTACTGGTTCTCATCAACGTTTAGTTAACGCTTTTTTTAGCGATGAACCGATGTATGATCTTGAGAAATTTAGGAAGACGTTCCGAATGGGTCGCCCTCTATACAACGAGATAGTTGCTGCTGTAATTGATCACGATCCATACTTTCGTGACAGTATGGATTGTTCCGGAAGAATGGGCGTTTCTGGGTTGTTAAAGTGTACATCTGCAATTCGTCAATTGGCATACGGCGTCAATGCTGATTTTCTAGATGAATATATGCAAATGAGCGAGAGAACTGCGCGTGAATCTCGCGATCATTTTTGTGAAGCTATTATAAAAATTTATGGACCTGAGTATTTGAGGAAACCCACAGTTACTGATGTCGAAAAACTATATCGGCATCACGAACAAAAGCACGGGTTCCCAGGGATGTTAGGAAGCCTTGATTGTACAGACTGGGAGTGGTTCGGTTGTCAGTACAAGTTTAAAGCACAATATGTTAGACGTGATCATGGTTCGAATCCGTTCATTTTGCTCGAAGCTGTTGCATCGCAAGACTTATGGATATGGCATGCTTTCTTCGGTGTGGCTGGGTCGAACAACGACATCAACGTTTTACATCAATCGCCATTATTTAATGATCTCAAAACTGGACGGGCACCAGAGATTCCATTCGAGGCTAATGGCGTAACCTACCCAAGTGGATACTATCTTGTTGATGGGATATACCCCGAATTGGCCCCGTTCGTTAAGACGATTCCTGAACCAGCTAGTAATGACCACAAGAGAATTTTGTATAAAAAAAAGGCAGGAATCAGCAAGAAAAGATGTCGAACGAGCGTTTGGTGTTCTGAAAAAGAAGTGGGCGATACTCGCCAATCCTACACGAACTCAGGATAAAAACAAGATTACTAATATGATGTACACATGCATCATATTACATAATATGATTCGAAAATTCAAAGGATATGCGATATCTCCCAGATGGTTCCCGGAAGAAGCACATCAACCGGAAGACCCGTTGCGAAATGAGGAACAAGTGCGAGCTGTTACGCGTTGGATCACCTCATCAGAAGTACACTCAAACCTTCGACACGATTTGATCGAACACTTGTCTCTTAATGCTTAGTTTAATCTTTATTTGTAATGTCTTTTTAATATTCGTGTACCGTTTTTAACGTTTGAATAAAAGTTTTAAATTTCGTTTACGTTTTTAACGTTTACGTTTACGTAAATATTAATTTTTTTAGTTTATAAATAATAGTATTTAAATGAAAATGGTAAGGTGAGTTTGGTAAGGTGAGTTGGCGGTGAGTGCGTGGTGAGTGTTATTTCCTGAGTAAGGTGAGTTTGTTTTCTGAAGAGAGAAAGCTGACGTGACATAGTGAGTTGGTGGTGAGTTTGACACCTTACTCCCTTTAGCCTAAGGGGTTTTTTTTTTATGATTTCATTACATTTAGTTCATGATTGTGATTTACATATTATCCATAAGCTATGATTAACAAACTATTTCTTATTATCTAAAAATAATACTTTGTTCGAATATAACCAGTGGGACTTAAAACTAAATTATATAGTTTTCAAAATATAAAAAGATAACATACAACTCACTCAATAATATAGGGATTTAAATGCAATCTAAAAAGGACGGTCCAAATGTAACACTTGAAAAAAGTTAACAACAAACAAACGGTTTCTCTAACCCGCGGGGGTTAGTCAAGTCAGAAGTGATCTCGCGGGACACATGGCTTTCGCTAAGAATCCTAAATATTTAGAAACTAAAGCCTTGTCACGGGTCTTCGTTGAGCAACTCATGTGAGTTTTCGCGGTTGTATTTAATACTCGGCAACACGGGTCCGATCTATAATTTATTAAAATCTCATTTTTAACGGTATTTACGTTTATTGATATGAATCCCGTATTTTTATTAATTTGTCCTTAATAAATATAATTAGTTATTCCTTTCGAGTTCTGAATCATATTTAAGTTTTTGTCAAAGACATGACCAAAGACCAAAACACCATTTTTGTATATGGGTATATTCTATACGGAAATGAAAAATAAAACATATATGAAAAGATGGAAAGGTTATTTATTGATGGAATAAAAAAAATACTTAGGGGGTTTGTCTCGGCTTATGTAACGGACTTATGAGTTTATGTAATTTATTATAAGCTTATAAGCATAATTTTTTCGGCTTATGAGCTTATCAAGTTTAATTTATGGCTTATTTAAAGTTGGGGTGAGCAGAAACCGAACAGAAAACCGAAAGCCCGAAAAAACTGGAAAAAACAAAACCGAAAAACCAAACCAATAACAAATTTGGGTTTTAAATTTGAGAAACCAAATTTTTCGATTCGGTTCGGGTCTTATGTAAAAACCGAACCGTTTAAAACCAATTTTGTTTGTTTACCTTATTAAAAAATACATGCATATGTTTTCATACTTTTATACTATATATATGTTTTCATACTTTTATACTATATTAGTATTAGTATTATTATTTTATTTTTTATTTTCCTCTCTAAAACGAATAGAAACGAGATGTCTTAATACAGTTGCATTGTGAAACACTAAATGACACTATACTTGGAAAAAAAAAACCAGATAATTCACACAAATTTGATTTGACCACGGTATATACTATTAAATATAAACTACTATAATATATACGGAAAATCTTTAGGCCCAATACAAGAATACACCCAACTTGTTTGCCAACCTTCATTGTAGGACAACCGAAAAAATCCAAACCGAACGGGTAAAAATTGAAATTGAGAAAACCAAACCGTTTGAAAAACTGAACCAAATGGGTATATAGTTTCAAGAACCGGTTAATCGGTTTGGGTTCGGGTTTAGGTAAAAACCGGCCCAGCCCACCCATGCACACCCCTATTTTAAAGAAATAAACTCAAATTGATAAACTTATAAGCAAAAAAAATAAGTTTTTTAGTCTATGAAAAATTAAATAAGTTTATGAACCCATTACATAAACCAAAACAAACATCACCTTAAAGTTTAATAGTAAAACAAAAAAAATAAGAAATAAAAATGATAATAAGGGAATAAAGACATACCCTTACTGCCATGATGCTACTTTACCTTGGGCAGATCACATGTCCCCCTCCATCACCATGTGCGTCAAACTTGGTCAAACTCTTAATTAATCTGTTTTAATTTTTACTTTTTTTATATATATATTTTATTTTTATCATTTTTGTTTTATCAAAACATAAAAAAAATCCCAATAATTTTATACCATCGATTCAATCTCCACCATCGATTTATTTTTAACTCAATGGCTAAGATTAAATTAAAACTCACTTTTAAATTATTTTTTTTAAATTAATGTATCTCGCAAATTGTTAATCGTTAGACAAAATAAATTACACCGTTGCGACCGTCGTGTTTTACTCTTTAATTAGAGCAGTGGTCATATATACTTTCGATGACTTTTATTTTTTCGATTTTCGAGTGGATATTGAAATTGTAACGTTAATATGATATGTGATTTTAATATAAATGAGTAAACTTCAAAAACAAAAAATATTTTATAAAGTATAATTTATCTAAACCCAGAAAAAAAATCAAATTTTGATAACTTTTATTTTTTCGTTTTTGTACAAATTTTTAAACTCATAAGATTATATCACATTCACATGTGATATTAACATAAAATGTGGATTTAATCTTCTAAAATCGTTATATGATATATAATTAAATTAAACCTATAAAAAAATTCAACGAAAACACATGTGATAGTACTAAAACCACATGGGATATTAACGTAATTCATATGTGATATTATAATATATGTAGAACTTTAAAACGATAAGCCAATAACACACACTATTTTAACTTTAAATGTGAAATTTTAAACAAAAAAATATTAATGAGGTATGATCTATATAGACCGGGAAAAAAATTGAATTTTGACGACTTTTTTTTTCTTCGTTTTTGGTAAAATGTTGATATTCGTAAGTAAAATCACATGTAATATGAACACTAAATGTGAATTTCAAAATCTAAATATATTATATTATGTATATTTAACTAAAATAAAAATATAAAAACACAAAAATTATAAGTCAAACTACTAATATCACATGTGATAAAACTGTGATTTTATAATTTTAATTCTCAAAAACCCGAATTTTTTTTTAGTCAAAAGTATATCAAGTAGATATTCTATAGAAAAAGAAAATAATGCTCGTTTTAATGGTGTAATTTATTCGTTTAATACATTTAAGGTTTTTAAGATGATTAACTATTAAACAAAAATAAATTAACATGAGTTAATATGGTCTCAAATTTTATAATGGTCTTAAATGAAACATTTGTCTTATTATTGTTTTATTTTAACAGAAATTAAAATTACTTATAATTGAGGTTTAATTTTAAGTTATAACTAATAACTCAAAATTTTATATATATTTTAGAGTATATATATAGGAAAATATTATTGACCGTTCTATACATTATCTATAAAATTAAAACCTACAACATTTACTAAGATAAAAATGACTATTTGGTAAATAGTCAAAAAATAAACTTAGAATATATAATAAGTTTAGGAAAGAGTTAACAGAAATCATAATGGCCAAGATGGTTTGGGTCTTAGACATGCGACCTGTGCAGAAACGGGTCGGCCCCGTTTCAAACCCGGAAAACCGGCCCGGCTGATTTCGGTTTGGTCATCGGGTATGGATTTAGGATGATTTCGGGTATCGGTTCGGTCCGGTCCATACCCGATTAAAATCGGGTATACCCGATAAACCTTTTTTTTTTTTTTTTTTTAATAAACTCAAAAAGTTGTAAATTTGACGCTACTAGGACTCGAACCCATGATGTCTTGTTGATGAGTTTCTATCTTACCACTTTACTACAAGGAGTTGTTGAGGAAAATATTAAAAAAATTATATTAATAAAAGAAAAACCCAATTTTAATATTTCCATATAACATTATTGCACAAATTATGTTTCATTAAACCTATTCAAAAAAAAAAAAAAAACTCAATTTCCATATTCTCTGCTCTTCAAATTCAAAGCCGCCTAATTCGAATTACTATTCCAAAACATCATAATCAAATCGCTTCTTCTTAATAATCATCATCAAATCGCTGCTTCATAATAATCATCATCAAATTGCTCCTTCTTTATTGAAGATTCGAATTTTCCCCCCTTTTTTTGTGTGTGTGTTTTTCTTGATTTTTACTTTATAAACAAGAAATTAAACCCATTTATTAACACCAATCCATGTGGAGGTTTCGAATTAACAAACAATTGAATGTAAGAAATCAAACAAGGTTTGAATTTATTTATTTTTTCAAGTTTTCTTTCTGCAAAATTACAATACCAAATTATCGGTCTGAAGACACCCGACCCGACCCGCACGACTAAAAACCGAACCGGTCGGGTCTATCCGGTCCGGTCTTCGGTCTAGGTTTTCCCTAATTTCGGTCTCGGGTCGGTCCCAGGTTGACCTGGTTCGATCCGGTCTGACCCGGTTTGCATAGCGCTAATGCGAATGGAGGGGTGTGGGTTCGTCTCCCTCAACCCCCTTTTTTTCTTTAATTTTACATGAAATTTACACCACTACCCCTCACAGTTTGTATAAAGTTTAAAACACCCGCTTAAATTTATATAAACTTACATATAGACCTTGAATTTTTAAAAAGACTTGAAACGTGAGAAAGCACATTATTCAACAGATTTTTATTTTGATTCAAAATTTTTGAATTTTTTTTTTTTATAGAAAGTGTGGATCGAAGTTAGAATTCGTAATATAATAACTATTTTTATAGATATATTGAATCATAACTTATTAAAAATTAATATTTTAAAAAGTATTGAACTTTGAATCAAAATAAAAATATGTTGAATCAATACCCTTTCTCACCTTCTTACCAAAAATCTATTTCTCACCTTATCCTTATTCTATATATATATATATATATATATATATATATATATATATATTAACTTATTAAATACAACTTATAAAACCGTCACTAACAAAATTCATCTATATTTATCAAAGTAGTTAAAAACAAAGTTTAAAGATATAAAAGTTATTATTTTAATAGTTATAATTAATATTTATAACCTACTTAGTACTATGGTAGCTAATCCTTCTAAGAGCTTATTAAGAAGCTAGTGACAAATTTGTCGACCATACAACATTTATAAAGAGGTGCAACTTCTTAAAACAAAAAACCTAAGCTTTAAAATTTGTATTAAACATTGTCCGAATATGTTCATGATAAAGAAAAAAAAATGATGATAACATTTTTAGATATATGGGTATAAATGAGGTTATGTGCAATTTAATTCAAGCATCCTAATGTCTTTCTCTTTTTCATCAAGACGTTCGAAAATATCGATGGAAGACAACAGAAAATAATAAATACATGATAGATGCAACTAGGAATGGAACAACTCCACCAACTATTGAAGTTTTTCTAGAACGAAATTAACGTAGGATATTATAAGAGGTAATGACTTACGGTTTCATTCTTACTCCTGCAAAAAAGGACACAACACATTCACTACTAGGACACTTCTTTTAGCCAAATCTACAAAAGTTGGCAGTCGATCGAAAGCATCTCTCCATAAGCAGACATTCACTTATTGGTGACCAACAATTCCAGATATGATACACGCGGATTGAATAGGCACAAGATTGAATGAAGGATATGAGGCATTTAACAGTGCACTGAAGCAATTGGGACCAGAACAATGCGTCCAAAGTTCAATCCACCACAAAAAATTACTAGTAAGACTTAAAAGAGAACTAAGATCATCAAACATCATCTTATGTTTGAAGAGTCGATGATGTCAAAGTCATCTTATGTTTACGATGATAATTACTAGACCATAAGTTAATCACCCTTTACGGACTATTTTTGTTTGTTTTATTTGTATAAAATGTTTTCTGTATGATTAAGTATAAGAATTTAGTTTCATTCAAACATCAAAGTAATTGTTTGTTTATTATTATTAAAAAAAAAAATCAATTTTCTTCCAATTTCTTTCGTCACTAACATATCTACTAGGAGAATATATGATTGTTGATTCAATTTGTTTTCTTAATCTCAAAACAATTACATAAAAAACGTTGCTATCGCTTCCGAAATATGAATACAAATGTCAATATTTTAAGAGTCTTGATTTCAAATACCAAACTGAATAATGTATCATGTTGTTTTTCTCCAAATAAATATGACTTTTCTGTAAAATGTTATTGATTCTATCTAAAAACTTACCCACCACCTGCTTCAAGTCTTCGTCATTGAAGCCGACCTTAGCTACATTGAGACCCAAATTCTATTTACGTTACATATCATGTCATAATTATGTGAATTTCGTTTAAACATGTACTCCGTAAGGGTCATTTGTGTAAGGAAAAAAAGAATTTAAGAAAAAGAAAACACAAAAAAATACTAAATAAGGTTAATGTGAATTTCAAAAAGGGAATTCTTCAAACATTGTGAACGACATACTTAACATCTGAACATCATCTTATGAATAAACATAAACATATATTTTTATATATTATCACCCGAAGATTGGAAGTGAGTGACAAAAAATACTTAGTATTAATGATTTATGTTATTAGGTTTGAACCCTAATCGGCTAATCTCGTTTATTCTTAGCATAACAACATATATGGACCACACTTTATACAAGTAAAACATCTTAAACAACTTAAATATTCCAAGATAATGATTCACTAATGATAGTTAATTAAAGACAACACAACCCCACAAAAGACAAGTATATTTGTTTATGTGAAATGTCACGAATCTCAAAGTAGTAAAAAGAAATGTGATCTGTGTGTGAAGCTAAACAACAACATTTGTACGTATATTCACATAAAAAGAGACAAACACTGTTTCTGAGTATAAACAGAACTTGTTGACGCCAAACAAGGAATCTTTTCTCCATTTTTTACACAAGAAATTTTTGGTATATGCCCTCTTTTCATAATTTTCTTTAATTCAAATCTTGCATTTTTTTTATTTAATTCCTTCAATCATGAGTTGGGTTTTGTAAAAAGTTGATTAATTTGTGTTTTTTTTTTTTTTTTTTTTTTTTTGCTTATTAAAGATTTTATTTAGGAATGCCATTGTTTTTAAAGAAAATGATGATTTTTTTTTTTTTTTAACTCATGGGTTTTGTGAAAAATTTGATTTTTTTGCAGTGGAATTTGTGGGTTTTTTGTGAAAAAATATAAATTACCATTTTTGTTATAAAAAATAGTTTTTTCCCCTTTTCTTGGAATTTAATTTATGAGATTCTTGAATTGCATAATGTAGCAGAAAATGGATATTTAAATGTTAGGTTAAGATTAGTGAATTTTTTGGATTTATTTGGAATTATTTTATTATAAGATTTGCCCAAGTTTTCGCATAATAATATTAAGAAAGTGAAAATCTTGTTGAACTAACAAATCTCTAAGATTTTTTTTTTAATTATGATTGAATGTAGGGTTTCACCTTTTCGAGGTGTTTCGCTTTACTTGTCATTATAAAATCATTTAGTAAAACTATAATACCTTTATAGTGTAAGTATTATCATTGTTCGGTTTTGATTTTATGGAAATAGAAACTCTTGGTGTCCCATTTTGTTTATCTTTCTAACTCTTTCCTTGAAATGATCCATGTTTATTGTTTCCACTTTTCCCCTAATCGTTTACTCAAAACGGGGAAAAAGCGAAAGCGAATGACATCTTTGTGGGAAAAACTAAAGTTTTCGAGTTTCTTTTGTCATTGGTTGATTTCCTTTTAATTGTACATGATCTTTAAGCTTTTTAATATTGTTTCCCCAGGTTAGACAATTCTGTCTCCATTATGCGGTAAAGAGCGTAAATTTGAAGAAAAAAATAGTTGTTGGTGAAGCAAGATGGTGATCTATTTTGAAAGTGGTAGTTAGCGGAAATTAGTTTATCGGGGGGAAATTTGACATGAGTATGCTCGTGGGGACATGCTACAGCCAAGGGAAACTGATTTGCCATTCCTGTTTTTTGTGTTGGTTGTACTTCCTCTTGTTGCTTACATTTTGTTAGGAAAATGGAACGAAGTTTCAAAAAAGAAAGAAAAGATGAGCGAACTTGCTCGTATTGCTGTTACAGAAGAAGTTTTTCGAGTGGAGGGAATGACTGCTGCTGTTATCCCTCTTGTACCTGTTTTAAAGCCGAATAACGCGGTTCATAAATGTGAAAGATGTTTTGGTCCAGCCAAAACTCGTTGCTCACGATGCAAATCCGTACGTTATTGGTATGTTTAACTCCTCTTCTATTTCCAAATAATCATTAATTGTTAAATAATGAAAAGCAAAGTGTGATTATTGGAAAATAAAATTTTGTTAGCAAAATGCTAAAAAGGTCTAAATTTTCTACACCAACCAAATTAATATCCAAACGCCGTTGGACTCCATAAGTTGTTGTTTCCAAAAAAATATTGCACTCCTTAATTGTTTAATATTGTGAATCGGGAAAAAAGTTGTAGTAAATGAAAATACTGTTAACAAAAGGTAAAAAGTAGAGGTAACAAAATGGGTGACTTTCGACCCGTTCTACATATTATCTTTTAACTTCTTGTTTATCATATCCATTTGATCCGAGAGAAAAAACATTCCTTGAACCGACCCATTTGTAAGTAAAATGGATCAAAATTGCCACCTCTACTTCGGTGGTAAAAGGGTGTACACTTGTTACCCTGATTAATAATGATGGAACCCGATTAATATCCAACAAAAATATTCTTTATTTCAGTAATACGACTGTGTGTTTTTATGGTAAACTGTAAACACATATCTTTCTTTTGATTTGTAACATGTATGCAGTTCTGGTAAGTGTCAAATTATTCATTGGAGGCAAGTTCACAAACAAGAGTGCCAACTATTGGAGTACAACGGTAGTTGTGCATCTCCAGACTCCACTTCCAATGAAGAATCCACTGATGAACAGTTTTTGTTTGGTGAAAAGTTGGATTCCCAGTTTCCCGAATCCAATCTTAACAAAGAAATGCCGAAAAAAGAAGAGGGCGTGATTCTCGATTCATGTGGAGAGACGTGTTCCACCTCGTATGATAACAATGTTTCATCAAAGGGAACTTTCGTCAGATACAAGGTTCATATTTAGTTTACACGTATTTCATGAAATATTGTGGTGGTACTAACTCTAACTGATAATTGCAGCCAAAATCTAGTCAAAATGGGACAAGTTCTCTAGGTATTGAAACGGACTTGATAGATGGACGGAGCTTACCAAAAGGTGAAGTAAGTACGGATTACGAAACTTGCAGGACAAAATGTTCTGAAAGAAGCCAGGCGAAGAAAAGTAATACAGAGAAATTATCGTCACATCCCGCGGGAATTAAAATGCATAAATCAGCAAATTCAACTATGAAAATGTCGAGAGATCAAACATGTTCTGAAAAGGGAAGTATGGATCAAGTTCCTAATGCGTTGGGTAGGTTTTACAAGAACAAGTCTTTTTTACAATGTGAAAATTTTGTTCATTTATGTTGAAGTTTTTTTTTACAACGTGAACAGATGAATCTAAACGGGGGGATGTGAACCCTCCTCACGAAGGCAACAATATCGTTAATAAGGGATTTATGAAGATGATTGGTCTAAAGAGGTCATTAAAGCATGACAAAGTGGAACGTTCACAAGTTAATAGCGAAAGAAATAAGAAAATAAAAGTAAGTTTTAGTATCATTTTCTTTTCATTAGTAAGTTCTGTCAACAGGAAACCAAGACATGTTTGTGTTATTATCGATATGGTAACTTGCTTAAATTCTTTTCTCTTTTTAATGTCAGATGCTATTTCCGTATGAAGAATTCGTAAAGTTCTTTCGGTACGAAGCTTTTAGTTTATTGCCAAGGGGACTCGTAAATTGTGGGAATAGGTAAGTTGCTTATCATATCAAAAGCCAAAGATTTCTTTTCGGGTGAGAAATCAAGGAAACCAAATTTTGTTAAATCTATATGTTTACATTCTATCCGTTTTACAGCTGTTACGCGAATGCTGTGCTGCAGTGTTTGACTTCTACAAAGCCTTTAACCATCTATTTACTCCGCCGATCACATTCTAAATCCTGTAATTCAAACATCTCATCATCTTCCAATTAAAGTGATAAAACATTTATGATTCTTTCAATATTTGTTATTTTATTGTTTTTTAAGATATTTCTACTCTATGTTTTCGTTATATGTCAGGTTGTGCAAAAAGTTGGTGCCTTATTTGTGAACTTGAGCATCATGTACTAATGTTACGCGATACTGGGGAGCCGCTTTCACTCAGTAGAATTCTTTCACGTATGCGGAGTGTTAATAACAAAATGGGTAACGGGAGTCAAGAAGATGCTCACGAGTTTTTAAGGTCCGCTTTTTACCCACCCACTCAATTTCGTTCCAGTTTTTGTATAAATTTGATACTTGTCTTGTTTTAGGCTCCTAGTCACCTCGATGCAATCAATATGTCTGGAGGGTTTAGGTGGAGAAGACGTAGTTGATCCAAGGTTACAAGAAACAACATTTATTCAACATACCTTTGGTGGGAAGCTACGATCAAAGGTAGAAAACATCATTCTTTTGGGTGGGATTTAAATACGAAAAACACGATTTCACCAAGTTGTTTTGTGGAAAATTAGGTCAAGTGCTTGAGATGTCACCACGAGTCAGATAGATACGAAAACATTATGGATCTTACTTTAGAGATAAACGGGTGGGTAGAGTCGTTAGAAGACGCATTAACTCAGTTTACAAGTCCGGAAGATCTAGATGGAGAAAACATGTACAGATGTGGAAGGTTTGTTCGTTTACATAACGTCTAAATTTTTTTCACGAAATTTTTTTGTTTTACTGTCTCATAATATGTTTGATATGTCTTTTCAAAGATGTGCTGCATATGTTCGAGCACAAAAGCAGCTTGCTATACAGGAGGCTCCAAATATTTTGACTATTGTTTTAAAAAGATTTCAGGTACTTCTTAAAACCGATTCTAGCGTCTATATTAAGTCAGCAAGACACTTGTTCTTCATCGATTTCATAATTTTCAGGAGGGAAACTACGGGAAGATAAATAAGTGTATATCGTTTCCTGATATGTTGGATATGGTCCCGTTTATGACTGGGACAGAGGACATTCCTCCATTATACATGCTTTATGGTGTTGTTGTGCATTTAGACACGATGAATGCATCTTTTTCTGGTCATTATATCTCATACGTGAAAAATCTTCAAGGAAACTGGTTCAGGATTGATGACACACAGGTAAGTTACAATACGTCATGTTTTTAACGCGACTCACATCTTACTGATCTTGCTTGCGTTACAGGTTCAACAAGTTTCTTTGAACCAGGTGATGTCAGAAGGGGCGTACATATTATTTTACATGAGGTAAACAATCTGTTTTGTAACAAAACCGCTTTATATTTTTATTAGATTAATTTTTTTGAAATGCATGTATGATGTTTATTTTTTTTTCATAGATCATCCCCTCGACCCCTTAGAACTTATACCGGAAAACCGAAAGCTTGTGGCTTTGAGAAGCACCGGATGCTAAAAGCTCCGACGTCGACCCCGGGTCAAGAAACGAAAGATTTTCAAGTGAGGTCAGACCAAAATAGGCCATCATCTTGTGTTGACTTTTCGGATGCTACTTCAAGTGAGTGGTCGATCTTTACAAGCTCAGATGATGCATCTTTCACTACAGAAAGCACTCGCGACTCGTTCAGTAACATAGATTACATCGATAATGATCCAATTTCTTCAATTTTCAACGCAATTTACTCCGCCCCTGATTATACAGTCTCGTGTAGCAGGTCTTCAATAAGTAGACCCCACTTGATTACGAAATCTTATCAAGGGGGCGAGCCCCCGTACAGAATACAGAAGGTTTGTTCATCAAATCCGAGTAGAACTTCTGGGCATTGTACAATTTAGAAGTAGAGTTAGATTGTGGTGCCTCAAAATTTTGCCAAAATACGTTGTAAATGAGGCCCTTACATTTATTCACTAATGTCTGTTAATTTAGAACACAATCAATGCTATTGATAATTAATCGACATAAGATTCTTTTGCAAGTATTAGATATATTAGAATCGATGTACTTAACACTAACAGTATCACGACACATCGATTGTTATTGGTGCAGTTTTTTCTTATATTGTGGTGGTTTTGTAAAGCTCAAGGTTACCACCAGCTCGTAACCCTTTAGTGACTTGAACATTGTTGTATTCCTTGACATCAATGGCAACATAAGACATGGGTGGTCTGAGTCCATGAGTTCTGATGGGGCTTCGGCCACCTTTTCATGTAGTTCCAATATGAATAGATGGTTCGAGTAGCTTGTTTTTGGTTTGTAACACTCGATGCTTTACATTACAATATCTTCCATTGTTTCATGCCTACATCACATTTATTACATTTGGTTTAAAACTGATTATGATAAAAACGCCATCCTTGGAACTAATCTCCCGTCAAACCACTGCCTTCCATCAACTTTCTGCCAAGTAATAAAGCGAGCTCACACGTATAAATATTCAATCTAATCATTCGTTTAACCCTTTGAGCGTATCAAAGATGGTTTTATTCTTGCAGTTCCACCAAACAAAAGGTTGTGCGATCAAGTCTAAAGAGACATGCATGTGTAAGTATACAACTGTCGACTACAAAATTTCAATACGCGGTCACTAATTAAGCAAACAATAATACTCACATACACGTACTTCTTGGTGGCGCGTCGGATTGCATTGGGTGACTATAACCACAACTAAAGAGTAGGAAATATACCTTTGGTGAGGGGACGCATGAGGCATCGGGGCAACCACAGAACTCGCAGGGAGAAGAAATATCATCAAATCTCGCTAGTCATTTCTTTTTGTTATCCTTTTCTGCTCTTTGTAGACAAAGGTGGGTAACTTTCTTGAAATTATTTTGGTTTTCTGTATATACGAAGTGTTTAACTTTAAAAAACCAGCTACCAAATTTTTCACGAAAGGACTAAACGTGTTGAAGTAGAGAGAAAAGGTAAGCTAAGATATGATTAAAAACAGTCGAAACTGTTTCTGTTTCTGCAAATGCAAATCAAACTGCACATATTTTTACCAAAGATTAAGGTGTAAAGCAGCATAACTATTTCTGTAGTAAGGTACATATGTTTTGATGTTTTTCAAACTCAATTTTTATACAAATACACAATGAAACAAGTGCGAATGATAAAAAAAGAAACAATCGTTACACATTTTACATATTTTATTTTAACAAGTGATTCAGCGACGTGTTTTCATGCCGCAGTGGCCCTAAATAAGTCAAGGGCACCACCAGTTTGCAATTTCTTAGAAATTCGAAAATCTCTATATTCCGCGGTATCTATAGGAACATAAAGACGAGGGTGTTCAGAGTCGACCAGTTTTGATGGCGCTTCAACCTTCTTGTCAATTGGTCCCAACACGAAAAGACCAATCGAATAACGTGTTTTGGGTTCAAAACATCCAACTCTGTGCTTCACATTGTAATATCTCCCATTGCTCCAAACCTGAAAGACTAAGTCATTTTATTATACATTTTTCACTCGTAACATAAATAAATAGGTGCGTGTGGTGTTACCATGCCAATATCCCCAACGTTGACAACAAGTGTGCCAGGAACAGGGTCAACGGGAACTAACTGACCACTGAGTTTGTCAACTAGCTCCAGACCGTTAACGTTTTCATCGTCTTGTAAAATAGTCAGAAACGAAGGGTCAGAGTGCACACCAGCACCGAATAACCCTAAGCTTTCAGGGCAGTAATGATATTTGTTCAGTCTTAGTTGGCAACACCATCCGTCGAACAAATCCCCAGCCAAACCACTGCCTTCCAACAACTTCTGACCAAGAAGTCCAGCGAGCTCACGAATTCTTTTTATATACTTGCATATAATCTCCCTACATGTCAATCAGTCAAAAATAGCGCGTTTCATATATACTATTAAAAACTATACCAAATGTACGGTGGTAACTGGTTGTCAATATACCTTTGGTGAGTGGAGGTATCAAGGCGATCGCAGAACTCATCAGTAGAAGAAATTTCATCAATACTCAAACCCTCATAGAACAGACTTATTTGGTTACGTTCCACGTAGCCCTTTCCATGTCCAGGATGAAGTGTCCGCCTCTTGATCTCCTCTGGAAGATCAAATAGTGAGGCGGACACTATTTTCATTTCAGCCATGAGTTCCGCTGGGACACCATGGTTAACAATCCTAAAACAACCCCATTCTACACATGCTTTAACTAATTCTTCACTCAATCCCTCAACCTTTTGCATATCGATCACCGGCACTTTTTCCTTAGCCATAACTTGCAAATATTGTTTAACTGATGATTTAACCTATATACTTAAACTTGCTATAAATAGTTACATGGTTAAAGTTTTTTAAGACTGGAAAAGGATGTCTCGTTTTTTATGAGTATCGTTATCCTTACTTTGCCGGTCAGTTATTATCCGGTATCCATAAAGTAAAATCAAACGAAAAGCATACTATCATGAGAATACAAGTATGTGTGGCCAAATAACGAAGAAGTATAAAACAAAACTTGAATGATATTTTAATATAATAAGTTTATTATATATATATATATATATATGATATTTTATACCTGCCTTTTAAAAAAATAATAATAATTTAAGTAAAAAAAAAAACTGTACTCCGTTCATGACCATAATTGGACATTGTTGTTGGAAAGAAAAATACCAAAATGTCGATTTAAAATATTTAAAAATCGTGATTGGTATTATGATCATATTCTAATATTATTTCACAGATAGCAAAAAGACAACATCGTAATTAAAAATTTATAGTATATGATTCATGCCGGTTTAACAAATATTTTTATATGGATGGTGTGTATTAGCAGGCTACAAAATAATACAGTATATTTATTTATTGTAATTTAATAAAAAACAGTCAACAACCTAAAGGGTTTATGATATATGATCATTTTTATGGTACACTAACTAGAGGCTTTTGAGAAGATGGAAGCTAGTGCTATATCAATAATTATCTTCATTTTCGCAGCCTCGGCTTTCACGGTGTTAATCACGCTCTGTTATAAAGGCGGCAACAACAATAACAACAACAACAATAACAAAGATTACTCGAAGAGAAACCATAGTAAAACTATGGTTCCTTGTGGAGTTAAAGCCAAAAGTGACATAGAAACTGGGGAGCTTGGTGTGGAAGCCGATACACCGAAGAACGTAGCGGCTTCCACCGTTGTTATCGATCGGTGGTGTTGTTGAGATGCTAGTCAAATGAATAATGACATATATGTTGGTTCATTTTGTGTGTGTGTTTATGTGGTGAGAAGTATATTTCTTGTCTTTGTCAATTATATTCGGGGCCGAGACAAAGCTTTTTTTATGTGTGTATAAACTAAACAAACTTATCGAGTGAACTAATTTTTATTGTTTTTTACGAGGGTAAAGTTTATATATTTGATTTATATGGGGCCAAAAGTTTAAAAGAAAAAAACATATATATATATATATATATATATATATATATATATATATATATATATATATATATATATATATATATATATATATATATATATATATATATATATATATATATGGGTGGGATAATGTAAAAAGATTTTAAAATAAAAAGTGTAGGGATGAATATGAGCCACACAATTAGTCAGAAAAAATGGGGTTTGAAAAAGTCAACGCGGTGGCATTTTGGTAATATTTTCGAACTTTCATGCCCTTTTGGTAATTTGCAGAAATCTGTTTTTTTTTTTTTTTTTTTTCTTCTTCATTTTACCAGATTACTCATTTTTTGAATATCTGTGCATACTTTTATCAATAACGTGTGCATCGGTTTTATATGCATCAAAAAATTCTATATAAAAAATACGAACAATGTGTATCGGTTTTTATAAAATAACTTGTGTATTAATTTTATGTAAGTTTTTATACAAAAAATTACAAAACATTGTGCGTAAATATTAAATATATATGTGCATAATTACAAAAAGATTGTGCATAACTTTACAAAACCATTGTGCATAACTTTACAAAACCATTGTGCATAAAAAAAACATCCGCCTGAAACACCGTCACCGTCACATTCTCGCTCGCATCGTACACTCGAACACTCTGTCACCACAAACAAAACCATAATAAATTAAATTACTACGTAATCTAAATAAGCAAAAAAGTAGTACAAAGTAGTACAGTTAGGTCACAATAAAAAATGAAAAATGAAAACCTAGAAACTTACTTTGTCCCAGGAAGATACAAATAGACGGTCGGAATGATTAGAAAATCGGAGATTAGAGATCCCGTCAGACGGAGGATTTAATAGTTCCCGGCCGATTACACCTCGCGTAGTTGTCATTATCGGAGCTAGGGTTTAGATTGAGCTCTACTGGGTATTTTTTCTGAACCTGCGGGAGCTGCGGCGGAGGTCACTGCCGACGGGAGCTGCGGCGGAGGTCACCGCCACTGTTCTTCTTCTTCACCACCACTGTTTCCGGCGAGGTCACCGGCGGAGCACATTCATCGGAGGAGCAGATCTACTTTAGAGAGAGAGAGATTTTAGTTGTTTTTGGTTATGTTAGGGTTGATTTTGAGATTTAAAAGTGGATATGAAATTTGTGTTGTAAAAAGACGATTATACCCTTTATGATATAATAATGGGTTTTTTTTTCCTTCTGACACGTGGCAGCCCCATGTTCCTTTCTATTCTTTTTATTTTCAATGTCTTTTTATTATATCCTTGTTCTATATATATATATATAGGGATTAGTTTATGCGAGAACTCAAATTTTTGCGAGAACTGCGAGAACTCATTTTCAGCCACTCATTTATTTTTGAATATTAAACCTTTTTCTGAAATTAAAAAGGGTAAAATAGTAATCTTTTTATTTGTAATTTAGATATTTTTTTTTTCTTTTCTCTCTCATCGTAATTTTTTTTTCCACTACAAATCTTTTTAAAGTAATTATCATATTTTAGTAAACTTTTGTGTGGTCTGGGAAGAAAAACAATTTGTCGATTGGGTTAGTATTTTAAATATTGTGCATTTATGAACAAATATTTTTCTTTATTATAAACCTTCAACCAATTTCTTTACATAGCAACTGGAAAAAGATAAATATACAAATATATTAATTTCACTTTAATATATATGAGGCTTCACTAATAATTTTTTATTTAGAGAAACCTAATTTTTCAATACTAAACTCACTTTTATGTGTGTTCATATGGTCGGACATTTAATGATAACAAATGAACAACTGTGATAATATATGAAGATGTTCAGATGTGATGGAGAAAAAATCCATGAACTAAGTATGATCAAATATGAACAACTCATAGTAATCGTAAAAAGTTAAAATAAAAATCCTAAAAATCAAGTACATTTTTCGTTTTGATAAATAATAATTGGGTAAAACAAACTCAAGTACATTTTCCATATAGATACAATTTGAGACCAAGATTGTTCTAAAACAAAACAAAACAAAAGCAATTAAAGGCCGCTTTGAAAACTTGATCTTCCTTTGAATTCCAATCTCATTAATCATCATCTACAAAAAAGAGGAGCCACTAGTAGCATTCATGCTTCAAAATCCAATGGTGTTGGGGTTGTGTGGATCTTATAGTCAACGTTATATCGAAAAACCTAGCGGAAATAAGCTTACGATTATCTAGCGAATATGTAACCGTCGGAAACGAGATCAAACCAATGAATATTGATAAGATCGGACCTAAGGAAGACTATTCGGATGATTGTTTAGACTTTACTAAACGTTTGGAACCTTAAGAAACGGAGCAGCAGCAATTCGGCACTTAAACAAAACCACCAAAAACCTTACCGAATGCAGAAACCCTAGCTGGGTATATATAGGCCCAGCTATTCATTCGTACGAATGAGAATTCATTCGTACGAATGAGTTTCTATTCGTGCGAACCACATCTGGTTCGTACGAATGAAACCTTCATTCGCACGGATTCATCCTTAACCGTGCGAATGAGATTTGAATATCATTTAAACATCACAAAGCACATATTCGATTAATTCATAATGAATATTCAATACCGATATTCAAACACACAATACAAAGACTGATATAAAACGTTAATTACATACGAATCTTAGTAACTACATAAATGCACCTACAAACTCCCCCTAGGAACTAGATTCTATGTCTTCAGTCTTCAAAAGTCTGCTGCTTCCCAAAACACTTCTTTGTTCTGCCCTCTTATGCATGAATCTTGTGAATAAAGCATACACGTACAACCTTGTTGAAACGCGACGCTTGATCCATATCTTTGACGTCGCAGAATATAGGTTGCAGATACAAAGAGTAGATATCATCATCTGTTAGATTTCTAATCCACATCGGATCAAAAATACGCACAGCTTCCCAAACGCCTTTGTGCTCTAACACGATGACAGCTTCAGTGGTTCTATAATCATAGTACCACCACTTGAAACTTCTCCAAAATCCGGTCTTCATTTCTCGAAGCGGAATCTTTTCCATCACTTTTGGCGCTTGATACTTGACATGTTTCACAGCTTTACCCTTTTTCTGGTTCCAAATGTGGGTAATCTGTGGATACTGCGGCCTTAGTAGCTTCCACTTACTTCTGAATTCACTTCTGAGTGTTTTCTCCAACCATTTTGCTCGATCATCATGTTCACTGTAGAGCAGTTTAAGACGTGCCAGTTGCATCATATCAAAATACGGCAACGTCTTCAAATCATAAACTCGGTTGAAGTAGTCGATTCCTCGTTCTCTTTTCACAGCGTAGACATTTAGATCCTCCAAATACGCCCAGCTGATTATGGGACCTTCAGTCTTTGCTCCCTTTAACGAGTAACACTTTGTATACGCAGGTTGAGCATCTTGACGAGGTGGACGTATACAATCCTTCACAGCTTGACGCCATTCAGCTCTCTTAGCGTCCAATTCTGCTTGATTTAACGTCGCTTGACTGGCAGCTGGATTGTTATTTAATTTCCGAGTGAGATCTTCATCGTCAACATCAAAAACCGCATCATCTCGTAAATCATTAGCTTGATAGATAGGTTCAGTTGACTCAGCATTATTCTCGAACTCTATCTCTTCATCATCACCATCAGAATCGGGAGAGTTTAAATCATAAACAGATGCAGATTCGTCAGATGTAGCATCTTCTGGATCCATCGCGATTAACGCTGCAATCTGTTCTTTTGATAAGCTATGCATGATTTCTTCCTCTTCTAGATCGTGATCAATGCTGAACTGTATCACCCCCTGCATATCCAAAATGTGAGTTAAATTGGACTTTTTAAATGAGATGGGAGCAATATCGTACTGGGATTCACTCTGATGATCTTTACCAGCTCCCCCAGACGCTGTGCGTTCACTATCTGCACCAGCCGGTTCAGCAGATTCATCGGCCGGTGCTTTGATTCTGTAAACTCCATCTTCATCAGCCTCCAATGACTCCATCGATTCTAGTATTGCTTTGTTGGCCTCCTCCAGATAGAAGATCTTATCTTTGTAAATTGCCAACTCATTCTTCTGATCCTCAAGCAACTTATCTTGATCAGCAATCCTCCTTAGCATCTCAGCTTTCTCAGTTTCCCTCTCAACTTCCTGTTGCTTCATTTTCTCAATCATTTCCTTCATCTCTTTATCCTGCGTATTTTGCTTCCTCAGAACCTCCAATAGCAAAGCGTTTACAGTCTCGAGTTGAGCAGACTCAGATGTTGGCCCTGACGATGATCCACCAGCTGTTGGAGTTACCGTTGTGGCAGGTGTCACGATCGGGATGCTTTGTTGTGTCTGAGATGTCACAGGAGGAGGAATAGGAATAGTTGTGCTGGCAGACATTTCACTTTGTTTCACCAGCTTGAGACGCTTTGAGATTCTCCCTTGAACAAGATCCGACAGTGATATTTTAGCTCTCCGTTTTGGTACCGAGGGAGTTGCCTCAGCACTTACAACCGTATCACTTTCATCTCTTAACTCCATCTGAGTATCTGTAGGTGGAGAGTTAGCAGAAACCACCTCTTCATCTGAATCTGGTTGAATAGTCATCTCGAGATTCTCTTTATCTGAATCGCTGTCATCGTTTCTCCATTTCAGTTTCTCCGGACAAACGTATTCAGGATTTGCCAAATGTCCGATCAATCTTTTCTCCTTTGGTGTAGGCTTTCCCTTGTATGACAGCATACGTCCCATCGTACTATCGCTCATAACGTCCAGCTTGACGATATCTGCTTCATTCTTCTGCAAATCATGAATCTTCGCATCTATGATCATTTGCACAAATCTGGCATACATCAAGTATTTGTGCTCTCTCTTGACTTCGACGTTCTCAATCATAAACTGCAGGACCATGGCTGAGAAATTGAACGGAATGTTCAGTACCAGTGCGACGAGTGCACTTTGAAGATCTTCTCGCATCTCGTCATGTCCTGCCTTTCTGGGACCCAAGCAGTGTTGTATTACGTGACATAGGTACTTGTATTGCACACTGAAACCAGACTTGATGATCACTCCCTTCTTGATATTTCCATCATAATGCATTCTTAATATTGCCCCTCTGACCTTGTACACGTTCAGCTTTGTTGGCAATTTCGGTTCATCTCCGAATCCGATTACTTCTCTGATGACTTGCTCGTCAACCATGATATCTTTCCCGA
Source organism: Senecio squalidus (assembly GCA_910822075.1). NCBI lineage: Eukaryota > Viridiplantae > Streptophyta > Magnoliopsida > Asterales > Asteraceae > Senecio > Senecio squalidus. The sequence goes on from CAJVGC010000582.1 coordinate 19,647,529, forward strand.
GAACGGTACTGTGGATTTGAACTTTGCCGTCTCGACGAACTGCCTTGGCATTGTTCCAGAAATCAGCGATGTGAGAAAAGTAGAGTACTTTCTCGGTAGAGATAGCCTTGTAGATCCTTGAACGCTTCAGAAACTGCATGATCCCGACAAACTTCACGGAGTGTGGTGTCGTCTCGTCGAGATAAGCGCACATGTTATTCTTTGAACCGATGACAAGACCAGTGCTTTGAGAAGATGATGATTCAGCCATTTTCCTATAAACAGAAACATAAACATCGAGAAACAAACAGTTAGAATTTAAATTCAAACGTTCTAAATATTTCTGTTCTGGTCCATCCGTACGAATGAACATTTCCATTCGCACGAATTATCATTGATCCGTGCGAATGAGTTGGTCAAAACATACGAATTTGATTTTGTTCGTTCGGACGAATGACATAGCCATTCGCACGAATGGAAATCCTATTCGCACGAATGAAATTTCATTCGTGCGAATGAAGTTCATCGAAACCGTTTGAATTCCAGAAAACCTAGATTTTCAAAAACTCTGTTTTAAACCATGACATTTACATCAAAAGCTTCGCAACATCCCGATTAACAAAACCCCTAACCCTAATAACCATAACAAACACATATATATGATCAATTTGAGTCAAGAAGTCCCGGTTTTAAAAATCAACGATTAATACCTAAAACGTTTGCGATACCTTAAATGTGTTATATGGTTGTGATCGCAATAACAAGTTACACAAGAAAAACGAATGCAAAAACTCTTTCTATCACTTTGAATTTTGAGAGAATTTTGAATTTGATACGAATGTGTCAAAGTGAGAATTCTGGAACGATTGAGCATTATATAGTCAGTTTTCATTCGTACGAATGAGAAACCATTCGCACGAATGAGACTGACCATTCGTTATCTTCCCTGTGATTCGTCCGAATGGACTATTGGTTCGTCCGAATGGACAATTGGTTCGTCCGAATGAGTTGTTGAGTTCACAAACTTAGAATTTCACTCTTCTTCAAAATCAACACCAAATAAACGTTAGATACATGAAGATTTTCAATTCAACAAAATAAAACATTTTAGCTCAATTCAAATATCCTGACCAAACACTTTATCAACGATTATGACTTTTCAAATTAAATCTCAGTTTCACCTTTAGAGCTCAAGTCACGACAAGTAACCTTAGAAACTAACAAAAATAAAATTAAAAAGAAAATAAAACTAAAAATTAAAAATCTTTTTGTATTTTACTGTTTTGATGAATCAACGAAAATTTTAACTATAACGACTACTGAAATAACAATAAAACTGAAATTATCACATTCTTTTTGCGTTTTTCTGATGAGGGATCAGACTGATACTGAAACATAGCATTGTCGTTCAATTTTTTTAGTAACAGTTAACATATCAGTTGACGATTATTGGTATATTTGTCCTCTTAAACTTAAACAAACATTCACTTGACACTTTTCTTTCCAAAATGGTTATCTCGCTAAGATCTCCCAATATTTTGAACATAGAAAAACAACACACTTTTGAATTTTTAACAGTCATCAAAATTTATATCATAATTAGAATTGCACGTATGTTTGTGTATTTGTCCTCTTAACTTTTCAGCCGTTTCAATTCTATTTTCCTAAACATCAGATGTAATATCATAATATTTATTTCGTATGTCAGTACGATCTTCTTTCGATATGAAAAATATTCGGTAAATTCGCTCAATTTGCTCAGTCATGGTGAGTTTTCTATCATAGGCTTGATACAGTATCGTTTCTCCACCACTAGAGTCTAGGTACAACTAAACGGGGACTTTTATTCGGGTTGTAATGTACACGGAAAGTCATGTGAATAAATATATGGAGGTTAAATGGGTAAATAAATAAAAGTATACAAATAAATGTAGTATACATCTAAACTTAGAATGAATCCGAACTCCTAAACGCTACTGAACCAATTGCTCCATATAACTTCAATTTCTTCCGAATTACATAACTCAAAATACAATTACTTCAACTTCAAAAACATACTTTACCACCTTTTTTTTTTTTTTTTTTTTTTTTTTTTTTTTTTATTTATTTAAAATATATGATACAAAGGCTAACGATATTCTATAATTTCAATGCCTTAACACTTCTAACTTCAATCTTCAAGTATACACTCCATAGCAATCTCAAAAACTAAGTTCGGATTCATCTAAAATGAAAAGAAGAGGCTAGTGTACAAACTATTTAGTGGATTTAAATGAAACGAAAAGGTTAGGCGCAAAGTGGTTAACTAGAGTATCTAACACTAAAAATAAGTGTTACAAAGGGTTAAACGGAGATTAGCTAACCAATGTGATTAAGCTATAATAATTTAACAAGAAACGAATAGGCTAAATCAAATGGTTTATTCCTAAGTTGCCCCTAAAGTTGTACCAAATTACACTAGGTTACCCTAATGCAATGCTCATTTATGGTCTCGAAACGTATGACTGTGTCAAGTTCTGAAGTCATCAACCATCGGCACACTCATGCAAAAGAAAAAGTAGCATTTAAAATGAATGCTTTCAAGGCTCAAAATCTCACTTTTCTTTGAGTAGGGTATAAAATGTGCTAGGTTATGCAACAGATTGAAAATACTGACATACTGTATTTGTTTTCTGATATTACACCTAATGTTTATTATTTTTGAAACGATCCAGCGAAAAGCCACAGACACTACAAAACAAAACTAATCATAATATCTTAAAACATTTAATTTCGACTGCTTTGTGTTGTTTTCAGTGTTCTCAATTGTTATTGATCTCCAAATATCATTTAGACAGTCTTTGAGACATATCCATAAAGATTTAAATAAATTTGATATCTGCGACAACCATTTGAAAAATGATTAGTTTTCGTCAAGTTTCAGTGAGATAAGTCTACCAATATATCCTACAACCGACATGTTTAAGCATTACATTCAGCATACTTTTGACAATTTGCATGTTCAGTTTTTGGTCAGTATTTCTTCACTTCCCCCGTTTTTTTTTTTTTTTTTTTTTTTTTTTTTTTTTTTTTTTTTTTTTTAACTAACTATTTCTCCCCCTAAAATGCTAAAAATAAAAATCTTTTTGTATTTTTGAATTTTATAAAAGTAAAAGAAGAAACGTAACGAAAAATAAAAGAACTAAAAAAATTTAAACGTAGTATACAAAACGAGGACGGTTACTTGTCTGACTTTTCTTCCTCAGCGATTACATCGCTTTTCTTAACCACACCATTTTCTAACAGTAAAAACCCAAACCTAGACTTATCAAATGCTTTTGTAAAAATATCAGCTTTTTGAAACATCGTTTCGATATGAATTACGTCAATCAGATGTTTTTCAAAACAATCACGTATAAAATGATATTTTACGCCTATGTGTTTGGTTTTAGGATGGTGTACAGGATTCTTAGTGACAGCTATGGCAGCAGAATTATAAACATAAATAGGAGTATTAGAGATAGACAAACCGTAGTCTCGCAATTGTTGTTGAATCCAGATAACCTGAGAACAGCAACTAGCCGCAGCTACGTATTCAGCCTCACACGTGGACAATGCTACAGCGGTCTGTTTCTTGCACTGCCATGTGATGAGTCTCGTTCCGAGAAACTGACACCCTCCTGAAGTTGATTTAGCATCCTTCTTGCAACCTCCATAGTCCGAATCACTGAAAGCAGACAATTCAAAATTATCATCATTAGAATACCAAAGACCTAAATCTGGTGTACCCTTTAAATATTGCATGATTCGCTTGACTGCTTGAAGATGGATAACAGTTGGTGCGGCTTGGTATCGAGAACACAAGCACACCGGGAACATAATATCTGGACGAGATGCGGTGAGATACATAAGAGAACCGATCATAGAGCGATAAAGTGACTGATCAATTAGCTCCCCCGTAGCTTCTGGTGATATCCCGTGATTCACCGATAAGGGAGTAGAGGCTGACTTTGTCTCCGACATTTCAAACCGTTTCAAAATGTCGTTTACGTATTTTGTCTGATGAATAAAAATGCCCTCTGCAGTCTGATCTACTTGTAGCCCCAAAAAGAACTTAATCGGACCCATAGAACTCATTTCGAACTTGCTTGTCATCACCGTCTCAAACTCTTTACATAATTCCGGATTTGTAGATCCAAAAATAATGTCGTCCACGTATATTTGCACCAACAGAATATCTTCACCTCTTTCTTTGATAAACAACGTACAATCAATTACCCCTCGACGAAAACCATTTTCGGTCAGATGGTTAGCGAGTGTCTCATACCAGGCGCGCGGTTCTTGATGTAGACCATAAAGTGCTTTATCGAGAATGTACACTTTATCCGGATGTAATGGGTCTACAAAGCCTGGTGGTTGATTAACGTACACTGTCTCTCGAATATTCCCATAGAGAAACGCGCTCTTAACATCCATTTGATATACAGTGAACTTCTTGTAAGAGGCAAAGGCTAGAAAAATACGAATTGCCTCCAATCTTGCAACTGGAGCAAACACTTCATTATAATCTAAGTCAGGGATTTGTCTAAAACCCTGAACCACTAGCCTTGACTTGTTTCTGACAACTATTCCCTGATCATCCCGTTTGCATCGATGGACCCAGCGAACACCCAATGATTTGGCGCCTTTTGGCTTAGCGACAAGCCGCCAGACACCCAGCTTCTTAAACTGTAAGAGTTCTTCTTGCATCGAGTTAATCCAATTATCATCCATGAGAGCTTCTTCATCAGTAGTCGGTTCAATCTGCGAAATAAAACAAGCATGAGCACAGTAAGTAACATCTCCAGATTTAAACAGATCAATATACACATCGCTGTGGATTTCTTTCTTTGGTCGAGCTCCAGCAAAATAGGTTTCATAATCATCAAAATTTGTCGATCTGCGAGCCCTTGATGATCGACGGAGCTGACTTGCTGGTTCTTCTACGTTCAAATTAGGAGGAACCACAACATTAGGACCCAAATTATTAACATCGGGAGCTTCAACTTCCTCTTCAATCTCTTGAACATTTTCAGGATTTCCAATCGGCTCATTTATGTTAACTAAACCATCAGAATCTGAATCATCATCATGTACTTGACCATCTGCAAGATTATCTTGTGGACCAGGAGGAGTAGGAACGGTTGGAGTCACCGGATCATGAGGAATAGTTTCTTCCAAAGCCTCTTGATGTGAGTAGTATCTTGCAATATCTTCATCGGAGAACTCAGGAAGATTAAATGATTCAAACAGAGAATCATAATCAAACATCCATGGATATCCTTTAGAAGGAATCGGTTTAGAGTACTTCTGAACATCCACCTCATACCATTCTTCAACAGCTTTAGTAGTTGGATTCCAAACTCTCTTGTTAGGAGTGCTGTATCCCAGAAATATTCCTTCCAATGCCTTTTCATCAAACTTTCCTTCTGATTTACGCTTGAGCATAGTACATGGAGCTCCAAAAGGTTCCAAATACTGTAAATTAGGCTTTCTTTTCTGCAACAACTCATAACATGTTTTCCCATGACGTTTCACTACTAGCACTCGGTTTAAAGTGTAGCAGGCATTAGCTACTGCTTCATTCCAAAAACGTACTGGCAGTGTCGAATCAGCCAACATAGTTCTAGCTGCTTCAATCAACGTTCTGTTCTTTCTTTCGGCAACCCCGTTCATTTGTGGAGTATAGGCTGCACTGAATTGTTGTTGAATTCCTCGTTCCTTGCATAACTCCTCCATCCTCTGATTCTTGAATTCCGTACCGTTATCAGTTCTAAACCGTCGAACTTTTAACTTATACAGAGTTTCCAGTGAAGTAACCAGCAGCTTGATATTCTCGTACGTTTCAGATTTCTCTCGTAAAAACATGACCCAAGAGAATCGAGAATAATCATCAGTCACCACCAAACAGTATTTATCCCCAGCAACACTTGAATACTTGATAGGGCCAAACAATCCATGTGTAGAAGCTCAAGTGGAATATCAATGGTATGAAACTTCTTTACTTTATGAGACTTTTTGGACTGTTTTCCCTTCTTGCATGAAATACACGTTTCTGGCAACTGAAAGGTTTTCACATTAACTCCCAAAACCAAATCCTTGTGCATCAGGTGATTCATCTTTCTTAAGCTAAGGTGGCCCATCCGTTTGTGCCACAATATTGATTCACTTTCAGTAGCTTTCGAGACAAAAGCTTGGTGTTCAGTCGAATTCACAGTAGTCTTCGACATATCTAGCACATACAAATCTCCAACTCGCGGGGACTTCATAATAATTAAGTGTTCTGGAATTACAAATTCTGGCTTCATAATATAACACTGATAGTCGTCAAAGATCACTTTAAACTTCTTGTCGCAAACTTGAGAAACGGACAACAAGTTGTTGACCAATGCTTGAACATAATTCACTTTATCAAAACTTAATTTGTCGTTTGCGACGGATCCCTGAGCAGAAATAAAACCTCCCTTATCACCAGCAAATGAAACATAGCCACCCTTAATTGATCTAACATTAGAAAGCAACTTCATATTCCCTGTCATGTGCCTAGACGCCCCACTATCAACAACCCAGGTATTCTTGATAGGATCATAGACGACCTGCACAATCAAATTGAAATTATTAATACCCAAACAAACCCAAGCCTTAATAGCCTTGGGTTTGCCATCTTCACCTTGGAACTGTAAGTCAACCCATTTTCCATTTGAACCATCAGACACGTTTGAAGGTCTGTCATTCTTAGCTTTCCATGCACGTTTGACATAAACAGTTGGTGAAATTGGTCTTTTTTCAATTTGTTTAACAATAGGTTGCTGTTTGGATTTACCAGCAGGAAGCAACTCATTGTTTTGTTTAGGAGATGATGACCTATTGTTTGAGAATCGATTTCGATTTGGACTTGAAAAACGATTTCCATTGGACATTCTGTTTTGGTCAACATTATTCCTAGGCCTTTGATTCAAATTTGGACAATTATAGTTAACATGGCCTTTCTCCCCACAATCAAAACAAGTTCTCCATTCGTTGAGATGTTGAGAACTTTGCGTCATTCTCCGATGGTGTGTATGAGGTTTGGAGAACATAGCATTTGGACGCATAAAGCCGGTATGTTGTTGAACATTTTGTGGCTTCTGGGGATTTGTTGGTGACTGTCTCCTATGGGGTGGTATGAATTTTGCCTTTTCTGATTCTTTTGACTCAGATGTGATTGATGATTCGCCGGTTTTGACAAATTTTGGTCCTTTAAATTCAGGTCGTTTCAAAATTTTAACTTGTTTAGGTTGACTCGAAGTTTTATTTGGAGCCTGATAACCTAAGCCTGTTTTGATGTGAGGTTTGCGTCCCAAATTCATCTGATAAGGTAACTGACAACCCAAACCTGGACCCTTTTCTTCATCTTCTGAATCAGAAACCCAATCTTCAACTACAACGGTTTCTTTCAGTTTTTCGTTTACATTACTTTTAGTACTGACAGTAGGTGTTTGGACAGTTGGTGTTTGGACACTAGGGGTCTGAACAGCTGGGTCTGGTTGTTGAAGAACGAACTCAACATCCCCTTCCTCCTTTGGAGACTTAATCAGTGTGTTAAAGATAGGAGGTGGACAAGTTTTGTAGTCAACCCCTGGTTTCCCTTCCCCATTTTCAGGACGTTTTTCTTTCAAAATATGGTCCAAAAGATATGATGCAGATGAATAACTTCTAACTTGTTGGTTTAAAGTTTCAAAACTTATTTTAACAGAAGCATTTTCTCGTTTAAGAGCATCGATATCTTTTAAATATTTGTTGATCGAGTCCTGTTTGTTTAACAAAGCAATTTCCAAATCACTTACTTGTTTAGCCAAAAGTTTGTTCTTTTCTGAAAACAGTTTTTCATTTCCCTTAACAATTTTGTTTTTGCGAAGTTCATCCACAAGATTGTTATTTTCTTGGCTAAGCTCATTTACTCGTTTATCTAAAACCAAACAGTTTGAACAGGAAGTTACGACAGTTTCAGATTGTACCTTTGATGACTCAGTAAGTTTCTGCCATCATTGCAAACTCCCTTTTAGGCACTGGTGATTCTGATTCTGTTGAAGATTCTTCAGATGATTCTTCAGAGGTAACAGACTCCTCCCCATCACTTTCTTCATTTAGATTCAAAATCTTCACGACATTTACTTCAGCATCAGATGGATTGGTGTCATTTGAATTCCCAATCCAAGCCTTCGTCAGATTGAAAAACTAAGGCCTTAACCTCTGAATTCTCAGTACCAGTATAAGCATTTGTGCCAGTCGTCACCAAAGCTGTATTCTTGTTTGTCTCAGGAGCGTTTCTGTTCATATTCTGTTTTGCTGATCTCTGAATGGATTCTGAACTGTTCTTGGCTGTTTTGGCTTTTCACAGTTTCTAGCAAAATGACCCTTCTGTCCACAGTTGTGACAAGTAATTGCTGACATGTCGAAGCCATACTTAGTTTCCTTGTTTGCTCCGATTGGATTACCAGTCTTTTCACATATTCTTTAGCCCTTCTGACGAGCGAAACCCCACATAATGTCGATTCGTTCCATCTCATCACGATCAATCTGCTCGTAATCCTCTCCAGTTAAGTGTACATTTCCAATTTTACCCTGCAACAGTTGGTCATAAGATCCAACTAAAGCACTCAGCATAGCCATGTCTTCATTTACGCTCTCCACATTTCCTTTATGAAAATGCTCGACTTTCAAACTTGTAAACACTGATTCTGAACTTGCTTGAGCTTGAGACTTCTGAACCGGAGTACTTTGACTTGGACTTGAGTGTGAACATCCCAAGTGTCCTGTTTGATTTGAAGCGTTTGCAGAGAACGCTGTCTTCAGTGGGGCATGATTAGGAGTGGCTGGAGTGGGATCAGCATAGTACAGTGAGGGATCTTGAGTGTGTCCCTTTCTTTGAGCACGAAACTTATCATCCTGCTCCTTCTCTCTTAGCTTTGTAAATAAATCATTCAAAGTTGTGCGAGCAAGATACCCACTTTCCTTTAACATCTCTATATATCCCTGGCAAAGCGTCCGCAAAACACTCTACTCTCTCTGCACCAGTTGTAACCACCGAATATCCGTTCATCTCACTAATCAAATGTTGAAAACGTCTGATAAGGTCGAACAGTGATTCTCCATGTAGGCAAGTAAAGTTATCAAATTCCTTTTTCAGTGCTCTTCCCTTCATTGACTTCAACTTGTTGTTTCCCTCACAGTCCAATTCAAGAGCATCCCATAACTGTTTCGATAGCTTGTGAGTCTTGTACTGATGAAACACAGATCTAGGAATAGCTTGACATAAATGAGAATAAGCCTTTTTCTCAATGTCGTAACTCTTCCTTTGTTCCTCTGAATATCTGTGAAGCGCAATAGGATCTCCATTTTCACTAACTGGTTCAGCATATCCATTTTGAATCATATCCCACATTTTGAATCCATTCCTTGGACGTGAATTTCGAATCGAGGTTTCCAGTGTGGGTAATCGTCCATAGTGATGAGTTTTGGACCTTATTTATGCTGCATCATTGATTAGCATTTCAGACATTTTAGTGTTAGAACTTGCCATTGCGTATTCCATCTAAAATTTTAAAATTTGATTCTGTTTCAGGTTCGTGCGAATGAATTACTGCTACGTACGAATGAAGGACCTGATACGTACGAATGAATATGATTCGTACGAATGAGACAAGAAACCTAAGCTCTACACGAATGAGTGATTCGTACGGATGAGTGGACAGATTTGCACGAATGAGAGTTTGGTTCGTACGAAGGAAACCTATTCGTACGAATGAACTAAACTTTAAACTTTTCAATCAAAAATTTGATTCGCACGGACGAATTCCTATTCGTGCGAATGAGACTTCTATTCGTACGGATGAAACCTGTCAAGAACTTGGTTCGTATGCGCCGTGAAATTTTAGGGTTTTGCTAAAAACTCGATCTACAGGTCGATTTTCTAAACCAAAACAATTTCTATTTGCCCAGATCTTAATGTAGATGACTCAGAAACGTTCTAAGACAATAAAAATAAGGTTTTTAACGTAAAATTCCAAATTCTAAGAAACAATCAAAACGAAAAATCTTAAGAATCGCTAGAAGAACGTTGATTTCTACAACCAACGCTCTGATACCACTTTGTTGGGGTTGTGTGGATCTTATAGTCAACGTTATATCGAAAAACCTAGCGGAAATAAGCTTACGATTATCTAGCGAATATGTAACCGTCGGAAACGAGATCAAACCAATGAATATTGATAAGATCGGACCTAAGGAAGACTATTCGGATGATTGTTTAGACTTTACTAAACGTTTGGAACCTTAAGAAACGGAGCAGCAGCAATTCGGCACTTAAACAAAACCACCAAAAACCTTACCGAATGCAGAAACCCTAGCTGGGTATATATAGGCCCAGCTATTCATTCGTACGAATGAGAATTCATTCGTACGAATGAGTTTCTATTCGTGCGAACCACATCTGGTTCGTACGAATGAAACCTTCATTCGCACGGATTCATCCTTAACCGTGCTTAAACATCACAAAGCACATATTCGATTAATTCATAATGAATATTCAATACCGATATTCAAACACACAATACAAAGACTGATATAAAACGTTAATTACATACGAATCTTAGTAACTACATAAATGCACCTACAAATGGTTTTTCACTCTGTGTAAGTTACTTTTAATCTAAATAATTCAAAAATTATACCTTCATTGTTTCTGCACAAATGTTTTACTATATTTACTTCTTATCAAATCGTTCCAAATCTACATCCATAAACACCTTAAATTTCGCCAAACATTCCGTAGACCCATCAGCAACTTCCCCGTCGGCCAGAAATTCAACATGGTCCAGCCATTTCCGACCAATCATCGCCTCTTTTGCTGATAAAAGCTCCAATAAAATGATACCATAGGCATACACGTCAACCATAGTGGAACCTTGTCCATAATCAATATATTCCGGAGATAAATGCCCTTTCTTCCCAATAATCGCTGACTCCGCCCAATCTCCACCCTCACCATCGGCTCCTATGGTGTAGACTATTGGCCTAGCTAGGTTAAAACCCGAGATCTTTGAGACCGATGTCACCGATGATTGAACAGATGCTGGTTTGAGTTTCTAAATGAAGATAGAGATTAGGGGTTTTGAATTAAGGAACCGTAAAAAATTGATTTTGTGAAATTTAGGGATTAAGAAGGGGAGAGATAGAGATTTTAAGGGGAAAATGTAAATGTACAATAATATTCTTTTTATTTTTATAAAATATTATCTAGTTTTTAATTTAATTACTAATATGCCATTTTTGTTTCAACCCTTCATCTAATCATATAATGGTTCAAAATTGGTTCTCGCAGTTCTCGTAAAAATATGAGTTCTCGCAGGAACCATTCACTATATATATATATATATATATATATATATATATATATATAACTAATTTTTACATTACGAAAAATGTTTAGTAAAGACAATTGTTTACTCTACTCTCGTCTTGGTTCCGTCACTGAGTGTATTGATTAATTATTTCTAACAATTTTTAAATTAATTTATTTGATAGTTTATTTTACAATTTTGTAACATGATTGACACATATTTGCGTCATAAATATGTGTGAGTAAAAGTATCATGATATCGACATGGTATCGTTATCCTCCACTAAAAGGGTGTAAACTTGTTATCCCCAATTGATAATGACGGAACCCAATTAAAGTCCAAAAAAAATATTCTTTATTTCAGTAATCTGGCTGAGTGTTTTAACGGTAAACACATGTATTTATGTTGACTTGTAACGTGCATGTAGTTCTAGTAAGTGCCAAATTATCCATTGGAGGCAAGTTCACAAACAAGAGTGCCAACTATTGGAGTACAACGGTTGTTGTGCATCTCCAGACTCCACTTTCAATGAATAATCCATTGTTGAACAGATTTTGTTTGGTGAACGCAAATTATCTTTGGTGAGTGGAGGTATCAAGGCTAAAGCAGAACTCATCAGTAGAAGAAATTTCATCAATACTCAAACACGCATAGAACGGTATCAAGAACTGAGTTTGACCATGGCGGATTGAGAGAGAATATGGGAAAAGGTTTTATG
>CAJVGC010000582.1:19659724-19770425 GCA_910822075.1 Senecio squalidus
TCTCCAGCGTTTAAATTGCACAAGTACTCAAAAGGACTGCGATGCATTCCTAGCGCATGTCATCGAGCGTAAGCCTAAGAGAGAACCGAGTACAATATATCCCCGTAGTCAAGGATCATCCAGAGGTCTTTCCTAAGGATCTGCCCGGGCAACCGCCACACCGACAAGTGGAATTCCGAATAGACCTAGTTCCTGGCGCAGCACCGGTTGCCAAGACACCATACCGTCTACCACCCCCTGAAATGCAAGAGCTATCCAAGCAGTTTCAGGAACTCTTGGATCACGGTCTTATTCGTCCGAGCTCGTCTCCCTGGGGAGCCCCAATCCTCTTTGTTAAAAAGAAAGACGGATCCTTCCGAATGTGCATCGATTACCGAGAACTGAACAAGCTGACCGTCAAGAACCGATACCCACTTCCGAGGATCGATGATCTATTCGATCAGTTGCAGGGTGCAACTTACTTCTCTAAGATCGACCTCCGCTCGGGTTATCATCAGGTTCGAGTCAGTGAGAACGACATTCCAAAAACCGCTTTCCGAACCCGATACGGACATTACGAATTTCTCGTCATGCCATTTGGTCTGACCAACGCACCAGCGGTGTTCATGGATCTGATGAACAGGGTGTGTCGACCGTATTTGGATAAATTCGTGATCGTATTCATAGATGACATCCTCATCTACTCAAGGAACAAGGAGGACCATGCGAAACATTTGAAACTCATCCTCGAACTTCTTAAGGACAGAAACTGTACGCCAAATTCTCGAAGTGCGAATTTTGGCTCCGAGAGGTACACTTCCTTGGCCATGTGATCAACCAAGAGGGAATTCATGTCGATCCAGCAAGCGATTGAGAAATGGCAAGCTCCAACGACTCCTACGGAAATACTTCAATTCTTAGGATTGGCGGCTATTACCGGAGATTCATTAAAAATTTCTCAAAAATCGCTAAGCCGCTGACCGAACTTACTCAGAAGGATAAGGACTTCACCTGGGGAGAACAACAGGATGAATCCTTCCAGAAATTGAAACATGAACTGTGCCACGCACCGATTCTGTCCCTACCGGAGGGTACAGATAATTTCGTAGTGTTTTGCGATGCGTCTCACCAAGGACTTGGGTGTGTCCTTATGCAGAAGGAAAAGGTCATCGCATACGCATCGAGACAATTGAAGGTTCACGAACAGAATTATACAACACACGACTTAGAGTTGGGAGCTGTCGTGTTCGCATTGAAGATTTGGAGACATTATTTGTACGACACTAAGTGCACGGTGTTCACGGATCACAAGAGTCTTCAACATATCCTCGAACAGAAAATGCTCAATATGAGACAACGAAGATGGATCGAGCTTTTGAGCGACTACGATTGCGAGATCAAATACCACCCGGGTAAAGCCAACGTAGTAGCTGACGCCCTGAGTCGTAAGGAAAGGGCAAAACCATCTCGAGTTAGAGCATTGGGGATTCAGGTTCAGACTAGCCTCCAAACGCAGATTGCTAAAGCTCAGCAGGAAGCATTGAAACCTGAGAACCTTAAAGGCGAAACCCTGCACAATCACGAAAAGGAATTTGAGCTTAAACCGGACGGAATCCATTACTTCAAGAATCGAGCATGGATTACGAGAGCCGAAGACCTTCGCAAGCTCATCTTGGAGGAGGGCCACCGATCCCGATACTCTATTCATCCGGGATCCGACAAGTTGTATAAGGATCTACGGGAATACTATTGGTGGCCGGGCATGAAGAAGGACATTGCCTTGTATGTGGCTAAGTGCCTCACTTGCTCGAAGGTCAAGGAAGAATATCAGAAACCTTCTGGGCTACTGCAACAGCCGGAGATCCCCATGTGGAAGTGGGAGCAGATCTCCATGGATTTCATCACTAAACTGCCCCGTACGGCAAGGGGCAACGATACAATCTGGGTGATTGTGGATCGATTGACTAAATCCGCACACTTTCTGCCGGTAAGAGAGAACCATTCGATGGAGAAGTTCGCGCAGATTTACATTAACGAGATCGTCTCTCGTCATGGAACGCCGCTCTCCATTATCTCCGATAGGGATAGTCGATTCACGTCCCGGTTTTGGAACGCGCTTCAGAAATCGCTCGGGACACGACTAGACCTCAGTACTGCATACCACCCTCAGACCGATGGTCAGAGTGAAAGGACGATTCAGACACTTGAAGATATGCTGAGAGCGTGTGTAGTTGACTTCGGGGGAAGTTGGGACGCTCACTTACCCTTAGTCGAGTTTTCCTATAACAACAGCTACCATGCCAGCATCAAGTGTGCTCCGTTCGAGGCCTTATACGGACGCAAGTGCCGGTCGCCGCTTTGTTGGTTAGAAGCTGGCGATCGACAACTAACAAGGCTCGACATCGTCCAGGCAACCATTGACAAAATCACTACCATACGGGAAAGGCTGAAGACATCTCGTACTCGGCAGAAGAGCTATGCCGATAACCGAAGGAAGCCCCCCGAATTCCAGGTGGGCGATAGAGTACTCCTAAAAATATCGCCGTGGAAAGGGGTAGTCCGTTTCGGGAAACGCGGCAAGTTAAGCCCGAGGTACACAGGTCCCTTTGAGGTAATTGAGCGAATCGGCCATTGGCGTATCGACTTCAACTTCCGCAAACTCTTTCTAACGTCCACAACGTCTTCCATGTCTCGCACTTGAAAAAGTGCTTATCGGACGAGACCATTGTCATTTCACTGGACGAGGTCCAGATCGACAACAAGCTTAACTTCATCGAAGAACCGCTTGAGGTTGTAGATCGAGAGGTCAAACAACTCAAGCAAAGTCGTATCCCTATTTTCAAGGTTCGGTGGAATTCCCGACGAGGTCACGAATTCATTTGGGAACGTGAAGACCAGATTCGTCAGAAGTATCCACATCTGTTCAGATATCCTTCCTCCCGATGAGACGAACTAAATTTCGGGACGAAATTCTTTTCAACCCGGGGAGAATGTGACAACCGTCTTATTTCAGGTGAAAACCACATTCTCTATCTTTGACTTAACTTTGAATTGATCTTGTCGTTACTTGTCTCGTAAACTCGTGTGTGTCGGAATCGAAATCGGAATCACAAAATGAATTCTAATACCAAGAAAACACTTAGTGAACTTGTCTAAGTTCCTATCTAAAATAACCAGAAACTTTCAACTAACGAAACGCTTAACATTGGAACGAACGAGAAACGAAAAAGGCAGAAATATGCCCTCCAGCCGCGCCGCGGTGAGGCCAGTGCGGCGCGGTGGAGGGTACAGACCAGCCATTTTTGTTAAACTCAAAACTTAAACAAACGGACCCAAACCCGAGCCCAACACTTTGGCTCCGGGTTAAACATGTTATAAGCCTTCTTAGGAGTCCAGTGACTCTATTTTGATTCACTTATAACACAAACATAAACACATTTCATACACACACACACAACAAACACTCTTTACACTCTCTCCCTCTCTTTGCAAAATACTCAAGAACACCCTCACTCCCCTTCAATTACAGAAGTTTTCACACCCCAAATACAGAAATATGACCACATAAAACATCTAAAAATCGTCATCAATCAAGGAGAAAGAAAAGGGGTAGCATTTCTTTGGGTTAAAAGTTCATTACTAAGCTTTTTGGGTCAAAATCATCAAGGGTTCACTCCAATCACCTTCAAACCACTTTACTCTCGGTATAAATTCTTCAAAACTCCTGTCTCTATAAGTTATACTCGTTGCATGTAACATCTAACACCTAAAAATGAGTTTATATGAAAATATTTGACCATTATGAACAAAAACGGGATTTTTCAAAATGCATGGTTAGATCTATAGATTGTGGTTAAAAACACTAAATAAACTATAAGACATCCATTATTTAGGTGTATATCTTGTTGCATGTCAAAATCCAACTTAAAAACATCAAATTTCTTCAAAAACGAGCTTGGCCAAGAACCTGTCACATGACCGCGGCGCAGTCGCTTCACCGCGGCGCAGTCGAGGTAAAACCTCTGACTGCGGCGCAGTCCTTCCACCGCGGCGCACTCATGATGCAGACAGGTTCCAAATGCTAAGTTAAAACGTTTTGAATCGTAACTCTAAACGTGTCATCTAAACTTATGCTCGAAACTGAAATATATGAACTATAACCTGTAATGAGAGTGACTTACATATAAATGAACTAAATGAACAAGTTTTATATGACATTGTTTTGGCAAATATATGAAATATGTTCATTAAAATTGTTAAGCGGGAGAGTGTATTAAAATTGGATTTAATGATTTTGGCGCGGAAGCGCTGCCCGATTTTCAATAGACCTAAAACCGACACTTAAAGTAAAAGCATTTCATTATCCAATAAACATATAAACATTGGTACTCATTAAATCTTGGTATTTCAATAGGATTCCCGTGATTTCCGATCCGTCTCGATTACTCTTCGCACTCGTAGCTTATCTTCGCAAACTGTGAGTTACAACCCCACTTTAATTACTGTTTTCAAATAATTTTTGGGGGAAACAAGAGATCTAAATGAACTTTGGAACTGTTATGAACTTTCGGTACTATTGTGAACTCTTATTGAACGTTTTTGTGAAACTTATGCCTAAATAGTTTTATTGCCCGTTTGGCATATTATAAACTAATGGTTTGCCACCCTTATTCGGCTTAATGGTTTGCCACCTTTAATCGGCTTGTTGGTTCAAAACTATGATAAACTTATTTAATGCCACTCTCGGCTCTTGTATGAACTTTGATTGATCGTATAACTAACGTGACTCTTGAGGGATATAACTAACCATAAGTGACTACTATCAGATATAAAATGAAACATTAGTGCCCATCTCGCAACACACTATTAGCTTTGTTAAGCCGTTTAGTAATTATGGGTATCGATACTTAGTAAATAACCGTTCCTTGCTTAGGCGGCAGCTTAAGTACATATTACTTGATCAGACATGACTCCCCGTAGATAGTCGGGGTAAGGGGCCTCACGGTTGGTAATTCGGTTTAGTGTGAACACTTAAGTTATATTATGCCAAGTAGTCGTTATACATGATTTCAATCAATAGTTTACTTATCTTGCGCGTATATGGTTGTACTATTTCCGCAACTATCTTTTAAGCAACTGTCTTGGTTCGAACTATCTTTTGAGCAACTTTTTGGATCGAAACTATTCTTTAAGTATTGTTCTACTTTTAGAAACTTCTAAGTGTAGACATACTTAACTCAAAACCCTTTTTAGTCGAGGACTAGAAAACTGTAACTCACTCACTACTTTATTGTAGTTGACACTTTCTCTCTTGTTTCAGGAAATCAAATGTAAGATACGAAGTGCATTCTGTGGATGGGTCTGGCATGCCACGTGAAGTCAAGAATCGGGAGAAGACCTATTTTGGATTATATTTGGGAATTTTGTTAAAAAATTTACTATGTACTCGTTGAATGCTTGGTTATTTTCAAACTGTAAACTTATGTTTTATTCGTAATGACTTGAAACCGCATGTTTTTAATTATAACTCGTGTGATGATATCTTTGCTCTTCACATCTCGTGTTTCCGCTTTAGCGGGGTGTGACACGGGGCGAACTTGAGCGGACAGAGTCATGGTCTAGAAGTTCCTGCAGCCGCTTTGGCAGCTTTTGCATCTCGGGTGGTGCTAGACGGCATGGTGTCTTGGCAACCGGTGTTGTGCCAGGAACGAGGTCTATTCGAAATTTCACTTGTCGATGCGGCGGTAGCCCAGGCAAATCCTCAGGAAAGACTCTAGGTGATCCTTGACTACTGGAATGTCTTGGACTCGGCTTTCCTTAGGTTTACGTCTGGCGGCATGGGCGAGGGATGCGCCGTAGTCCTCCTCGAGGTACTTACGCCTTTTTAAGGAAGACATGTTGCGACGTTGTCATTCAGGTTTTTCCTCCTGAACGACGAGAGTTTTACCTTCTGAAAGGGGGATTACAGATGAGTTTGTCGAAACAGACGGTCTTGGCTCGAAAATGAGATAACCAGTCCATTTCGACGATAACGTCAAAGCTTTCCAGTTTGATAGGAATGAGATTGACGGGGAAGGTTTTTTTCAGATGGGTGTATCGGACATCCTAAGATTGTATTCACAGCTTCGAACTCTTGACCGTTGGCATATTCGATAGTGAGCTACCCTTAAGAACTTTAGACCCTAGGTAAATGGGGGGGTCTAAATTCTAAGGAGACAAAGCTTCTTCCAGCTCCTGAATCGAATAGCACGGAAGAAAAAGGGGAATTGATAGAAAACGTACCCGTAATGACATTGGGGTCCGGACGGGCCTCCTTGGCTGTGATTGCAAGAGTACTGAAGGTTTTCGTGGTAAGCGCTATGGGACAAGTCCTACGGAGGTGTTGGTCGCTCCCGCACTCGAAGCACGCTGGTTTCCGACCCTTGATGTTTGTCTTGACTGGGCAGTACTTGGCAAAATGGCCCACCTTCCGGCATTTGAGACATGTTGGGCAGTTACCGGAGTGGTGAAAGTTGCACTTGTCGCATTTCGGGTGCGGTCCAGAGTAGGTTTGGGTTACAGTTGTGGGTTTCTTGTTGCTGTTTCTCCTTGTGGGTTGATGATGAACCTTCCTTTTCTTATTCCCCCTTCGCTGGATGCGGGCTGGAGGGAAAGAGAGGTTGTTGGTTCCAAGGTTTTCGTCCTCATCCTGTTGGATTGGTACAGGAGGGAGAAGGGGTTTATTGTTTCCGAGGTGTTCACCTTCTTCTTGCTTGATGGTGGTTGGGAAGAAGGGAAGGTTACGGTCATGGTTGTACTCTAGGTAGTCGACGTTGGGGTTGTCGTCCCCGAAAACTCCGTTGTTGACCCCAGCGATGATCTGGGCGACCATGCTTGGGAGTGCCGCTTTGAACTGCGCAGTGATCTGCTCAGCTATAAGGTCAACACGGCTTCTCTTGGGAGGCATGGTTCTACAATGGAAAGAAGGAATTAGTTTAGGACGCGCGAATAGGAATTCGCGATAAGAATTTAACTCAAGGGTTAATAGCAACAAATACACAGGAGTAATATGAACGGATAATTAGCACATGCATGATGATGATTCAAGCGATAACAATAGAATGGTTTAATGACAATATCAGGGTTCACACGACAACGGCAAGTATAGAAAATGAAGGTAGAAAATTGCCATTAATAATAATAATAATGAGTCAAGTACATAGTTCGGAATAAGAAAGAGAGGGTACGGGTACGATACAAAGGAAATAAAATAAGAAAGGCTTTTGGTTGTGCCCAATGGAAAATTACAACTCGAGCCTTCGGTGCAAATACAGAGGAATCTGATTAATGACGCCCCTCTAGGAACATCTTGGCGTCAATGACCGCCCACAGAGTCCTCATGATCAGACACGTCCCAACGAGACGCTGCACAGTTCGTGCCGTGGCTCGGGTCGATGCGATGGCTCGCAACGACTGCTCGGACAACTGATGCGCTACATCGGTGACTTCGCTGATGAGGATCCCCTGCTACTGGGTCTCCTCTGCAAGTCCCCTAACCTCTCGGTGGAGGTGCAAGAATGCGGCTGGCGGGGGAGGCTGATGGGTAGGTGGCATCGCAGGTCGGGAGGGTCCGGCCTCCTGGGCACGTCGTCTCTCCTCTAGGAACTGGCGTTCCCAATGGTACCGATTCATGGTCAGTGTACGCGAGACACCCACGTATAGATCCATGATTGGCATATGGAGAGGAGCGGGTTGAGACGGACCGGACTGTTGTCCGGCCATCCGTTCCGGTAGACGGCCAGGGTGGATGTCCTGCTTACGCGCGGTCAACCTAGAGTGGGCCCCGTGGAACGGTGGTGATGCTGTAACGGGCGCTGGTGGAGGAGGTGTTAGTACAGTCCTCGGGCCGGATCCGATACTGCTGCTGATCGCCATCGACGTATCCTCCGTCGGGTCGGTCGTCTGGTGACGCTGACTTTCGGAGGCCGTGTGGCCCTTTAAAGGTTCGCGCGATGGGGAAACGGCTCGGGAGGGGATCGTGACTGAGATCGAGAAGGTGATCGCGAACGGGATGACTGAGACGTGACGGATCTGCGAATGTCGAGTTACACAAGTACGGGGGAAACTAAAAATAGGAAAAACGTAAGTAAAATGCATGCACGGGTCAGTTATGTGAGAATCGGGAATTGATAAGACCGGGAATTTTTCGACCCAAAAACCGTTAACGATAGCAATTCCTTTTCCGTTCTTGCATAATTCATTTTGAACTATGCATGGTTGACCAAGTCACGCATAGCTGAAAAAGATAATCATGCAATTGCGGAAAATAATATACTAAAGTTTGAACCCGAAAATGATTTTTCTGAAAAGCCTTGGTTATAGTTTTAGTTTCAAAAACTTTTTGAAAATTTTTAAAACCGTTTTCACTATAACCCGTGCTCTGATACCAAGTCTGTCACACCCCGCTAAAGCGGAAACACGAGATGTGAAGAGCAAAGAATCATTTCACGAGTTATACCAAAAGTCAACGGTTCAAGTCATTTAAATTGAAGTTGAAAAGGTATCAATGTTCAAAGATACAACCAAGATTCGTAAGTTTAATACGACAAATACATAATAAAGTGTTTTAATAAAAATTCCCAAGTATCAAAGGTCTTTTCCCGAATTACTCTTCACATAACTACCTTGACCCGCCTGAGCAATGCACTTCATGACTTACGCTTAGTTTCCTGAAACATGAGATAAAGTGTCAAATACGAAAAGTAGTGAGTGAGTTACAGTTTAAGTTTATCGGCAAAAGTTTCGGTTAAGTATATAAGGTAAAAAGTTTCATAAGAGAAAGTTAGCGGAAAAGTCGCCTTAAGTTTATATACTTTAAAAGTTTCGAAATAACGGGCGAATCAATGCCCAAAAGTTTGTACATGCCGAGTAGAACAGTATTTAGTAAAATCATAGTTGCGGAATCAATTGCTAAAAGAGTTGAGAAATCAATTGTTAAAAGTGTTGCGGTATCAGTCGCAAAAAGGGGTTGCGGAGTCAGTCGCAAAGGTATTGCGGGGATCAGTCGCAAAAGGTGTTGCGGGGATCAGTCGCAAAGGTGTCGCGGAGTCAGTCGCTAAAGGGTTGCGGGGTCAATCGCTAAAAGTGTTGCGGAGTCAGTCGCTAAAGGTGTTGCGGAATCAATCGTTAAAAGTTTTGCGGGGATCGGTCGCAAAAGGTGTTGCGGGGATCAGTCGCAAAGGTGTCGCGGAGTCAGTCGCTAAAGTGTTGCGGAGTCAATCGCTAAAAGTCTTGCGGAATCAGTCGCTAAAAGAGTTTCCAAAGGTTCCCAAAAGTTTCATAAGTTCATAAAAGTTTCAAATAGTAAGCAATCGATAAAGGGGGCAAGCCGTTAAGTCTAAATATGTGTATAGCCAATAAGGCAGGGAGGTGTTTTTACGCATATGAGTTTAAAAGAGTTTGTTCAAAAGTTCGTAATAGTTTCAAAAGGTACACAATAGTCATACAAGTTCACAAAAGTTTCCATAGGCAAATAGTTCGTAAGTCCATTGTACGTAAAGTCAAAGTTCATAAGGCAGTTGCGCATAAAAGATATAGTTCAAAAGCAGTTTAGATCTCATGTTTCCCCCAAAAAGAGTACTTAAAATACAAGAGTAGAGAGGGGTGTAACTCACGGGTTGCGAAGATACGAACTCGGAAAAACGGTCGGAAATGAGAGCCGGGAATCACGGAACGCCTAAGGATACCAAGATTGTTCAAGTGTTATTATTATATTAAGTTATTATACCTAATATATAATAGATGTAATTTTGGTTATAATATATAATGTAATATAGGTGAATTTTAGTCAAACTTTAAGTGTCAAGGTTCAATTTGTCCAAATATAGTCCGAAACTGTTATCGTTTTGTTTTAGTCCAAAAGTCCAACGTTAATGTTATTTCTATTATGTTGAATATGTTTTGTTTGCTAAAGTGTCTTATATATTCTAACAAAATTTGGGCAGCGCTTCCGCGCCCAAATTCTATGTCCAAAAATACAAACCACTTTCCCGCTTACAAAACACATATACATACATAACATTTTTAAACATGTTCATTTTAGCATATTAAGTCCAATACAAGTCACCAATGTTATTGTTTTAACCAAACTCAGTCATATATATTAAGTCTCGAAAAAGTCAGCGGTGTAAACAAACTCAAAACGGCCAAAACGACGATTTTCGGGCAACCAAACAGGCCTGTGCGTCGTCCTGGCCTTAGGGACGGCGCACAGGTCGGGCAGATTTGTGTTTTCGGGTTTTTCTTGTAAAATCGTTTATTCCAACCATAGATTTCTACATGCAATCGGTTTAAACTTCATAATATGTTATTTTAACAGTTTATACATAACTTTTAACCAGAAAATCAAAGATTTAAGCATCATTTATTATAAACCCATTTTTGTATAAAAATGGTTATAAAACTTCATCAAAACTTGTTTTATAGCTTAGATCATACATGCAATGAGTTATATTAGTAATATGAGTAAAAAGGAAGAGTTTCTACCGAATGAAAGTGTTTAGATGATGGTCTAGGCGGATTTAGAGCTCCAAAAGTGTAGAAAACGTTTTGGAACCGAAACTAACTTGATTCCCTTGCTTCCTCTTGATGTTAAACGTTTTTAGATGGTGTTTGTATGGTGTTTTCTCTGTGTTCTAGTGCTGGAAATGAAGGATGGTGGAAGAGTTTTTGAGAGAGTTTCTTATGTGTGTGTTTGTATTTTTATAAAATGAAAATGAAAAGAAAATAAGTAAAGTAATGAAAAGGGTGTTTGTGACTGCCAACTTACAGTGAATGATGACTAAAAACCGAGTTGGATTGGTGGTTTGTGTATATAAAAACGAGACAACAATAAAAATACAAAATTTTTCGGAATACACCTCCAGGACGTCGCACAAGGGGGCTGTGCGGCGTCGTGGCCCCTTTTTAAATTATTTTTGTGATTTTTCGTTTTTGCTTTTTGCTTCGTTGGACCTTTTCGTTAACTGAGAGTTCTTAATTATGATACGTTATGAACTTAGGAAAGTTCATTAGGAGTTATCTTGGTATTAGGACTTATATAAATTGATTCCGGGTGTGATTCCGACACCGTCGCGTATCCGGTTATTGATCAGTTAAAGGTAACGGTAGACAATAAGATAGACATAGAGTATAAATTGCACCTGAAATTGGACGGTTGTCACAAGAACCACTAAATATTTGAGAACCATTATGAACCAAATTTAATATGATATTCACCAGTGTATACATATGATATTCACCAGTATATATATATATATATATATATACATATATATATATATATATATATATATATATATATATATATATATATATATATATATATATATATATATATATATATATATATATATATATATATATATATATATATATATGATATTGACCATTGTATATTTAATATGATATTCACCAGTGTATGTCAAACTATAAGAGTTTAATTATAAATACCTTATATACACCGGTGAATATCATATATATACACTAGTGAATATCATATTAAATTTGGTTCCTAATGATTACTAATGGTTCCTAATTATTTATATGGTTCTCATTTGAAACCTACACACTCTCTCTCTCTCTCTCTCTATATATATATATATATATATATATATATATATATATATATATATATATATCTTCTTATTTTTATCGATCGTCATTTGTAAGCTACTCAAGGCAATGAAGCCTCTTGGATCCTCATTTGTAAGTTATTCACTATTTTACATATTTTTGTATATCTTTCATGTGATTTTTTTTCTTTTATGTATGATGACTATTATATGTGTATCTTTAGATTCTCTAAAATAATTTGCGTATTTCTTTATGAGAGAAAGATTGTAACTTAAATTTACAAATTTGATGGTTTAATTTGCATAAGTACACACGTTGGAAGTAATCAAAAATACCATATCTCGAAAATATGGTATCACACTATTAAGGTTTCCAACCGTTTTATCGCTTAACCAAAATACAAAGATTTTTTTTGTCATCTTTCTTTCAAATTTTTGGACATCGCACGGCTACAATTGTGACACCCTAGAAATTCTCGTTAGATTCAATTAAGATATAAATTCAATTAGCATATCAATTCAAGTATTTTCATTTCAAGTGTTCTCATTACAACTTGTATGTGTACATTAAGTCTAGCTTAAATGCGTTTTCTAGTAACGTTATCAAGACTCATATTTAGGCAACATTTATCGGATGATAAATACAAGCTAAACGATTGTCTATGTAGATCATTCCGATATATTTGATGAAGTCAAATGTATCAAGTTATATCAGATCAAGTGGTATTTCTAGTCATTTACAATTAATCGTTCACGTTAAATGCATATAGTTGCATTTCAGCCGAAGAATATCTTGAAATCAAGCATTTTGTCAGGTTCAATGTTACAGTTACGTTTAATAGCATATTGATCACTTTTGAAATTTTTAGCTTTGTCTTTATGGGTGGTGTTCATCGACATTTATTGGTGTCTGTCACACCCCGTTAAAGCGGAATACAGGATGTGAAGAGCAATAGCATTCGATACACAAGTTTATAATCAACCACCAAGTTATTAAATAAAACGTAACTTCAAAAGTTACAAGTGTTTAAAACAACGTTTACACATCCGAATACAAAATAGGTGTTCATAGCCAAACCGCCCGAACCCATTCCCATTCTTGAAGTCATCAGCCCAAAGCATAAAGTCCTCATCGCAAGCTTAATCGTAACCTGAAAATACGAGTCAAGTGTTAACTACGGGAGACGTAGTTAGTGAGCTACAAAGATTAAGTAAAGCATTAGAGTTTCGACGCACATAACAATGGCGTAAAGTATAGCATTCAAATAGTTGACGCATAACCATGCGTAAAATATAGTGTTCAAATAGTTGTCGCATAACCATGCGTAAAATATAGTGTTCAAATAGTTGACGCATAGCAATGCGTAAAGTACGAGTATTCGTGTTCGTAGGCGTTGACCACATAGCGCGACTATGTGACAATCCTAAGTATTGCCCAATGATCGTATCGTTGCGTTGCTAAGCCTATTAATTACCCACTAGAATATTATGCACCATCTGTTGTTGTCGTTGTGGTGAGGGTCTTGCAACTACCCTAATAGCGCTATCCATAAATCCTATCGGTCCTCTCCCAGAGATTAATAGCAACTAGTTATGTAGGAGTGCATGGGATTTTCGTAGCATCTCACGACCATGTTTTACAACGTCCGCAACATGTCGATCGATGCCAAGTCATTGGCAATTTAGTGTTTGTATCCTCAACATCGTTGGCAAAACCATCAACGATGCTGGCAAAATAGTTGTTTGTTTCCTCGGCATTGTTGGCAAAATCATCAACAATGCCGGCAAAATATAGTTTCGAAATAGTATTCAAGTAATAAAGCGTATCGTAAAAGTATTCAAGTATCAAATCGTTTAGTAATAGTATTCAGCTATCAAATCGTTTCGTAATAGTATTCAACTATCAAATCGTTTAGTAATAGTATTCAGCTATCAAATCGTTTCGTAATAGTATTCAACTATCAAATCGTTTCGTAAAAGTATTCAACTATCAAATCGTTTAGTAATAGTATTCAAAGTTTGTTTCAGCTTAAAAGTGGTGTTTAAGCCTAAGACTCGCATTTCACCCCAAAAGTATGTTTAAAAGCATTTAAAAGTAGGGGTTTGTAACTCACGGTTTGCGAAGATTTCTAGCGTGCTCGGAATTGCTCGAAGGTGCTCGGAATCACCGGAATCCTATTTTATACCAAGTTTTGGCGTAAGTAACATTATTTATTAGTTCACACAATCGTTAGTCAACGAAATGCTTATGTTATAAGAGCTTGTAATTAGTTTTACTAAAATTGGGCAGCGCTTCCGCGCTATGGTTTCTAAATCCAAGTTTTAACACTTTCCCGCTTACAATTTTTATAACACTAAATATGCTAATTCATCAATCATATTAATATGTTAACATGTCCAAATAGTCACTTTATACTCAAGTTTAAGCTTATTACAGGTTCTTTAATATGGCTTTAAGTAATAAGTTCAAGATCGCGTCTTATACCGAAAATTACAATTTTTCAGAAATCTGCACATGGAATGCGCCGCATTATGACCAAAATCGTTTTTGTGGTGAAAATCGTTTTTGTGGTGAAAATCGTTATTTGGTGGTAGATTTCGACATGCAATAGTTAAAACATCAAAATACTTGATAGTTTACAGTTTTTCTTGGATCTTTAACAACAAAATCAAAGATCTAAACATCCATTCTATAAAAACCCGTTTTATTATGTAAATCACCTCAAATCTTTATAAAAATGTGTTTTTAGGAGTTTGATCTTACATGCAATGGTTTTTCTTAGTAAAAACAGAAGATTTAAAAGGGTTTTACCGAGTAGAAGATGAGTTGATGGAGATTGAAGAGATCTCTTGGTGATTTTTGCCCCAAATGGGTAGAAAATCGATCTTCTTGACCCAAAGGATGATTACTTGCTTCCTTCTTTGATCATGAACGATTTTGTGGTGTTTGTTATGGTGATTTTATTGTGATTTTGTGGTGTTTAATCTCTGTAAATGAAAGGATTCAAGAGGGACTCCTTGTGTGTGTGTGTGTGTAAGTAACTAGAGAGAGAGATGTTAAGGTGAGTGTGTTTGTGTGTGTTTTGTGTGTTAATGAAATGGGAGTTTGTGAGGGTGTTAACACTCACATTACTGGACCAAAAGGCTTTTTATCAAGTCTAAAACCGGAATTGTTGGGCTGGACCCGTGTTTGATAAGTTTTAAAAGTTTGCAACAATAGCTGGTCTGCACTTAGAATGCGGCGCATAAGGCCTTTATGCGGCGCATTCGGGGCAGTTTCAGCAACTTTTCGTTTTTCGTTTGTTCCATCGTTAAGCATTTTCGTTAGTTGAAAGTTTATGATTTGTTTTTAGATGAACTTAGGCAAGTTCATTAAGTGTTTTCTTGGTATTAGGATTCATTTGATGATTTGATTCCGATTTCTGATTCCGATTCCGAGACACACACGTTTTATGTTTAAGTAACGTAAAGTTTTTGTATGAGCTACATCTAGCTGAGCTTAAGGAGTCATGTTTACGTAACCATGTAACACATAAAGTTAGTCATATCAGTCATCAAATATAAACATATCGAGGTTATAAGTTAGCGTTGTCGACTAGAAGTTTTGACGGTTGTCACATTCTCCCCACATTGAAAGAATTTCGTCCCGAAATTTCAACTTGTAGCATTCGTTGTGGGAGAAGTGAAGAGATGAGGATCCTTAAGCATCATTCGATCCTATCATTCCCAGGTATATTTGGGGCCTCGTTTTGCGTTCCATCGCACCCTCACTATGGGGATTTTACTGAGTCTTAGTTTCTTAGTTTCGCGATCTATGATTTCAATCGGCTCTTCAACGAATTGGAGTTTTTTTTTCCGTCTAATTGTGCTTCTCCTAAAGGTGTGATAAGTGTTTCGTTCGATAAGTACTTTCAGTCTCGACACATGAAAAGTAGTATGCATGTTACTGAGTTCTAGAGGTATCTCCAAACGATACGCAACTGGACCTACTCTTTCGAGTATCTCAAATGGTCCTACATATCTTGGACTAAGTTTTCCATGTTTTCCGCGGCGTATTGCACCT
The DNA here is from genome assembly GCA_910822075.1 of Senecio squalidus. NCBI lineage: Eukaryota > Viridiplantae > Streptophyta > Magnoliopsida > Asterales > Asteraceae > Senecio > Senecio squalidus. The sequence goes on from CAJVGC010000582.1 coordinate 19,675,379, forward strand.
TTCCAAGGTGACACCTTAAGAAGTACTCTGTCATTGTTTTGAAATTCTAAGTCTTTTCTACGCACATCAGCGTAGATCGTTTGACGACTTCTGGTAGTCTTAGTCGTTCCTTTATCGTTGTGATTTATCAATCGTTTCTTGCACTACATCCATGCTAATTAGTTGTCGATCTCCTGGTTCCAACCACACAGTGGAGATTCGCATTTCTTTCGTAAAGAGCTTAAAAAGGCGCACACTTGATACTAGCTCGATAACTATTGTTATAGGAGAATCCTGTTAGTGGTATATGATTATCCTGACTTCCTCCGAAGTCAATAACACATGCTTAGAATATCATATAAGATTTGTATTGTAAGCTCGCTTTGACCATCGGTCCGTGGATAGTAAGCCGTGTTTAAAATATAATATAATCGTGTGCCAGAAGATTCTTGGAATGCCTTCCCAAAATCTGGAAGTGAAGCGAGTATCTCTGTCCGAGATAATTGACGTGGGTATTCCGTGACGAGTCACTACCTCGTTGATGTATATTTGTACAAGTTTTTCCACGTTAAAACTTTCCTCGATGGGAATAAAGTATGCTGACTTCGTTAGTCGATCTACTACAACCTAGATCATGTCGTTATCCTTTGATGTTCGAGGTGACTTTGTGACGAAGTCCATTGTGATTTGTTCCCATTTCCACTCGGGAATTTCAGGTTGCTGTAGTAATCCGGATGGCTTTTGGTATTCAGCCTTCACTTTCGCACAAGTGAGGCATTTCTCTACGTATAAGGCAACGTCTCTTTTCGTTCCAGGCCACCAATAATGTTCCTTGAGGTCCTTATACATCTTGCTTTTCCCGGGATGAATAGAATATCGTGTTCGGTGTGCTTCATCCATAATGGTCTTTCTCAATTCGTTGGTCGTAGGAATCCAGGCTCGATCCCTAAATTAGTAGACATCATCGCTCTTCTTTACAAAATCCTTGTTGTGTTTGTGCAAAGTTTCGACCTTTATGTTATCTGCTCTCAAAGCCTCATGATGGGCGCTTGCTATATGCGTTCTCGAGTCGGGTTTAAGGTAAATTCCTAACGCACGCACTCGGGTTGTCTGTTGCCTTTCTTTCCTACTCAAGGCATCTGCTACGACGTTTGCTTTGCCAGGGTGATACTTAATATCGCAGTCGTAGTCGCTAAGGAGTTCCAACCATCTCCTTTGCCTCATGTTGAGTAGTTTCTGATCTAGTAGGTGTTGCAGACTCCTATGGTCCGTGGATATTGCGCATTTGGTTCCGTAGAGGTAATGTCTCCAAATTTTGAGGGCAAAAACTATCGCTCCTAGTTCTAAGTCGTGCGTAGCGTAGTTGACCTCATGTTTCTCAAGTTGTCGCGATGCGTAAGCTATGACCTTATTTCGTTGCATCAATACACAACCTAATCCTAGGTTAGATGCGTCCCAATATACTACGAAGTCTTTGTTTCCCTCAGGAAGAGTTAGAGTTGGAGCATTGCACAGTTTTGTATTCAGGATAATGAAGGCTTGTTCTAGTGCATCTCCCCAGTTGAACTTCTCGTTCTTTTGAGTTAACTTTGTCAGGGGTTTAGCGAGGAGTCTTGAATGAGTCATCGGTAATAACCAGTTAGTCCTAAAATTCGCGGATTTCTGTCGGACTTTTGAGAGTTTCCAAATTCCGTATAGTTTCGATTTTTGATGGATCAATGTGAATTCCGGATCCATTAACTACGTGTCTGAGAAATTTGACTTCACGCAGCCAGAATTCACACTTTGAAAGCCTTGCGTAAAGTTGTTGTTCCTTGAGTAATTCCAATAACAGTTTTAAGTGCTCCGCGTGATCTTCTTTGGTACGTGAGTAGATTAAGATGTCGTCGACGAATACAAGGACTTGTTGATATCCAGACCTTAAGTCGATCTTTGAAAAGTATGTCGCGCCTTGTAGTTGATCGAAAAGGTCATCGATTCGTGGAAGAGGATATCGGTTCTTGACGGTTAGTTTATTCAATTCTCGGTAATCAATACACATGCGGAACTATCCATATTTCTTCTCAACGAATAGGATCGGCGTTCCCCATGGTGATAAGCTTGGTCGGATAAATCCTTTATCCAATAGTTCCTGAACTTGGTTGGATAATTCCTGCATCTCAGTCGGAGTTAGTTGGGATGGCGTCCTTGCCACTCGTGTTGCTCCAATAATTTCTTCGTTTCTAAACTCTACCTGCCTCAAGGGTGGTAGTTCTAGTAGCTTTTCGGGTAATGCCTCCGGATAGTCTCTAACTATCGGTATATCCTTAAGGTCTGCTGCTTTTGCTTGTTTGTCCTTTACGTTTACTAACGATGTAAAGCAGCCCTTATTCAACTATTTGCGCGTTTTCATCACCGGTATAAGTTTCGAAGTTTGCCCCGGCCTATCTCCTTGTACTATTAATTACTTCCCATCTTCTAACAGCATCCTAATCGTCTTATCTAAGCAAAAGATTTTCGCATCTTGAATGGTCAACCAATTCGTTTCTATTACTGTGTCAGAGCTGCAACTACTCGGGGGTCGTATCTCGCTTCCTCAATTCGTATGACGAAGGCTCTAACTCGTATGATGCTCGGGATGCCAAAGTTGTGTTGAGTATCGAGTTAATGTTTAAGTTTACTTAATGGACTAGTAATAGCTCGGGCGAGTCACCGGGAAATACTTCCGGTACTCCCTTACTACTAATCGGTTTCCTTGGGCACCTTCTTGGTTAAATTGCAACGAGCTATTACCTCGGTTGTGAGTGTTTTTCGGGTGTAAGGTTTAGCCTTGCCCTTTCCATGTCGCCTTGTATGAATGAGGTCTTATTGTAGAGCAGGTGTTTAGATGATTTCCTTGTAGAGACATGACTTCAACATGTTTGACAAATAACTATTCCGTGGTTTACCGTAACATAAGAATGTGATCATATCTTCGTGATGATCCTTCGTTTTAGGATATACTTTCAAAACCTACCTTGGTTTGAAGTTACCTTAGATTTGTATTCAAGTCTAGGAATCCATACTGACCAACGATTCCCTAGATAAGTTTGCGATATCCTTGCGATTTCATAAATGCTAGCCCCTTAATCGAGTACAATCAATTATTGTACATTATTTTGCATAATAATAATGTCAATAAATGAAAGTAAGGTATGAGATATACATGTTTATGCTAGGGGCATATCATGTAATTAAGATTAAGAATAAGTGCGCGACCGATGTTTACAACATTGTGTATACTAAAGCGAACGAATGATAACGGTGATTTTCAAGACTCTTTCGTGTAGCAATTCCACAACTAGCATCGCGTTGTCTGGTCTGCCCCATGTATCGTTTATTTGGTATGGAGTATGTCGAGTGATAGTTCGTGAATGCGAGTGTCGTGATACATCGGCTTCTGGACCATCTCTGGAGATCCATAAACTTGTCGCGTTAACCCATCATGTCTTCCCGTGTTAACCCTTAGTTATCGGATATCTTGGGCGCATCACTTAGTATGTCGAGTTGTATCTGCACTCCTGTGTCTTACGTGGGAATACTTCCCAGTTGCCATACAAGGCATCGCGTAACGATTAGCGGAGTAAAGTGTATACGGTACCGATAGTCGAGAATGTGTTGTCTCCGCCTAAGGAAAGGGAGAAATAGTCGGCATGGGACAGTATAAACCAGTCCAGATCCGAGTCGTTATACGGTAATGTAATAGTTTACGATGGTGTTAGCTCAACTCTCCTGTACCTCAACAAGGTATCGCAATGTATATCGAGTTCGTAGGAAAATGTGAGTTCTCAAGAGTATGCGTCGGGTATCTACCTCGTCGTCTGAAGTGATTGTATTCGTACTTTCGTCGCATCGTAGAAAAGTATATGGGATCAATTTCCCACTAAGTCTTAATGTCATCTTAGCATCATTCTAAAGCGTAAAGCGTTTCGTTGTCTGACATAGCTATCTATTTCCCTCTCGACTTACCCTAAATCGGTAACGAGTTATTTCGAAGATACGGCTCATGTTAGTGTTAGTAATAAGCTGAGCACATAGAGTATCTTAAGTATAGCATCTAGGTCCGTGTGGGTCTGACTTCAAGAATTTCCGGGGAGGTTCGTTTAATGTTTACCAATCCCGTTCTGGCATAATTTAGTCCAAATTATTCATAGGTGATCAGGCTACGAATAATTCAAGTTAAACAATGCCTTCGCGTTTTGGTTAAATAAAATCTTTCGTTTAGAAACTAGTTATAGTTTGATTTTTGAAAAATCGGTATTCACTATAACCTTGCGCTCTGATACCAAGTCTGTCACACCCCGTTAAAGCGGAATACAGGATGTGAAGAGCAATAGCATTCGATACACAAGTTTATAATCAACCACCAAGTTATTAAATAAAACGTAACTTCAAAAGTTACAAGTGTTTAAAACAGCGTTTACACATCCGAATACAAAATAGGTGTTCATAGCCAAACCGCCCGAACCCATTCCCATTCTTGAAGTCATCAGCCCAAAGCATAAAGTCCTCATCGCAAGCTTAATCGTAACCTGAAAATACGAGTCAAGTGTTAACTACGGGAGACGTAGTTAGTGAGCTACAAAGATTAAGTAAAGCATTAGAGTTTCGACGCACATAACAATGGCGTAAAGTATAGCATTCAAATAGTTGACGCATAACCATGCGTAAAATATAGTGTTCAAATAGTTGTCGCATAACCATGCGTAAAATATAGTGTTCAAATAGTTGACGCATAGCAATGCGTAAAGTACGAGTATTCGTGTTCGTAGGCGTTGACCACATAGCGCGACTATGTGACAATCCTAAGTATTGCCCAATGATCGTATCGTTGCGTTGCTAAGCCTATTAATTACCCACTAGAATATTATGCACCATCTGTTGTTGTCGTTGTGGTGAGGGTCTTGCAACTACCCTAATAGCGCTATCCATAAATCCTATCGGTCCTCTCCCAGAGATTAATAGCAACTAGTTATGTAGGAGTGCATGGGATTTTCGTAGCATCTCACGACCATGTTTTACAACGTCCGCAACATGTCGATCGATGCCAAGTCATTGGCAATTTAGTGTTTGTATCCTCAACATCGTTGGCAAAACCATCAACGATGCTGGCAAAATAGTTGTTTGTTTCCTCGGCATTGTTGGCAAAATCATCAACAATGCCGGCAAAATATAGTTTCGAAATAGTATTCAAGTAATAAAGCGTATCGTAAAAGTATTCAAGTATCAAATCGTTTAGTAATAGTATTCAGCTATCAAATCGTTTCGTAATAGTATTCAACTATCAAATCGTTTAGTAATAGTATTCAGCTATCAAATCGTTTCGTAATAGTATTCAACTATCAAATCGTTTCGTAAAAGTATTCAACTATCAAATCGTTTAGTAATAGTATTCAAAGTTTGTTTCAGCTTAAAAGTGGTGTTTAAGCCTAAGACTCGCATTTCACCCCAAAAGTATGTTTAAAAGCATTTAAAAGTAGGGGTTTGTAACTCACGGTTTGCGAAGATTTCTAGCGTGCTCGGAATTGCTCGAAGGTGCTCGGAATCACCGGAATCCTATTTTATACCAAGTTTTGGCGTAAGTAACATTATTTATTAGTTCACACAATCGTTAGTCAACGAAATGCTTATGTTATAAGTGCTTGTAATTAGTTTTACTAAAATTGGGCCGCGCTTCCGCGCTATGGTTTCTAAATCCAAGTTTTAACACTTTCCCGCTTACAATTTTTATAACACTAAATATGCTAATTCATCAATCATATTAATATGTTAACATGTCCAAATAGTCACTTTATACTCAAGTTTAAGCTTATTACAGGTTCTTTAATATGGCTTTAAGTAATAAGTTCAAGATCGCGTCTTATACCGAAAATTACAATTTTTCAGAAATCTTCGCATGGAATGCGCCGCATGCACATGGAAGTCAGCTTTATGACCAAAATCGTTTTTGTGGTGAAAATCGTTATTTGGTGGTAGATTTCGACATGCAATAGTTAAAACATCAAAATACTTGATAGTTTACAGTTTTTCTTGGATCTTTAACAACAAAATCAAAGATCTAAACATCCATTCTATAGAAACTCGTTTTATTATGTAAATCACCCTAAATTTTTATAAAAATGTGTTTTTAGGAGTTTGATCTTACATGCAATGGTTTTTCTTAGTAAAAACAGAAGTTTTAAAAGGGTTTTACCAAGTAGAAGATGAGTTGATGGAGATTGAAGAGATCTCTTGGTAATTTTTGCCCCAAATGGGTGGAAAATCGATCTTCTTGACCCAAAGGATGATTACTTGCTTCCTTCTTTGATCATGAACGATTTTGTGGTGTTTGTTATGGTGATTTTATTGTGATTTTGTGGTGTTTAATCTCTGTAAATGAAAGGATTCAAGAGGGACTCCTTGTGTGTGTGTGTGTGTAAGTAACTAGAGAGAGAGATGTTAAGGTGAGTGTGTTTGTGTGTGTTTTGTGTGTTAATGAAATGGGAGTTTGTGAGGGTGTTTACACTCACATTACTGGACCAAAAGGCTTTTTATCAAGTCTAAAACCGGAATTGTTGGGTTGGACCCGTGTTTGATAAGTTTTAAAAGTTTGCAACAATAGCTGGTCTGCACCTAGAATGCGGCGCATAAGGCCTTTATGCGGCGCATTCGGGGCAGTTTCAGCAACTTTTCGTTTTTCGTTTGTTCCATCGTTAAGCATTTTCGTTAGTTGAAAGTTTATGATTTGTTTTTAGATGAACTTAGGCAAGTTCATTAAGTGTTTTCTTGGTATTAGGATTCATTTGATGATTTGATTCCGATTTCCGATTCCGATTCCGAGACACACACGTTTTATGTTTAAGTAACGTAAAGTTTTTGTATGAGTTACATCGAGCTGAGCTTAAGGAGTCATGTTTACGTAACCACGTAACACATAAAGTTAGTCATATCAGTCATCAAATATAAACATATCGAGGTTATAAGTTAGCGTTGTCGACTAGAAGTTTTGACGGTTGTCACAGTGTAGGTGATGTTATGGACCATATACCTGCAACAACGGAAACAAACATTACAAAAGGCAGGAATTTGGTAGGTTAATACCATAGTCCCTACATAAAACAACTCAAAACAACAACCTTATCATAGGGTACTGATATCGCATATTTATACGTTTATTTCTATGCGATATTCGGTTGTTTTTCATAATAATCATGATGGATATGATAGGTTTTTGCATTTAATCGTGTGGAAAAGTTGTTTTGTGTATTTTATAGGTTTATATGATTGGGAAGTGGAAATGGTGGAAGAAATGAGTTTAAAAGACGAAAAATAGTGATTTCTGACGAAGAGAGGAAACATCTTAATTCAGACACCACCAGGTTTTGGACCGTTCTCACCAGTGAAGTTTGAAGATATCATATCTTCAGAAGGAGGAGGAAGCGCTACAGAACTCGAAGTCGAAGAGTTAGTTTGCGAAGACAAACCGGAACCACAACCGGCTATGGATCCATTGGACATGCCGATGCACCGGCGGGCTGCAGCCGTTGCAGTACCAGCCACCAGAGGGTCGGCAATCACCACCCCGGACTTGGGTGAGGATTTCGTTGTCAAGGGTCATCATCTCAAGATGATCCAAGACAATACTTTCGATGGGCGATACAATTCAGATCCGCATAAACACGTAACCAAATTCAACGAGCTATGTGAGATGTTCAAATACGGAGAAGGAAAGAGCGATAGTGTCAAGCTGAGGTTGTTCCCTTCGTCTCTCACCGGAGATGCGAAGGTTTGGTTTGAAGAGTTGGACGAGAATTCAATAACAACATGGACACAAATGCGCGTAACCTTCATCAAACGATTTTTCCCACCCACTTTGGGTAGGAAATTACTTCGAGACATTAGAGGATTTCGACAAGAAGATGGAGAGACATCTACTGAGGCATGGGCTAGATTGAAGGAAATGCTGAGAAATTGTTATGGTCATGGTCTGGGCAAAGATAATATTATAGAGATCTTTTTCTACGGGTTAACCAAGGAGTCACAAAACGAGTTGGACCTAGCCGGCGGGGGAGACTTTATGTACAAAACCACCAATGAAGCATACAACTTGATGGAGGATAAGTTAGTCATAAGCTTATCGATGGAGTATCGAGACGATGGTAGAGGTCGACGACCAAGAGGAAAAGTAGCTCAAGTGGAAGGAAACAGTGACACGTCTATTATTCTGAAAGAGATCAAGAAGATGGAAGACAAGCTTGATAGAAGAATGACTTATCTAGAGAAAGAGGTACATGTGATCAAGCATGGGTGTGAGAATTATGGGGGACCGCATTATGCGAGTGATTGTCGAATGGAGGAAGCCAATTATGCGATTTATGGCTATCCTAATCGGGGAGCAAATTTGCCACACTACGGAGGTAAATACAATCGGGGTGAAAATAGGGACAATGGATGGCAACGAAACAACACACGATCATCCCCACCACGACAAGGATACAACCCACCACATAATGAAGAAGACAAAAGTTTGAAAGACATGATGAAGTCGTTCATTCACACCCAAACTACGAAGAATGACACGTTTAGTAATCAATTGAAAGTTTTAAATGACCACATCGAGCAAGGGCAGAGAAATCAGCAAGCGGCGATGCAAGACTTGGAAAGGAGGTTCGATAGGATGAATGATCGGTTTTCGAGCAGGCCACCGGGCCAGTTACCGAGCAACACGCAACCGAACCCGAGACCACAAAATGTTCAAAATAATCAGGGCCCGAAATATCAACCTCCTCCAATGAAAGAAGAACACGTGAACGCAGTCATGACACGTTCACAAATTAAGTTTCGGGGAGAAGACGAAGATTTTTCGGAGAAACAGTCAAATAGTGCACCGCACCCCTCTGCAGAACCAGTTTTGGACGATTTCGAGGACGACGAGGAAGAGGCACCACAGGTTCAACCCAAGGTCAAAACATCTGAACCAGTGGAGGAAGTCCTACAAAAGGGTTATGAGCCACGTGTCCCATATCCTCAACGTTTGAGGAAGGCACGCATGAAGGAGCAGTACGGTAAATTTTGCGATATGATTAAATCTGATCGTATTAATGTTCCTCTTGTTGATTTGATTGCAGGGATGCCGAATTACGCAAAATTCATCAAGGAGCTTGTCACGGAAAAAGGAAAGTCATCGGAGGAGCAGGTCGCTTTCTTAAACGCAGAATGTTCGGCTTTGGTGAAGAACTCGATACCACCAAAATTGGATGATCCAGGGAGTTTTCTTATCCAGTGTAATTTCAGTAATACTTATAGTTGCAGTGCATTGGCCGACTTAGGAGCTAGCATAGATTTGATGCCACATTCATTATATGCTAAACTTGCTTCGGAAGATTTAAAACCTACCAGAATGAGTATCCGATTAGCCGACCGATCATTTCAATATCCGTTAGGAATTGCTGAAAACATGCTAGTTAACGTAGGAAAATTCACTTTCCCTGTTGACTTTGTGATTCTAGAAATGGATGAAGACGTTACTGTTCCACTAATCCTTGGAAGACCATTCTTAAACACAACCGATGCAATTATTCGTGTAAAGGACAGGGAGATTTCTTTGGGGGTTGGGGATGAACGAATTTCATTTTCTTTTGATAAAGCCCCAAAACACTCATACTCTACTGATGAAACCTGTTTTCGTATTGACGTTTTTGATGAAATGTTTGACCTAGATGTGCAGGAAATGCTTGGGGGACAAGTTGCGGTTGATGATGAGGAAGATGAGGAGCTCGAGGATTTTGATCCCATCTTGAAAATGGAGTTGGAGGCATTTGAGAAGAATTCTACGAGCATAACCTTTGAAAACTCCGACCCGGATTTAGATTTATTAGAAATTGAATACTTAATGAATAATCCGGGTGCAACGTTTTTGGAGAAAAAATTTCCATTTAAGGAAGAGCTCGAGAAATCTAACTCAAGTTTGGGGGAAAATTGTCATGGTATCTCTCACGACCCTTTTGATTTATTTTCTTTAACTTGTAGAGAAAAGGAGAATATTTTGCAAGAATTTGAGGATATCGAAGATGATACATCGTGGAAGGAATTTAAGAATAAGGAATTCGATGTGAGCAAATGGGATGACGGTTGCAAATTCGTGAAGCGTAGAGATGACGGTATACTATTTTTCGAGGCTCGAGAGTGGCATGATGTGACAACCGTCTTAGTTCAGGTGAAAACCGCATTCTCTACCTTTAAACTTAACTTTGTATTAACCTTGTCGTTACTTCTCTCGAAAACTCGTGTACGTCGGAATCGAAATCGGAATCACAAAATGAATCCTAATACCAAGAAAATACTTAGTGAACTTGTCTAAGTTCCTATCTAAAATAACCGGAAACTTTCAACTAGCGAAACGCTTAACAAAGAAAACTAAACGAAAACGAAAAAGTCTGAAAATCAGCCTCTTGCGGCACAACAGAATCAGTTGCGGCGCAAGTCAGCACAGGAATTCAAAAATTTTGGTTGTTGCTAGTGCTTGGTGACTCATCCCAAACCGACCCTCATGGCCAACACCTGTATAAACAGGTGTCAAACACCCCTCTATTCCAGAAAATCACCTTGGTATTACCTCCCTTTGTCACTCTCATTTGCACAAGTCTAAAACACACACATACACTTATGCTCTCAACTCTCACATACAAACACCTATAACTCTTTCAAAAACAATCCTTCTAAGGCATAATCTAAGTAATTCAAGGACATTTTCATACATTCATCACCATCATTTCATCATTTCAAAGGTAAAAATCTTGTTCTTGAACTTATCTTTCATATTTACTCAAGCTTTTACATAAATCATCAAATCTATATATGTTTTATAACTAAAATGATGAAAGCATATCAAAAAGTCCATTGCATGCAAATTTTATTGGTAAAAATGGAAGTTTATAAAATGGAAAATCTGGAAATTTCATTAAAATAAACTAAAGTTATGTTTTTCAACTTAAGATTTTGATTTATGACTCTAACCGAAGAAATCGACAGAATCTGTTGCATGCATGTAAAAATTACGAAATTTTGACCAAAGATGTAAACTGTAAAATGTAGCTTACTGTCAAAAATTGGGAACCTAACTCCTATTTTTCGATTTATTATGAATTTTACAGTATTTAATCAGATTTAATCTTGAATTTCGAGAAAACATATCAAACGAATTTATCAGCTTACAAAAATTTGACATAGTCTAGAATCTATCAAAATATGATTTTACAGATTTTACTGGAATTTTTGGAATTAATCCACTATTATTTACTGTTTTTACGGTTAAAACGCGTTAAATACGTAAACGACTCTAACTTCTTCAAAAACTGTCGGATTGAGACGAATCCAGTTCCTATGACTTCGTATTCCAGAATGTGATTTTTATGTTATTTTTATAAAATATTACAACAACAGAATCTGACAGTTTCATATTCGGTATAATTTAGGTTCACGCGATTCCGATTCCTATTCCGGTCACTCCACGCACACTCCTAGTACTACTCTCTCGCTTTAGCGTAAGTCCTTGTGATTCATTAGATTCATTTCACATAGTCGAATTCAGTTTGTAAAGCGGGAAAGTGATTTGTTATTTTGGACATTCTTTATTTAGCGCGGAAGCTCTGCCGGATTTTAGCCAGAACCGACCCACCCTCGTCCGAGCTATCTTTTCACCGTCTCATTTTCACGTGAGTTACAACCCCACTTTTATTTACTGTTTTCAAATATCTTTTGGGGGAAACAAGAGGTCTAAATGAACTGTTATGAACTTTTGTACAATTATAAACTCTATTGAACGTTTTGGTGAAACTTATGCTTATTTAGTTTTATGGCCGTTTGGCCTATGATAAACTAATGGTTCGCCACCTTTATTCGGCTCTTGGTTCAAAACTATATCAAACTTATTTAATGCCACTCTCGGCACTCGTATGTACTTTGATTGATCGTATAACTATCGTGACTCTTGAGGGATATAACTAACCATAAGTGACTACTATTTTAGAAACAGAGTTCAAAGTGCCCCGTTTTAGAGTTCAGAAACTTTACACTATTAGCAATAGCCGTTAGTATTATGGGTATCGATACTTAGGAGAGGTCACTCCTTGCTTGAGGTTCGCGACCTAAGTACATATTACTAGAATCAGAGAAACTCCATTATTGTGAAACTTTGGGGCGTGTTCTGACCAGAAAATCGGTTTAGTGTGAACACTTAAGTTATTATGCCAAGTAGTCGTTATACATGAATTCAATCACTGTTTACTTATTATGCGCGTATAGAGTTATACGACTTCCGCATCTATCCTTTAATCAACTGTTTTGGTTCGAACTATTCTTTAAGTTTTGTTCTACTTTTAGAAACTACTAAGTATAGATATACTTAACTCAAAACCTTTTTAGTCGAGGACTAGAAAACTGTAACTCACTCACTACTTTATTGTAGTTGACACTTTATCTCTTGTTTCAGGAAATCAAATGTAAGTCACGAAGTGCAATAGTTGGATGGGTCTTGAATGTCATGTGAAGTCAAGAATCGGGAGAAGACCCATTTTGAATATGTTTTGGGAATTTTATCAAACAATTTATTATGTTGTTTCGTGATGTACTTTTCAACACTTGGTTATCTTTAAACTGTAAACTCTTATTTTACTCGTAATGACTTGAAACCGTATGTTTTTATTTATAACTCGTGTGATGATATCTTGGCTCTTCACATTCCGTGTTTCCGCTTTAGCGGGGTGTGACACATGATGCGTGGGTGAAGCGAATGAAGATGCTCGATGTTGGAGAGGAGGCTTTCACTTATGGCGACTATTTTGGACATAAACTGAAGAAAGAATTAGTGGATTATGGAAAACACGTAGGAGAGAAAGGCGAGGGAAATCTCGACCTTTACATGAAGCCGTAAGTCGAGGAACATCGAGTCAAGCTAACGACTCGTTCGGAAAAACTAGCGCTTCTCGGGAGACAACCCGGGTTTTATTTTCTTCCTTTTTCTTTTGTATTTTATTATTTTTCTTTTTAGACTTTATTTTTGTAATTTCCCTTAGGTTTTGAGTCGATAACACATTAGGGGCAATGTGTTACTTAAGTTTGGGTGGGGGGGGGGGGGGGGGGGAAGGGTCATCGGGAAATTCCAAATTTTATTTTTCGACCCTTAGCTTAGTTCCATCGTGTTAGGTTTGTATTTGTGTACATTTTTGAGTCAGAAAAAATCCAGAAAAATACAAAAAAATTGAAAAATTGAAAAAAAAAAATAAAAATATAACGTGTCTAGTCGGTAATTACCTTAAACTTTAAGCATAACCGGACGCATTTTACACCCTACTCGAGAAAATAGTGAGATTTTTTTAGCCTTTGAAAGCATTCATTTTTAATGCTATTTTTTCGTTTCTTGGAGTGTGCCAATGGTTGATGACTTTAGAACTTGACACTGTTATACATTTCGAGACCACATATGAGCAATTGCATTAGGGTAACTTAGTGTAATTTGGTACAATGATAGGGGCAAGTTAGGATTAACCCATTTGTTAGCCATTTTTTCGTTTCTTTTATATATTTTCCGCCTAACCCTTGTAACACTTATTTTCAGTGTTAGAAACTCTAGTTAAACCACTTTGCGGCTAAACTTTTTCGTTTCTAAACACTACTATATATTTTGTAAACTCGCCTATTTTCGTTTCATTTTTAGATTAGATCCGAACTTAAATTATGATTGGTATTATGTTTGAAGTGAAGTTTAGAAGTTATTGAGGCATAAAAAGTTATATTGTAGCCTTTATATTATTTTGTATTTGGAATAAAGTGAAAGAAATAAAAAATAGCCTTTTAAGCATGTGAGCTTACCAAAAGAAAAAAATATTATTGTAAGACATGTACTAGGCTGAAAAAAAGTGGGTTGAAAAAAGGAAAAAAAAAAAAAAAATCGAAAAAAACAGAAAAGCAAAAAAAAATTAGTTGTAGAATTAAAAGAGTTAGTGTATATTGAGTTTTGTACAGTTTTTGAAGTTGAAGAAGAAGATTAAGAAATTTAGTTCGTTAAAGAGTTTATGAGTTCGGATTTAATCTAAGTTTTTGTATATTTTATTTTTACCCATTTATACTCCATTATATATTATCCACATGCCTATACCTGTAAATTATAACCCGAATAAAACTCCCCGTTTAGTTGTACCTAGACTCTAGTGGTGGAGATTTGATTCTTTATCAAGCCTATGATAGAATATTCACCATGACTGAGCATTTGAGCGATTCTACAGAATACGTTACACACCTTTTAGATTAGTTTGAGAGTTTGTGTGATTTACTTCCCATAAAATTCGTGAGATGTTTGGTTATGCAAATTAATTTGGCTTTGATATATTTTTAAACACAGTTTTTGCTTGAGGGCAAGCAAAAGGTTAAGTTTGGGGGGATTTGATATCGCATATTTATACGTTAATTTCTATGTGATATTCGGTTGTTTTTCATAATAAACATGATGAATATGATAGGTTTTTACATTTAATCGTGTGGAAAAGTTGTTTTGTGTATTTTATAGGTTTATATGATTGGGAAGTGGAAATGGTGGAAGAAATGAGCTTAAAAGACGAAAAATAGTGATTTCTGACGAAGAGAACGTTGCAGTATTACCTCCACCGTTTTGATCATAACTTCTTCATACGATATCCGATTTAGGTGATTCAAATTGGAGAAGAAAGAAGAAAGAGAGAGCTACACAACCAAAATTTCGAATAAGGCAAGTTTTATGCACGGTGCGACGCACTGGAGGAGGGGTGCGACGCACTCACGGGATTTTCAGCAATTGGAATTTGACTCGAACTCGATTTTCTCTTGATTTATCTCTATAAATACCAATCCAAACAACCAGTTTTCATCATCAATCATTCCACCACATATCTGGAGCTGGAGATCTCGGTTTGGAAGCTTGGAGAGCAAGGAAAAGAGTTAGAGTCGGAGTACGATTACAGTTCGATCACGACACGTTTTGCAACTTTCCTAGTTTGTTTCTTACTCTTTTATTCCAGATTTTTAGTATGTTTTCTCTACTTTTATTTGCTGTTTTGAACTTTAATATGAGTAGCTAAACACTTTTGAATGCTCGTTTGAATAATGGATCTTGATTGACGGTTTTGTTTCGTTTTTGAATGTTTAGGTGTTTATGTTTAATCGTAGATCCTTACTTGTTTAAGTTTTAATATATTATCATAAAGTTGTTTATATACAAATTAATTAAGCAACATTCTAGGTATTCGAGAGGAATCTAGATAGGTTAATTAAATTGTATGAAATAATCAATCGGTCTTTAATTGGTTTAAAATTGTTAGGATTCGAGAGGACCTAGTAATAACAACTTAGGTAATTAAACGTGAACGAGTAAGTCTAATTAATAAGATTCGAGAGGACTTAGTAATTAGAAAATTTATTCGAGAGGAAGCTCTATAAGATTAAATCATAGAACACCGGCTTGTTAATTAATGCTTAATTGTTGATAATTATAATTGTATTCGAGAGGAACATTATAGTTTGAAATAGTTAAAGTTAGTAAGGTATTCGAGAGGAGTTTTACTATACATTAGAAGTTAAATATACATTCAATTACGTAAACTTAACTAGATTTCAAGTGAAGTATCAAACGAGTGTTTTTCTCCATTATTTGATAACAAACAATAACTTTTTCTAAATCGATTTTTATAATCATTCTTAGTTTTAATTAGTTAATTAATCGTGACAACACAAAAACCCCAAAACAAACTTAGTATTATTAATTCGTTATTTAAAAACTATTCAGTCCCTGCGAACGAACCTTTACTTACTTAAAGCTATATTATATATGAATAGGTCCACTGCCTATAAGTGTGTAATTAAGTGAAATAGTAGGTCGAGTTTAATAGACTAGATTTTACACATCAGGTACTTGCAAAAGTCATTGCAAAGATCACAAAAAAACAAACCATCCTTTACAACTAACTCTTTGTTGCACTCTCCACAACTCTTGTAGCACCAACCCGCTTGAGTATATAGACGATCAACTGTTGCCAAAACAGTGAAAACATGGTCTTGTAGGCCATCGGTCAACGGCATGCCAACCAACTTGCCAATACTAATTTGCATAGCTGCCAACGCCTGGATCATTTTGCAAGAGGAATACAAAGCCGTTATTTATAGGTCATGGGGCAACTAAAGAGTTAGGACATAGTAAAACTCTTCATTATGGTACTTAAACTCAAATATTAAAAGATGGGGCAACTAAAGAGTTAGGAATTTAACATTGGGCAACTAAAGAGTTAAGACATAGTAAAACTCTCCATTATGGTAATTAAAACATATATTAAAAGATGGGGCAAATAAAGAGTTAGGAGTTTAACATGGTGCAACTAAAGAGTTAGGAAATAGTAAAACTCTCTATTATGGTAATTAAAACATAGGGCAACTAAAGAGTTAGGAGTTTCAAATGCATATCATTCCACTATTTGGGATAACTCACATCTTAGATGATTGACAACCTTAGATTATAAGTAATAGTAGATTCTATTTTGCAAAAACATGGATGGTTAAGATTGAATGTTTTGATCATTTATTTAAAATTAATGGTTAAGATTTCACCTCCTTAAAATCCAAACTTAATATTAAAATGACCAATGCTTTACATAGTAGTAGATATATAAATACTATTAGCGAGTTATAAAACATATTTATTAAATTCAATTTACTTTACTTTATTTAATTTATAATATTAAATCGATCGTCAAGATTGAATTCATGATGATCTTTGCAATATGAATGGATGGATTAAATTTGTTTTTCTTAAAGCCAAAACTTAAAAAAAAAGGTAATATGTTTTATGTAGTAGTAGTAATGGTTCAACAGATGTTATTCCTAGTTTGGTTTCGTCATCGTTTTCTACTTATTTTAGCACGGATCCCATACTTGACGTATTCAATAATTTAAGATAAGAAAACATTAAACAGGCTAGGGGTGACGACGACCAAGCATCAACTAGCGAACATGGGAGATTACGGGAACCTATTTTTTATCCACACTCGGGCCCGATAAATTCAAATATTTTGATATTTTCGCTTGCTAAAAAGGAAAGGAATCTCAATTTTCCGTTCCAACTGTCATGGCCCGAGATTTACTAACCGTCCAAGCTTCTACAGTATCTTCAGAATCCGCTTTTTCTTAGTGTCGGGGTATTACCTATTTGAAGAACAAGACTCACACCGAATGCATTGAAGATGTGTATTTTCTTGAAGGATCACTTAGTCGCCGACGAACGTATGCAACACATTTCAAGTCTTGAAGGTGAATCAGAAATTGATCACGAATTACGCAAGCTCGAGGTGGAAAGTTGTTTTACAATCTCAAATTCCAATGAAAAAATTGCTCTTAATGAAGCTTGCGCGAGGCTAGCTCTGAAGAAGATACCGTTCTCGATGACATTCTCGACGAAAAAGAAGATATTGGAGTTAAAAAATTGTCTCACCCCCAAATCTCGTGTTCCCGAGACTCGAGGTGTTGACTTCATGGGTCCCAGATAGCAATGATATATAGACGAACGACCTCTATATGAGTCGTTTTAAAAAAAAAATACATTCATTGATATTGAAAATCAGAGTTTTACATGATTAAGGAAAAGTGTTACCAGAGTTCACAAAACAAAGATTTACATTACATAACTTAAAAGAAAATAAGTAATGCAAGGGAAATCTCCCAAAAGCGTGAGTTTGAAATATGCGACTCTGTCATATCCCAAAATCCCTCCGCCGAAAGCCCTTTCGACTAAGCACCTGAGACATACATGCTAAAGTCAACATAAAGTTGGTGAATTCATAGGTTTAGTTTAGTAATAAAGTGGACCACAAGATTTCCGTTTAAGTAAAGTCTTACAGTTGCACCTAAGCTCATGACATCGAAGCGTAACAAAATTCCTTACCCCATAAGTGTTCCTATGTTATAGCCAAATAACATATATAGTTTCAAAAGTAAAGCACCCTACTCGGGTCCACGAGTTAGTTGTGGTAGACGTGGGTTACATCGTCTAGCCGTTGGGTGAGGGTTGTCAAACCCTAATAGATTTATCCAATACAATCGCGCTTAAGTCCTTAACTAACGATTCATGATAGGGGAATTTCCTTTGGCTTAGTGGTAACTTAGGCAACTAGTAAAGGTTTTAAGTACTTGTGTCCATAAGTAAAAGAGCATGTATCTCACCCCAAGTATGTTATAAAAACAAGTAAAAAGCGGGGCTATGAACTCACCTTAGCAAGCCAGCTAAAAGTAATGAGGCAGTGTGTGTAAGCCAACACGTAGGAGTCTCAAATCCGAGAATCAGGTAGGTCTAACCTTGACCTATTAAGTTTTGGAATTTAGGTTTTTATATTCTAGTCCAATGCACATGAAAAAAGTATGTATATGTATGAATAAGGTAGGGTTAAGGTTCGGGTTTAATAATAATAAACTAACACCGTTCGGGCCATTATATACAAGACCATTCTATAATCGCATGCGGAGCTAGGACACTTTAAATCGTAAATCCAGCAAGCTCGGCACTACGAAATATCGAGATGGAATCATTGCATACAAAGCTCCCTAGTATTGTGTTATCGCTATTATTATCGAGTTGGTTTTAAAAGTTAGTTTTTATAAAAGTTTATAAAAACTCAGCAAATATCTTTAAGTTTTACCCAACTTTAAAGTAACATATCTCGCCCGTTTCTTATCCGATTTTAATGAATCTTATATAGAAACGACCGCGTTTGAAATACCTTTCAAATGGTTTAGGCCTTCAAACCAGATTAAAAGTCTACTGATATTTATAACAGAAACACTAACAGTAGGTTTTAGGGTTTTCTCAAATACATGTTAACTTCAAACTATCGTAACTCCTTGGTCGTTTATCCGTTTTTAGTGTTCTTTTTATGGAAATGTAGGCATTTGATTTATCTTTCAAATACCACTGGTCTCATGGCATAATTCAAAACCATTTTTCCCAGTTTTAATAAAAGGTCTGTGAGTATGCAGATTGTGGGTCAAGGAATTAGGTCAAACTTTAAAATGGTATATCTTTCTCGATATCTATCCGTTTTTTAACGAATCTTATATCGAAACGATCGGGTTTAAAATATCTTTCAAATGCCACTGGTCTCGTGGTCTAATTTAAAGCAGAAAGTTTTTAATGGTCAAAATAGTCTACTGACCTGTTGTTGTTGTTCCAGAAATTATGATAACTTTAAAATACCGTATCTCATTCGTTATTTATCCATTTTTAATGAATTTTATATCGAAACGACCGTGTTCGAGTTATATTTATGATGATATAGGTCTCATAGTCTGGTTTGAAATATATTTTTCCCGAGGTCATGGTGAACAGTCGGATATACAGTGGGTTTTTCAAGTTTTGTAACACTTCTTTATATGTAACATGTTTATGCATATGTGCTATATGTAATATGATATATGAACTATAAAACATGATATAAGAAGTATGAAATATGTAAAAAGGTTAGTAATAACATACCTAAGTGTTATGTATGAAGATCTTGATGCAACTTTCAAACTACCAAGGTTTGATTCTAAGTTCTTGTATGAAATATGTGTGAGTGGGATTTTGTGTTGGTGATTCTCCTTGGTTCTTCTCTTGGCCAAAATTTAAAGAGCAAGGAGGGAGGGAGAAGAGTTTTTCACTTGGTGGTGAATGAGCAAGTGAAATGGATGGAAGGGGTCTAGTATTTATAGCCAAAGGAGAGAGTGGAGTCATGAGTGCTAGCACATGGGAGGTATGGTCTATTGAGTTCAATAGTGAAATGGTCAAGTGTGTAAGTGACTAAACCCATGTGACACCACCAACTCATTTAACTAGTCAAGCAAGAAACAAACAACTTGTAGGTGATTATTTAAATTGCCATTTTTGCAAACTCTAGGGTCCTAAGTGAAGTCCTTGTATGCTTAGGGTGTTTTGTGTAAGTTGTGTATTTGATTTATATATATATATGCATGCAAAGTTCCATACATGCAAAGTTGATGCATAAATCATGATTTTATGCATGATATTGGACTAGAATTATTGTTGTAAAAATGTTTATTTTATGTGAATATTTGATCCCGTATACCTAATCCCGGTATCCGTATATGTTTTTGACGTAGTTAACCAGTATCATTTATGTATAGGTTGACCTACCGGTCGTAAATAAATCAAAACATATACAAGTTGAGTAATAGTGTTAAAAGAATTTAGTCGGTGTGAACCTGAATTTTCGCGGGTTGTCACAGTCTCCCCTTGTTATGGAAATTTCGTCCCGAAATTTAGTTTGTTCTGGAGGTTGGGTGTCTGAGAAGAGATGAGGGTACTTGAGTTTCATCTGGTCCTCTCGTTCCCAAGTGAATTCAGGTCCTCGGCGGGAATTCCATCGAACCTGTACGATAGGTATTCGACTCTGTCGACGTTGTTTGATCTCACGATCCATGATTTCGACGGGTTGTTCGATAAAGTTTAGTTTGGTGTCAATCTGAAGTTCCTCTTGTGGGATTATTAGAGTTTCATCCGACAAGCACTTCTTCAGATTACTGACGTGGAAAGTGTTATGTACTCCGTCTAGTACTTGTGGTAAGTCGAGTCGGTAAGCTACCGGTCCAATTCTTTCCAGAATTTTGAAGGGTCCGATGTATCGGGGGTTTAGTTTTCCTCGCTTTCCGAAGCGAATGGTGCCTTTCCATGGTGAGACTTTGAGCATCACCTTGTCTCCAACTTGGAATTCTAGTGGCTTACGCCTTCGGTCTGCGTAACTCTTCTGTCGGCTGCGCGCCGTTCGGAGTCTCTCCTGAATTTTCACGATATTTTCTGTGGTCTCGTGAAGAATATCTGGACCAATAAGTTGGCTATCCCCAACTTCGATCCAAAATACGGGTGATCGGCACTTTCGTCCGTAAAGTGCCTCAAATGGTGCAGTCTTGATGCTGGTGTGATAACTGTTGTTGTAGGAGAATTCTGCTAAGGGCAAGTGTAAATCCCATCGCTTTCCAAAATCGATCACACATGCTCTTAACATATCCTCCAACGTTTGGATCGTTCTTTCACTTTGGCCGTCGGTTTGTGGGTGATATGCAGTGCTCATATCCAGACGCGTTCCTAGAGCCTTTTGCAATGATTGCCAGAATCTAGATGTGAAACGACTATCTCTATCAGATATGATCGAAACAGGAACCCCATGCCTAGAGACGACTTCCTTAAGGTATAACCGTGTTAATTTTTCCATTTTGTCTGTCTCTTTGATGGGTAGAAAATGCGCGGACTTTGTTAGACGATCAACTATTACCCAGATAGTGTCGTAACCGTCCGGGGTTTTGGGTAGCTTTGTGATGAAGTCCATTGCTATTCCTTCCCATTTCCATTGAGGTATCTCGGGTTGTATTAATAATCCAGAAGGTTTTTGGTATTCAACCTTTACTTTTGAGCATGTTAAACATTTGCTCACAAAAGTAGCGATCTCCGATTTCATATTTGGCCACCAGTACAACATCTTGAGGTCTTGGTACATTTTGTCCGATCCGGGATGTATGGAGTACTTGGAGTTGTGTGATTCTTTCATGATTAACTCTCTTAATCCTCCAAAGCGGGGTAACCAACTTCTGTCCTCAAAACATTTGGTTCCATTGCTTTTGGTTTTGAATGATTTGTCCATACCTCGCAGGTTTTCGTTCTTTATGTTTTCGTCTTTAACGGCTTCGATTTGAGCATCGCGGATTTGTGTGGGTAGATTCGATTGAATCGTCATAACCAAAGCTCGAACTCGTAATGGTTTAGCTCGCTCCTTTCGGCTTAGAGCGTCTGCCACTACGTTGGCTTTTCCAGCATGGTAACGGATGTCACAATCGTAATCACTAAGTAGTTCGATCCAACGACGCTGCCTCATGTTCAATTCTTTTTGATCAAGAATGTGTTGCAGATTCTTGTGATCTGTGAACACTGTACACTTAGTGCCGTATAAATAGTGTCTCCAGATCTTGAGTGCGAACACTACAGCTCCTAACTCTAAGTCATGTGTTGTGTAGGCGATAACCTTTTCCCTTTGCATTAACACACAACCTAATCCTTTGTGTGATGCGTCGCAATATACCACATAATTTTCTGTTCCCTCAGGCAATGATAGAATCGGTGCACTACAAAGCTTCTGCTTCAATAGTTGGAATGCTGAGTCTTGTTCTTCACCCCAAACGAACTTCTCAGTTTTCTGCGTTAACCTCGTCAAGGCTTTAGCTATTTTGGAGAAATTTTCGATGAAGCGTCGGTAATAACCGGCAAGACCTAAGAATTGGCGTATTTCCGTTGCGGTTCTAGGGACAGCCCAATCCTTAATAGATTCAATTTTTGCTGGGTCTACGTGGATGCCTTGACTGGCGATAACGTGGCCAAGGAATTGAACCTTCTCGATCCAAAATTCACACTTAGAAAATTTTGCGTACAGTTCCTCCTTTTTTAGTAATTCAAGGATTAACCTCAAATGCTCTTCATGTTTTTTCTTACTTTTCGAATATATCAAGATGTCGTCAATGAATACGATCACAAACTTATCCAGGTACGGTTTACACACCCGATTCATAAGATCCATGAATACCGCTGGTGCGTTGGTCAAACCGAAAGGCATAACCTGGAATTCGTAGTGACCATAGCGAGTTCTAAATGCGGTTTTCTGAACATCTTCTTCTCGTACTCTAAGTTGATGATAACCTGACCGTAGGTCAATTTTAGAGTAGATACTTGATCCTTGAAGCTGATCGAAAAGATCGTCAATCCTTGGAAGTGGATAACGATTCTTAACGGTTAGCTTGTTCAGTTCTCTGTAGTCGATACACATCCTGAAGGATCCATCCTTCTTTTTGACAAAAAGAACTGGTGCTCCCCAAGGTGAGGAACTTGGACGAATGAATCCTCGATCTAGTAACTCTTGGAGTTGGTTGGATAGTTCTTCCATTTCCGATGGAGCGAGTCGATATGGTGCTCGAGCCACTGGTGCGGCTCCTGGCACTAAGTCGATGTGAAATTGGACTTGTCTTGGAGGTGGAAGTCCGGGTAAGTCTTCTGGGAAGACTTCGGGAAATTCTCGAACAATCGGTACGTCGTTTAGTTGTTTCTCCTTCGTCTCCGTCTCCGTCATGTAAGCCAAATAGGCGTCACATCCCTTCTGTAAGTACTTCAGCGTTTTTAAGTTGGATATGATGCTTAACTTTGATCGGCTTCCATCTCCCTTGATCAAGAGAGTTTTCCCGTCGGTGCGGAGAATACGGACAATCTTCTCGTTACATACGATTTCGGCGTGATTTAGAGATAGTCAATCCATTCCTATTACTATGTCGAAACTTCCGAGTTGAATAGGTATTAGGTCGATATTGAATGTGTGGTCAGCTAGGGTCAAGGTACAACCTCGAATGATACTATTTGTTGTTACCAACTTTCCGTTCGCTAATTCTATTATATACTTAGTTTCTAAGGTAGTTGGCGCAACGTCGATCAAAGTTTTAAATTTCCTAGATACAAAGCTCCTATCGGCTCATTGACGGTCGATGTGGGATGGGTGACGATCTCGTCGTCAGATGTAGGTGAGAAATGTGGAGTGACATGTGATCCTAACATGGATAGGAAATGTCCATATCTATATCGGAGTCGAAGCCAGATAGGTTGACAGTAGGTATAGGGAGGTATTCATCCTCAGAGTCAGACAGTATGATGTAGTGAGGGATAGACATGCTGTGACAAGGCCCAAATGGTCGTAAATAATCAACGTATAAAAGTATAGTAGTGCGGAAGCAATTAGTTGTATAACACAGTTATAGCCTAGGAATATTAATGCAACCTAGTTCGCTATAACCAGAGCTCTGATACCAATCTGTCACACCCCCAAATCTCGTGTTCCCGAGACTCGAGGTGTTGACTTCATGGGTCCCAGATAGCAATGATATATAGACGAACGACCTCTATATGAGTCGTTTTAAAAAAAAAACATACATTCATTGATATTGAAAATCAGAGTTTTACATGATTAAGGAAAAGTGTTACCAGAGTTCACAAAACAAAGATTTACATTACATAACTTAAAAGAAAATAAGTAATGCAAGGGAAATCTCCCAAAAGCGTGAGTTTGAAATATGCGACTCTGTCATATCCCAAAATCCCTCCGCCGAAAGCCCTTTCGACTAAGCACCTGAGACATACATGCTAAAGTCAACATAAAGTTGGTGAATTCATAGGTTTAGTTTAGTAATAAATTGGACCACAAGATTTTCGTTTAAGTAAAGTCTTACAGTTGCACCTAAGCTCATGACATCGAAGCGTAACAAAGTTCCTTACCCCATAAGTGTTCCTATGTTATAGCCAAATAACATATATAGTTTCAAAAGTAAAGCACCCTACTCGAGTCCACGAGTTAGTTGTGGTAGACGTGGGTTACATCGTCTAGCCGTTGGGTGAGGGTTGTCAACCCCTAATAGATCTATCCAATACAATCGCGCTTAAGTCCTTAACTAACGATTCATGATAGGGGAATTTCCTTTGGCTTAGTGGTAACTTAGGCAACTAGTAAAGGTTTTAAGTACTTGTGTCCATAAGTAAAAGAGCATGTATCTCACCCCAAGTATGTTATAAAAACAAGTAAAAAGCGTTGCTATGAACTCACCTTAGCAAGCCAGCTAAAAGTAATGAGGCAGTGTGTGTAAGCCAACACGTAGGAGTCTCAAATCCGAGAATCGGGTAGGTCTAACCTTGACCTATTAAGTTTTGGAATTTAGGTTTTTATATTCTAGTCCAATGCACATGAAAAAAGTATGTATATGTATGAATAAGGTAGGGTTAAGGTTCGGGTTTAATAATAATAAACTAATACCGTTCGGGCCATTATATACAAGACCATTCTATAATCGCATGCGGAGCTAGGACACTTTAAATCGTAAATCCAGCAAGCTCGGCACTACGAAATATCGAGATGGAATCATTGCATACAAAGCTCCCTAGTATTGTGTTATCGCTATTATTATCGAGTTGGTTTTAAAAGTTAGTTTTTATAAAAGTTTATAAAAACTCAGCAAATATCTTTAAGTTTTATCCAACTTTAAAGTAACATATCTCACCCGTTTCTTATCCGATTTTAATGAATCTTATATAGAAACGACCGCGTTTGAAATACCTTTCAAATGGTTTAGGCCTTGAAACCAGATTAAAAGTCTACTGATATTTATAACAGAAACACTAACAGTAGGTTTTAGGGTTTTCTCAAATACATGTTAACTTCAAAGTATCGTAACTCCTTGGTCGTTTATCCGTTTTTAGTGTTCTTTTTATGGAAATGTAGGCATTTGGTTTATCTTTCAAGTGCCACTGGTCTCGTGGCATAATTCAAAACCATTTTTCCCAGTTTTAATAAAAGGTCTGCGAGTATGCAGATTGTGGGTCAATGAATTAGGTCAAACTTTAAAATGGTATATCTTGCTCGATATCTATCCGTTTTTTAACGAATCTTATATCGAAACGACCGGGTTTAAAATATCTTTCAAATGCCACTGGTCTCGTGGTCTAATTTAAAGCAGAAAGTTTTTAATGGTCAAAATAGTCTACTGACTTGTTGTTGTTGTTTCAGAAATTATGATAACTTTAAAATACCGTATCTCATTCGTTATTTATCCATTTTTAATGAATTTTATATCGAAACGACCGTGTTTGAGTTATATTTAAGATGATATAGGTCTCATAGTCTGGTTTGAAATATATTTTTCCCGAGGTCATGGTGAACAGTCGGATATACAGTGGTTTTTCAAGTTTTGTAACACTTCTTTATATGTAACATGTTTATGCATATGTGCTATATGTAATATGATATATGAACTATAAAACATGATATAAGAAGTATGAAATATGTAAAAAGGTTAGTAATAATATACCTAAGTGTTATGTATGAAGATCTTGATGCAACTTTCAAACTATCAAGGTTTGATTCTAAGTTCTTGTATGAAATATGTGTGAGTGGGATTTTGTGTTGGTGATTCTCCTTGGTTCTTCTCTTGGCCAAAATTTAAGGAGCAAGGAGGGAGGGAGAAGAGTTTTTCACTTGGTGGTGAATGAGCAAGTGAAATGGATGGAAGGGGTCTAGTATTTATAGCCAAAGGAGAGAGTGGAGTCACAAGTGCTAACACATGGGAGGTATGGTCTATTGAGTTCAATAGTGAAATGGTCAAGTGTGTAAGTGACTAAACCCATGTGACACCACCAACTCATTTAACTAGTCAAGCAAGAAACAAACAACTTGTAGGTGATTATTTAAATTGTCATTTTTGCAAACTCTAGGGTCCTAAGTGAAGTCCTTGTATGCTTAGGGTGTTTTGTGTAAGTTGTGTATTTGATATATATATATATATATATATATATATATATATATATATATATATATATATATATATATATATATATATATATATATATATATATATATATATATATATATATATATATATATATATATATATATGCATGCAAAGTTCCATACATGCAAAGTTGATGCATAAATCATGATTTTATGCATGAAATATTGGACTAGAATTATTGTTGTAAAAATGTTTATTTTATGTGAATATTTGATCCCGTATACCTAATCCCGGTATCCGTATATGTTTTTGACGTAGTTAACCAGTATCATTTACGTATAGGTTGACCTACCGGTCGTAAATAAATCAAAACATATACAAGTTGAGTAATAGTGTTAAAAGAATTTAGTCGGTGTGAACCTGAATTTTCGCGGGTTGTCACAAAAATAAGTTTTATGTTGGTGTATTAAGTTTATATTTTCAAATTAAGTTTACGAAGATGAGTTTCAAATTTACGTTTGATGTATAGTATGTCTGTTTAATATAATTCGAAGTTTATTGTCTTTATTTAATAAAATGGAAAAAATAAAATCTTACAAAAACCGGTTTTCAACCCGAACCGAACTCATATCAGAAATTGGTCAAATGAAAGCTCCTAAATATTAGGGATTGGTTGGACTAAAGAATGAGTTGTACACATTCTACACGTTGTGTAAATGATTCCTTGCAATTTCTTCGGGATAAGTATTAGAAATATTTGTATATGTCAAGTATGGGATCCGTGCTAAAATACTCATCGAAGTATTGTTTTTAATTAATGCATTATACTCATCGACCATAGATTTATGGCAAATTGAATTTTTAAGAGCCTCATGTGACAACCGTCACTCTCTCCGTCCCTAGTTAGCCTAGTATGCCTGTAGTCATTACCGTAATTTACTAAATTTTTTTAACTTACCTATTACTGTTGTTGTGTATTTTAAAATATGTGTTCGTGTGTGATATGATATTATGCTTTAGGTGCAAGTAGATAGTCCCCGATAGATGAGCTTCTAAATGACTTAACGAATTAATCTCGTAACAAATTTATGTCTATATTTAGATGTTCCTATTTTTTTTTTACTTTCACGAGTCAGATTTCATATGTCGATTTCGTTTTATTATTCTCGAGTCATTTTTATTATCTTTAATATATAATAAAAGAGGGAACTTAAATGCCACATGGCGAAATAAGATCCATTGGATAGGTTCACTTCTTTGATGTTAACCGTTAGATCAGATTGATGATGTTATTAAAGATTATTTTTATTTTACACCCTCTTACAATACATAATTACATTATCTCTTTTCATTTCATCTCCACTAAATTAAAAAACATAATTTTAATATACTTTTAGAATCGTTCAATTTGGATTGTCATTTACGTTATTATTATTCTAAAATCTGCTAATACAAAACATCAAAACAGGAACTGTATATGTTATTATAACTATAAACATCAGTATAACATTATTTTCTCATAATAGGTTAAAATCCACATAAACATAATTTACCATTCAATTTTTATTTTTTTCCACGTTATCGCGGAACAATAATCTAGTTTTTTATAAACGAGAAATTTATAATCCAAGTCTAGTCAACGATTATTATAAATCCAATCCATTGGAAATAATTACTCTATAATTCAATCTCCATCTTTGTCTTGTGAAGCGTGCCATATGAATATTTTATTAATAAATTTATATTATTATTATTATTATTATTATTATTATTATTATTATTATTACCATATGTTATTATTATTATTTGTTTGTCCATTGGGTTGGGCTTAGGGATTAGGCTTGGGCCTAGGTTCTAGGTATTGGGCTTATGGCCTGCTTAAATTTTTTTTTTTTTTTTTTAGTTAGATGTAATATTGATCCAATAATTTGATCCAATAATAACTACAATTTCGTTAAATATAAACGTTTAAAGTGTATGTTATTCGATACATTTTTAACGTGATGCTACTCATAATTTCATGTTTCAAAACATGATTTTCACAAATGATACCAAAAGCGGTGTTATGAATGTGAGTTGTCTAATAGATTAGTACCTTTATAACGAAAAAAAACACTGCAGATGCATATTTCCAGCAACGCACGTTACCGTATTCCATCAAAACAAGCCAAATTCGTAACGCCGTATTACATCAAAACAAGCCGAACTCGTGCAAATGAGTAGAAAATTACTAGTTTAATTCATAACCTATGGAATTAACCCATGGTGTAAATATCCACAACCCATTTTGTTAAAAACATCAAAACCGAGCCAAACCCCACCCAAACCCTAATCAGTCGAACATCAAACCCTTCCCGACTATTTCCTTCCATACCAAATTGATCGACAACTCCCTTTTCTTGTTTCTTTGTTCGACTGCAACAACAATCATCTCCCTCTTTTCTTTGTTTCGGACAGCAAGCAACAAGCAGGACACAATCAGGAAACAATCATCATCATTCCACATTCTGTTTATTTCAGCCGGGAATTCACACACTCTGTCCGCCTTTGTATTGTTGAAAGAATATGGGGAAATCTTCAAAGCGGATGAAGAAAGTACAGCAGAGTGACAGTAGCTCGGATGATGATGAAATCGTCAAACAACAACTTCCCAATGTAACTAATTATACAACTTTCGTCCTCTCACAGTTAAAGTTTATTAGAAGTAAATCATGAGAATTTTTAGTGATGTTTTCGGTAAATTTGGGAGTTTTTACTTGAAAGTCTGCAAATAAAATATAAATGGGGGGAGCTTGTGGCGTGACGTATTTTGTTTCATTAATTTTTCAATCATTATATTTCTTCGGTAGATTTATAAAATCGAATAGCAAGTCTTGAGAAGCGGGAGGGGAACATGTTGGTTGGCTCATTGTATCTTTCCCCTTTGTTTATTTTGCAGCAGGGGGATAATGATGAAGATGAAGAAGAGTATGACTCGGAAATGGAGATCATGAATGTAAATACAACTTAATTGTATTTTCTTGTTGTCACTATATATTATCTATCACATTTCAAGTCCGTTGATAAATGTAAGTTTATTTTTCTTAAATCAGTTGGAGAACGAGGAAGACGCTTCTGAAAACGAAGATAGTGATACTGACGGAGAGGATGACAATGATGAAAACGAGAGTGATGATGATATTGACATGAAATTTGAAGAAAACACTCATGCTGACGATGAGGATATAGAAGAACTCGAGAAGGAGTATAATGATCTTCGGCACGAACAACAGTAATATTTTCCCTCTTCTTTTGAAAGACAACCTTTGCTCTTCATGTTCTGTTATTTACTTATGCACAGGTCCTTTTTATGTTTTATCTCAAACTTGTCAAACGGGTAAAGTCAATAAATGAAACGGGCTAAGTGTATTTCAACCCGAATCAGATATTTTGACCTGCTCATTTGCCACTTGTGTTTGCTAAAGCGTTTAAATTATTGTACAAACACAAACTGAAACTGTTTCTGTTTTTGAAATTAGTTAATGTAAAACGATATAATTTGACATTCCGAATCACTCTAAATATTTGTATTATTTGTTACTTGTGAACTTTTGTAGAGATCTTTTTAGAAACATACGACGTGACCAAGACGAGGATCTTCTGAAAGGCCAGTCAGTTAAAATTCAAAAGGTATGTGTATCTGCAAAAATGTTGTCCGGTTCTTACTTACTTTTGATTTGTTTGTCAAGCTATCCATGATTGAATTTGAGGATTAATTAAATATTGTCGACATTTTCGTGTAGGCTCTCTGGGACAAAAATCTCGAGTTCAGAATTTTACTGCAAAAGTCATTCTCTAGCTCAAATCGACTACCGCAGGTTTAGTTTGGATCAAAAGTTCCTCTACGCTCTCTTGTTAATACATCTATGTGCATTATACTAAAACATCGATAAATACGTGCAGGAGCCAATCAGATCTGCTTTCTGCAATTCCGATGAGGGAGTCAAAGAAGCATATTCGGACCTAATTGATTCAACTAAGAAAACTCTAGATTCCATTCTGAAGTTACAGGAGGTTTGTTTTTGATAATGAGGTTTTAGTGTCATCAATTGTTCTTTTCTGTTAAATGTTTGTTGATGTGAACGTTTGTTAACAGGCACTTGTTGAGAATAATCCGTCAATTATGGAAATAACTCAAGGTAAGCTTTACTTTCTCTCACATTTGAATGATAAGGAACTACAAATTCGTTGCATATTGATATAAGTTTCCCCTTTTTAAAAGGTGATGCTGCGGAATTTTTTGCAGGCGTAGATGCTTCGAAGAACTCAACTGAAGTAGATAAAGAATGGTCTCGGATTTCACAAATGCAATCTAGGTACTTTCATCTTATTTATCAGGTCCCGCATTGTATTTTTGATGTTTTAGGCCGATTATAATGTGTACATATTATTGATTTGTTATCACTATGATGCAGAATTGCTCCGTTTAGAGACATGTCGGTTGATAAGTGGCAGAGGAAGACACAGGTGACAAGTGGTGCTGCCGGCATGAAAAATAAATTTCAAGCCTTCAATCAGGTTCCGTTTTTTGGATTTCATATCCGAATCTGTGGTATCACTCAAGTATCTATATCATTCACTCACCCGTGTAATTTCAAACTCTTACAGAATATCAGTGAACAAGTTGCATCATACATGCGAGATCCAAGTAGAATGGTCAAAGGAATGCAACAAATCAGAGCGGTTGTTCCTGTTTTTGGAAATGTACTTTTCTTATTTTTATCTGATTATTTTTTTTCAGTTATCATAGTTCCTTTTTAGTTTAATTTATCGCTCGTGTTATTGGCAGATTTCTGACTTGACTCAAAATAAGGATGAGGTAAGAGTTTCGTATTTATTGAGCTATTTTCCTTTTTCTTTCTCTGAATTTAGAATAAAATCGCTTGTAGATAAAATGTGTATGCTAATTAATTGGTTCTGATCAGGTAATAAATGCTGATGTGGATCCTGAACTACTCGTTGACGCCGAATTCTATCAACAGTTACTAAAAGAGTTTCTTGAGACTGTTGATCCGGGTTCATCTGGTAAGCAACCCTAAGCATTGCGTTTTGAGTTATCATGTTTTTATTTCTTCTTCTGTTGAATTTACGAACTTTACTCTTACATGTCACGTTGTTGCTTATTTCATTATTTTGTCATCCTCAGAGACGGCATTGTATGCTTTGAAGAGACTACATACCAAAAAAACGCAAAATCGTTGATCGTCGTGCTTCTAAAAGCCGTAAAATCAGGTACATGATGACATGTTATGTTAACCACCATGGATAAAATATCATTTCCCATCCTTATTCGATCGAATTTAAAATTTTATCTTTTTCTGATGTCGTACTTGGTGTAGGACTTGTGTGTTTCTAAAATCTGAAATAAATTTTCGCAGGTATCATGTTCACGAGAAGATTATGAATTTCATGGCTCCTGAACCCATGAACATACCTCCAATGGCCCCTAAATTATTCGGGAACTTATTTGGCCTCGAAACCCAGAAAACGGCTTTAGTACTTTAAGCATATCTAAATTTTGTGTCTTATAGAATTTTGTACCTTAATTTATGTTAGAACATGATTTTTCATCATTAGCCTCTTTCTGAATCTGGGTTATTACACCGACTTTAGTGATTATAAATAGCTCAATATATGTCACTCGTGCAACGATCTATTATAAGCACAGATCAATTTGTGGTTTAATATTTCTATTTTCTTTAATGCTTGCCTATTTAAACATCTCCCAAAATGGTTATCTATCTACTTAGTAAGTAATTTTGGACACCTTAACGCATTGAGCTAAGCAGCAGAAATTGGACCTAAAACGCCGAACTACGAGATCACCCCTTTCATTCAGGGGTGACAGAGGGATCATACTATTCCAGCCTTTTTTTTCATGCTTTTCCCCAAGGTCTGGAGAAAGCAGCACACACAGAGAACAGCATCAAGTAGGTGTTAATATCGGCCGGTTAGATTTTAAAGCAATATATTTTTTTATTCATAGTCTCCAAAGCTTTCTAATATATATTTATTTAGAGATTATAGATAAATTGCATATGCCACTCGAGTAAGTGGCAAGTAATCAATTGCTATGGATTCAAATTCGGTCGGTGGTTGCTTGCTAGATGGGAGACATGGTGACTACCGAAACCATATATATAAACATTGCCGAATAAGATTTCAGATTCATCATGCATCAGCAAATCTGAAACCAGATCATACATCTAGAGAAACAGCAAGTTTATGCCATTCGTGTTGTAATATGTATATTTTATTACACCAATGACAATAGTTAGTTTTAGTTTCTGTCATCGTAAGATGTGCTTATCACGTGTGCGTTCACCTGTATGGCATGGCATGTTCACGAGACATGTGAATACTGCAGCAAGACATAGAATAATAAGAAATGAGCTGTGCGTATGTATGGGAGGGAGACATTGGCTGGCTATTAGTTAAACCTAACTCGAAATAACCTTTACACTGCCAACCACAATCTTAACTAT
Organism: Senecio squalidus; assembly: GCA_910822075.1. Classification (NCBI taxonomy): domain Eukaryota; kingdom Viridiplantae; phylum Streptophyta; class Magnoliopsida; order Asterales; family Asteraceae; genus Senecio; species Senecio squalidus. The sequence continues at coordinate 19,708,249 of CAJVGC010000582.1, forward strand.
ATATACCCCTAGTTTTTAACAGGTGATAAACACAAATCAAATTCTTCAGCTTTCACAGCTCTTTTTGTTCTTAGAAACAGATGGCTGGGACTTCTTTTTCAAACCCAAAACCAAACTGCCATGCTCGATCTGTCAGCTTACCATCTACATCCGACCAGCAATCCATATTCAATGAATTCTACGACAGATTTCAGGCTTCTAAAGAAGCTACCACATCTCATTCTTCATCATTGATAGTCGGAAAATTAAATGGATTGAATGAAATGTATGAATCCATGAAGCCATTGCTTACGTTACCAACTACTCAACAATCTTTAGCCCATAAAGAACAGCTGAACAAGCTATTAGACGAACTTGCCGGTCTTCAGAATTGATAGCCAAATCGATGCCTTTCCATTCAACATACATCCATATAAATACTATACAATATGGGCTCAATATATACCAATACATGGGCTATCTAACTAAACTAATATACTCTAATATGCCCCCACAGATTGAGCGGGAGTAAGCCGAACACTCAAGCTATGCCAAAAATCAGTTAACAAGGGTGACGACACACCCTTGGTGAAGATGTCGGCATACCGGTATCGAGATGGAACATGTAGTACACGAACACTGCCGGCAGCCACTTTATCACGGACAAAGTGGATATCAATCTCAACATGTTTAGTGCGCTGATGCTGAACTGGATTCGATGACATAGACCGCACTGACGTTATCACAAAAAACAATAGTGGCAGTCTGAAGAGGATTATGAAGCTCACGAAGAAGATTACGTAGCCAAGCTGTCTTAGCAACAACGTTAGCCACACTACGATACTCTGCTTCGACACTGGAACGAGACACCGTATGTTGTCGTTTGGACGACGAGGACAATAAATTAGAGCCCAAGAATATACAATAACCGGACGTGGAGCGACGAGAGTCCGGACAACCCCCCAATCGGCATCAGAATAGGCAGTAATGAGTACTCGGAGAGGAGTATAACTGCAAGCCTAAGTCCGTAGTACCACGAACATAGCAAGAATGCTCTTGAGAGCCTAAAGGTGGGGCTCTCGAGGATCATGCATGAATAAACATATCTGCTGAATGACATAAGTCAAGTCTGGACGAGTAAACGTGAGATACTGTAGTGCCCCCGCGAGACTACGGTAGGAACTCGGATCAGAAACTGGAGGTCCGCTGAGTCCGAGTTTAGAATCGGCATCAACACGGCTCTTGCACGGGTTGCAGTTAAGCATGTTTGCACGCTCCAGAATATCACATGCGTACTTATATTTTTAATTAATGCATTATACTCATCGACCATAGATTTATGCCAAAGTGAATTTTTAAGAGCCTCATGTGAACTGTTGTAATATAATGATTTGATAAACTGAATTTGATTTTAGCTAAGAAACTATTCGAAAGAAAGTTTTATAAGATTAAATCGAGTATATAAACTTGTTGCTTAATGATAGGGGCTTTTGTATTTAACTTTATTCCGATAATTTAACGTGAAATTGTTTAGGAACATCTTTAGTTAATAAAATACTTGTAAGTAAGAATTTAGAGCTTTAGAACTTGATTGATCAATTGAACGAAATAGTCAACCGGTCTATAGTTGATTTGAGGTTTAGGATATTCGAAAGGAATCTTATCGTTTGATATTTGTTTGAGGTTGAATGTTACTTTTTATCGTTTATGTTCGTTTAATCGAAGAACCTTCGGGTTTAAATTCTTAATATTGTTAGATAACTTATATTCATGATTTGATTAAGAACTTTAGTATTTGAAAAGAGCTTTAGAACTTGATTGATGAATTGAACGAAATAGTCAACCGGTCTATAGTTGATTTGAGGTTTAGGATATTCGAAAGGAATCTTATCGTTTGATATTAGTTGTTACTTTTAAACTATTATCTCAATTATAAATAGTTCCCGTGATCGAACCCGGAATTTTCCCATACTTTACTACGATCGACAAGGGTACACTGCCCGGTGTCGTAGTCCAGTTAAAGCCTATTTTCGGAAAACTAGATTTCGCACATCACTACCTTCCATACTGTGTTATTCTTTGTTATGTAATCTTTTGGTATATCTTTGTAAACCGAATTGGACTCTATTATAACTCGTGCTATATCGTTTGATATTTAACTATGTTGGTTGATGTTTGTTTGAGGTTGAATGCTTATGTTCGTTTAATCGAAGAACCTTCGGGTTTAAATTCTTAATATTGTTAGATAACTTATATTCATGATTTGATTAAGAACTTTAGTATTTGAAAAGAGCTTTAGAAATTGATTGATGAATTGAACGAAATAGTCAATCGGTCTATAGTTGATTTGAGGTTTAGGATATTCGAAAGGAATCTTATCGTAGGATATTCGAAAGGACTCTATTATAACTCGTGCTATATCGTTTGATGTTTGTTTGAGGTTGAATGTTTATGTTCTTTTAATCGAAGAACCTTCGGGTTTAAATTCTTAATATTGTTAGATAACTTATATTCATGATTTGATTAAGAACTTTAGTATTTGAAAAGAGCTTTAGAACTTGATTGATGAATTGAACGAAATAGTCAACCGGTCTATAGTTGATTTGAGGTTTAGGATATTCGAAAGGAATCTTAACGAGTAATCAAACATTTAGATTAAAACTTGAATGTTAGTTGTAATTAGGTTCATATCATTATCAAAGTCATTTTATATAAAACGTAAGTAAGGTGTTAGTGACAAACACATTTTGTAGGTATTCGAAAGGAACTTATAATAACTTATTAGACGTTTTACGAAAAGGTTAATCGGTCTATAATTAATCTAAAATTATTAGTATTCGAAAGGAACTGGTAATATAATGATTTGATAAACTGAATTTGATTTTAGCTAAGAAACTATTCGAAAGGAAGTTTTATAAGATTAAATCGAGTATATAAACTTGTTGCTTAATGACTTAGATGTTTAAGGTTTCTTCCGTATTCGAAAGGAACGGTGTTTAGTTTTAGATGTCTAAAGTTAGCTCGGTATTTGAAAGGAATCGTGTTATAACATTAGAAGTTAATTCAACCAAACAACCCAAAGTGACAATCGGATGACTAGAAACCAATCCAAACGAGTGTTTTTCCCCATATCTTGATTTATTACAAAACGATACTTGTCACTTTTAGTTAATTTAGAAAACCCACCTTGTTACGTGTTAGTTGTTACTTTTAAACTATTATCTCAATTATAAATAGTCCCCGTGATCGAACCCAGAATTTTCCCATACTTTACTACGATCGACAAGGGTACACTGCCCGGTGTCGTAGTCTAGTTAAAGCCTATTTTCGGAAAACTAGATTTCGCACATCACTACCTTCCATACTTTGTGTTATTCTTTGTTATGTAATCTTTTGGTATATCTTTGTAAACTGAATTGGACTCTATTATAACTCGTGGTATATCGTTTGATATTTAACTATGTTGGGCCAAGAAATTGAATGGATGAAGCTATGGAGTCTTCTGTGTGTTTGAATAAAGATGATTTCAGTTCGTGGAAGGTCCGAACTGAAATCATGAATAATACGCAGTGAAGTTTTCAGTTCGGAGAACAAGTTAGTTCAGATACTCTGAACTAAATGAAGTTCCTCCGAACTGAAAATAAACTGAAGAATAACTTAAGTCAACTAGTCAACATTGAAGATACCAACTCGGAGGCTGAAGACTTTCATTCTGAATTGAAGTGAACTCCCCGAGATGAAATTAAGATGATGACATGTTGTAATAATTAGTTCGTAGTGTTTTAGATTTTGTCTATAAATAGTGTGATAGGTTGTTAGAGTTTGTTGTCTTTGAACCCTTGAGTTCCGTTGAGCTTGAATGTCAGTTGTAACAAGCTTAATCCAAAACCTGTAAACACTATCAATAAAATCTTAAACAGTTGCGCATATATTGTTCTTATCAGCTTCAATTTCAGTTTCGATTTCAATGTTTCTCTTCTTTTGATTCCAACTCAGGTCATGAGATTCCGCATCATGACCTGTTTCATTTATATTCGCCAAGTGATGGTGAGGATAAATCAGGACCTGTCAATTGGTATCATAGCCAGACAAATCAACTGATTAAATTCAATTGAGTCTGGTTCATCAATTTGATTTGATTCGAAAATTAGGTCAAACTATTAGTGAATCGAAGGAGTCCGAAGTGAAATTGAAGAAGTCCGAAGTGAAATTGAAGAGCTGTATTGAAGGATCTGTGAATATTTCAAGGTGTTCATGGTGGATCTGGATTTACACATATCAGTTCAAAGACCGTTGGTGAAGGGAGCGAAAACACGAGTAATCAATTTGAGAAAGGGGTGTGATTGAAGTAGAACGAAGCTCTAACACACGTCATGAATTAGAGAAAAAGGTGTGACGTGGTAGAGCTCGTTTGAAAATAAATTAACGGCAAATCACTCTCATGATTGATATGGTCAACAAGGATGAATAAGAAATCTGAGGTTGACCTATGAGAGGAAGAAAAGTGCTTTTAGCTGCTGATTAGATACTTACCATGGAGTATCTGATTGTGAAGCACCTAAAGAACATGTGACATTGAAACTATTCCACCAGAATTTGTTCAAGATTACAAGAAATATGAATTGGAGGAAGCCAAACATGGAGAAGTTAGTTATGAAGATTGAAGACTCATAAGCATCATCCAAGGGGGCGATTGTTGGGCCAAGAAATTGAATGGATGAAGCTATGAAGTCTTCTGTGTGTTTGAATAAAGATGATTTCAGTTCGTGGAAGGTCCGAACTGAAATCATGAATAATCCGAAGTGAAGTTTTCAGTTCGGAGAACAAGTTAGTTCAGATACTCCGAACTAAATGAAGTTCCTCCGAACTGAAAATAAACTGAAGAATAACTTAAGTGAACTAGTCAACATTGAAGATATCAACTCGGAGGCTGAAGACTTTCATTCCGAATTGAAGTGAACTCCCCGAGATGAAATTAAGATGATGACATGTTGTAATAATTAGTTCGTAGTGTTTTAGATGTTGTCTATAAATAGTGTGATAGGTTGTTAGAGTTTGTTGTCTTTGAACCCGGAACTCAAGTTTGAGTTCCGTTGAGCTTGAATGTCAGTTGTAACAAGCTCGATCCAAAACCTGTAAACACTATCAATAATATCTTAAACAGTTGCGCGTATAGTTCTATCAGCTTCAATTTCAGTTTCAGTTTCGATTTCATGTTTCTCTTCTTTTGATTTCAACTCAAGTTATGAGATTCCGCATCATGACGTGTTTTCATTTCGATTCGCCGAGTGATGGTGAGGATAAATCAGGACCTGTCAAACTATATCATGTCTTTTCGTTTGTAACGTTAATCGGTAGAAAACCTTAAGTTGTTGGACAACTATTAAACGTTGGACAGTTTTTGAAATTTTATTGTAGTATGTCTTCTTCGTTGTTTAACTCCATTTTGGTATTGAATTAGAATCTGTGACCTTAATGAATATTGTAGGTATTGGAGTCTAGTTTTCAAAAACGTAAGACTCATTGTCTAACTCTTTACAGAACTTCCTAAAAGTGTAAAATATCAATTTGTGTTCTAATCTGAATATTTTGAATCACTTTACTAGGTTTGATAATTGAACTTGTATAACCACTTAGATATCTTAAACATGATTTGAATGGTTTATTTCTAGTTTATAACATGGCTAAAGTGTGTTAAAAATGGTTATCTTGTTTACAAATAAATGGGTTAATTGTTTTGAAATGCATCGAACTTTACATCCAAAACTATTGTATGCATCCATCTTCTAAACCATCTATTGTATTCATTTATCTTCCTAATTTGTCTTATGTCAGCACGATTTAACCTGTTTAAAACGTTGCCGGTTACTTTGGGTTTTTGAATGGTTGACCATCTGACGTGGACTGCCATGTCACCTTTCAAAGTCAAAAAATAAAAACATGATTTGAATGGTTTATTTCTAGTTTATAACATGGCTAAAGTGTGTTAAAAATGGTTATCTTGTTTACAAATAAATGGGTTAATTGTTTTGAAATGCATCGAACTTTACATCCAAAAACTATTGTATGCATCCATCTTCTAAACCATCTATTGTATTCATTTATCTTCCTAATTTGTCTTATGTCAGCACGATTTAACCTGTTTAAAACGTTGCCGGTTACTTTGGGTTTTTGAATGGTTGACCATCTGACGTGGACTGCCATGTCACCTTTCAAAGTCAAAAAATAAAATACAATATCAACCTTATTTATAAAATCATCCCTTAAAATTCTGTAGCAAGCTTATTTCTTGCCACGTGGGCTTTCGTTGGCCTCCTTAAGATTACACGTAACAGGCTAAAGGATTAAAAATAAAATAAAAATAGATTTTAGGTTAAATCACGTGGTTGCTGACTATTTCTCCTTCCCTGTTACCAGTGCCATACTGCACCAGACCCACCATCTGTCCACCACTGTTGCCCCTTTTCCTCTCTACCAAATCGATTGACCAGATTGTTATTTTTCTTATGGAACCAAACACAACATTTTGAAGTGGTAAGATTTCGCTCAAATACTCAATATCAGGGACTTCTGTTTCTGTCATTATTTTCCTTTCGCTCTCTCATTTTCAATTTTTAGTATTTTGATTTAGAATTCGTATTACAGTTTTGTAAATGATGTTCTTTATATTTTCAATTCTGGTTACATGTGTTGGGTTTTTTTTTTAATGATGAATAAGGCAGAGGACGATGAGTCGATGATGAAATTTATGTTTAAAGTTCTCGAAATTCAGATCCAGTGTCGATCAAGTCGATGATGTATTATTTCCATTTCAAATCCTCTCTCTCACACACAAATCATGATTAACCGAATGAACGGGACTTTTTGGTTATCTTTAATAATTATATCCCAACCGTTGTTATAATTGAAAATTCAAAGATTAAAATAATACATAAATAAGGCTACTTAACTCTAATTTTGACTCATTTTGTAGGGGCCAAGCAGAAAAGGAATTCAAGGTGGAGGTTGAAGCGATTGGTAAAGTAAGACATAAAAATTTGGTGGCTCTGCTTGGATTTTGTGCAGATGGTGCTAAGAGTTAGCTACGATATGCATATTGGGTTCATTTTCGAAAATAGTAATGCGGTACTTAATTAAAAAAACTATACGATTACAATGATTATCTAACTGTTTTTAATAAACAGTTTAGGAGGTGTTTTAGGCATGTGAATATGCTGCGGATGACTTTTGACCCAGTTTTTTTTTTTACCAATTTGACCCATTCAACCCGTTTCCTTTCCTAATAAATATTTTAGTTTAACCCGTATACCTGTACATGGGTCAAAATTCCCACCTCTAGCACTCTAGGCAATATGGCATTATTATAACTTATTTCGATTTTTTACTCTTATAAGTTATGGAATTTTTAAAGATCAACTAGGTGTATTTAAGGAACAATATCACTTGATAGCTTATTTAATAGCTAAACAATTACTCCAACATCAAGCAAAAAGTATTAGTAATTAAAAAACTACGGGTACTAATACAGTCTGGCGTCATTGCATTCACTTGCAGGTTGCTCGTGTATGAATACGTTGACAATGGAAATTTGGAACAATGGTTGCATGGGGATGTTGGACCGGTTAGCCCGTTAACCTGGGAAATCCGAATGAGGATTGCAGTTGGCACTGCAAAAGGGTATGCTCATATAATTATATCTGTTTCAAATTATATATCAAAGAAATTTTAAAATTATTATGTAATATAAATTGTGTTACATCACCATGAATTATTTGGTTTTCTTGTTTGATACTATTAGAAGTTACTTTTAGAAAGAAGTACTATGGTGTATTCTTGGTAAGTCCTCGGTTTTTAAACTTATATCTGCTTATTTTCAAACATTTTATTTCTTCGGTTAATGAGCATTCTAATATCTGCCCTATTATTTCTTTGAAGGTTGTTTAATTTCCAGCCATGTAGTTGGAGTTTCTACAATAATTAAAAGGTATATTTCACCTTTTATATCTTTCAAGCTTAAAGTCTATTTTATTGGGTACGAGAAGAGATAGTTAAATAATTAAACACATAGAGATTGTGTAATTATCTTGTGGACATGTTTTTTTCCGTGGATTGGTAAGTTTTATATGGATCATGTTTAAGCCACTAGGTTTATAGACATAATGCTCAACAAGGTTAGCCATGAAGGTTATGCAAATAGTATTTTGTTTGACCTTTTTTTTTGAAAATGATGTTGTTTTTAATTTCAGTAATGCAAAAGTAATTTGTATTATGTTTCTCTTATTTGATTCTACACAACTACATTATTGATTAACGAGTTCATGCTTTGAATTTCTAAATTATTTTGTTTTTACAAGATAAAGATTTTGATTGAACATAAGAGATAAAACCTCATGTTTTTTTAAATAGGAAATTTAACACCTAGGGAACACAAGATCCCAAGTCATTGCCGGTACACCCTTGTTATATTAAAAAAGCAATGAATAAGCTCAATAAATTTGTAAAGTGGTGTGATGGTGTCCACTTTTCTAGCAGTTTATAGACATCGCAGTTACTTTACTTATTAGTACATGTTGTTCAATGGTTAGGTTTTGTATGAGCATATGTATTTGAGTTGAAGGTTGGTCACTTGTGTTGTAGACGTGGTCTTGTAATGAATTTAGTAGCACTTTTTTCTTCTTGCCATGCTAAATCTCTATGATTTTTGAAAACGAATGGATATGGATGCTAAAATGAGCTTTAAAAAGAATTTATGGTAATAGAGATGCAATAAGAATATAATCGGTCCAATTGATTAGAATGGTTGAAAGAAAGAGTGATTATTTGGGGTCATTATTTCTCATCTAGATGGGTCTAATCATCAAATAATTAATGGGTTGATCTTAAAAGAAATTACTTATTATATTTATGTAATCTGGATTTCTATTTCCCTTTTTTCATATCCATATGTTTTATAAACATGGTTATATATATATAGTCCTCATAGTTTTTAGTGACATAAAACCATAATTGCAGGCAGGCCATTTCTAATATTACATCTATTTTAAACTAATATAATGTCTTGAACTTAAGTTAGGGTCGAAACAGGAAGAGCTAGGATGGAGCAATGACGATAATGTATACAACATCGTATATTCGAGAAATGTTTGATCTTATAACAACTAAATCAGGGTGAATGTCATATATTTGTATAAGTTGTGCTCCTTTTCAATATAAGACATATGACACCATCAATAGGAATCACCAATGATCATTAGACATGATTGAGTATGAGACTTCTCATTTTATTATACAAATGTGTATTTAATAGTTGTGTTGTAGTTAAGGTCGTTGCCTATTTGTGTTTTGAACTTCATTGACTAATCTTGTTTTTAAAAATTTAACCAGATTAACGGATTCTTGAATGCTTTTCTTGGAATAGGAATGAATGGAAGAAAAAAGACCGAAATTAGCCCGACTGGATCCATTCTCAAAGATTAATCCTTCACTCGACATATCGTTCCTTTTTTCGGTATACGAAATACGTGATTTAGCTAAGTCGATTCTTAGAAAATCTTTAATCAAACCATTTGTCCTTAATTATTTCCAGTTTGTATGTTTCTCTTATTAGTTACTTATTTAACATTTGGAAGTCCTTTTTAAATATCAATATTCATTTCCTGGGCTGTGCTCCGCACAGCCTTAGAAACCTACTAGTATATATATACATACAATACATCTATATCTATAATCTATTCATTCCCATTCATCCAAATTCACAACTACAACCACACAATTTATACATATACATATATATATATATATATATATATATATATATATATATATATATATATATATATATATATATATATATATATATATATATATATATATATATATATATGGATTAGTTCATGCGAGAACTCAGATTTTTGCGAGAACTGCGAGAACTCATTCTCAGCCACTCATTTATTTTTGAATATTAAACCTTTTTCTGAAATTAAAAAGGGTAAAATAGTAATTTTCTTATTTGTAATTTAGATTATTTTTTTTCTTTTCTCTCTCATCTTAATTTATTTCTTTTTTTTCACTAGATTTTATCATTTTCTGGTAAAACTTGTGGCCTGAGAAAAAAATTAATTCGTCGATTGACTTAGTATTTTAAATCTTGTGCATTTATGAAAAAGGTTTTTCTTTATTAAAAACCTTCAGCCAATGATTTTTTCGCATCCCATGGTTACCAATATCGTTCTTTACATAACAACTGGGAAAAGATAAATATACAAATATATTAATATTAATTTCACTTTAATGTATATAATGCTTCAGTAAGAATTTTTTATTTAGAGAACCCTAACTTTTCAATAATAAACTCACTTTTATATGTGTTCATATGATCGCACCTTAATATTTACAAATGAACAACTGTGATAATATATGAACAACGGTGATAATATATGAACAACTGTGATAATATATGAACACGTGACAATATTCAGATGTGATGGAGAAAAAATACATGAACTAAGTATGATAATATATGAACACATGCGTGATTCTTCGATTTCGCCATTGCTTATAAACACACACTGTTTACACCAAAAATTGAAACAGATTAACACATATATATAGTTTATATATACTTATAGAAAATTATGAAGAACAATATAAAATTTGAATTCCTATACAAATTAATCAAAAATAAATAATAATTGTGTAAAACAAACTCAAGTACGTTTTCCGTTTAGATACGATTTGAGACCAAGATGGTTCTAAAAGAAAACAAAACAAACTGTGTATTCAAAATCATACTCAGATTCGAAAGTTTCCCGCAATCGCCGAATTCAACAATGGTTACTACTTCTTATACCGTGTATTCAAAATCATACTCATATTTCCATTGAAATTGAATCCGCAAGCAATGAAGCAAGCTCAATCGAAGAAACCTAAACCGATCTCACTAACTGCCGTCACCGTCATACCACCTCTTTCCGATCTCACTAACTGCCGTCACCGTCATACCACCTCTTTCTCCCAATCGAAGAAATCCAAACCGTCCACCGTTGCCGCCGCTACCAGATCCACTCAAAACCCTAATCTTCTCGTTTCTAATAGGGTTACCAACGTGTGAGGGAGAAATATATATATACCAACGTGTGAGGGAGAAATAGGGTTACCAGCGAGTTTAAAGGAATATTTAGTACTGGAACAATTTTGAAGGGGGTGAATTCCCTATATTTAGCATGAATTCCCTGTATTTAAATGAATTCCCAACGAGTTTAAAGGAGTATTTAGATTGAATTCCCTATATTACCCTTACAATTTTAACTTATTTTTTATAATTCTTCAATATATTTACTAAAGTGCCATTGACTAATTTTAACCATTGATTAAGCCATCTAACGGTCTAGATTTAGTTCTCGCAGAAATATTGGTTCTCGCATGAACCATTCACTATATATATATATATATATATATATATATATATATATATATATATATATATATATATATATATATATATATATATATATATATACATTAATTCATCATATTCATAACGATTTCAATAATTAACAGATCTATAACCTTCGTACGGACAAAAACTCGTTAAATCGGTAACAAACATCAAAATCACGAATAATCAAACAAAACGAACAGAATTACAGAAATAGAAACAGAGAATTCGTAAGTTTATGCTTACGCTTATCAATAGCTTCAAACAGCTCTTCATCTTCTTCGATTTCTTCACGCTCGACGAGCTGCAGCTGGCTAGTTTCTTCGGATCTGAAACGTAAAGCGTAAACAAAATCATAATCGATTATAAGTCAAAAATCAATAACGAGATTCTAGATTCAGTTACAGATAACAATTAGAAACTATATATTGTATTTTATTGTACATATACATATACATATACATATAAATTGTGTGGTGGTAGTTGTGAATTTGGGATGAATGGGAATGAATAGATTATAGATATAGATGTATTGTATGTATATATATTGTATTTTATTTTTTGACTTTGAAAGGTGACATGGAAGTCCACGTCAGATGGTCAACCATTCAAAAACCCAAAGTAACCGGCAACGTATTAAACAGGTTAAATCGTGCTGACATTAGACAAATTAGGAAGATAAATGAATACAATAGATGGTTTAGAAGATGGATGCATACAATAGTTTTGGATGTAATGTTCGATGCATTTCCAAACAATTAACCCACAAATAAATTATACGACTTTAAAACGTGCTAAAACTAAACTTTTATAAAACCATATTTTTGGACAGATTGTTTAGTCAGTTTTGTCTTGACCATATCTTTTTCATATCAAACTATTTTGTATCAAAATATTAGTCTAAAACGTAGACCTCTGCGTCTATTTTTCAAATATATATTATCCGTCGCCTAACTCTTCCTAGAACTCTATATAATTCAGTTTGAACGAACCTATGTATTCACTGAAAATTGTGTCGGTGTGTCTAAAGTCTAAAACTCATTAATCTCATACTTACGAATATTACTACATTTATCTAGAGGAGCTCTAGGTCTAGTGAGGAATTTATTTGTGACCTCCATACTTACTTCATATACACACAGTTCGGGTATTTATCGCTTGCTCGATAAGGTGAGTCATCGCCCATATTTACTGCTTTTCTTATTTTAAACAAAACGGGAGAAAGTAAAACCCAACTAAAGGATTTTTGAGAAAACAAATACCGTTTTCAAACTTACTATAAATAGATATTTATATTTATGGAAACTTACTATTTTCGGAAACTTTCCATTTTTGGAAATTTACTACTTACGAGGAACTTACTATAAATAGAACTTTCTATGTCACACCCCGCCATTGGCGGAAACGCAGGGTGTAACTGATTGCCGATCGTCATAACACAACAGTAATATAAAGAATATAATCTATATGAATAAATAAGTAATGTATTGTTATGACGTCGCCATACTCAAGGTATAAACCTTAGTACACGAAAATGTCAAACACTACAAGAAGAATATTCAAATGTAAACATCGACGAATGAAAGAATACTTGGGTGTGCAAACCCGAAATGTAAATCAAATGTATAAATAATAACGTTCACAAATGCAAAAGATATCCTGAGGTCATCTAGAGTCCGACTCCTACATCCAAGTCCTATGCCTGCTCATTTCCTGAAAGTAAAGCTGAAAATGTCAACATAAAGTTGAGCGAGTACATCGAGTAGTAGTAAAAGTAAGTAATATCAATATTCAAATCAGTATAGAAATATTGTGTAACTAATGCATTTTAGAGTAGTAGAAAACAATCATCGCATCGTATAAAAGTACATCACAAACATTCAGAATAGCAGGATCATAGCAAGTGCACCTCATAAGAGTGTGCGGTATCGGTATGACACACATACCGATAATCCATCGTAGTAAGTGCACCTCATAAGAGTGTGCGGTATCGGTATGACACACATACTAATAATCCATCGTAGTAAGTGCACCTCATAAGAGTGCGATATCGGTATGACAACACATACCGATAATCCATCATAGTAAGTGCACCTCATAAAGAGTGTGCGGTATCGGTATGACACACATACCGATAATCCATCATAGTAAGTGCACCTCATAAAGAGTGTGCGGTATCGGTAAGACACACATACCAATAATCCATCATAGTAAGTGCACCTCATAAAGAGTGTGCGGTATCGGTATGACACACATAGCGATAATCCATCGTAGTACGTACATCGAAAGTAAGTATTGAACAACCGTTTGTGATGTTTTAGAAAATCGCATTAGCTTTTATTACACAATTTAAAGTTTCGAAATATCGTAAGTTTTCATAAATAGAAAATGTCTAGTTATGGTAAGTTTCTAAAAATAGAAAGGTTTCCAAAAATAGAAAGTAGTACATCATTCTCGTAAATCATTTTATTTCAAGTTATTTTGGTTGCTTTACTTTCCCCCGATTTAAAATATAGAAAAAAATAGTAAAATAGGGGCGATGACTCACCTTATCAAGTGAGCGAATGTAAGCGGTATTGTGTGTATTTGGCATATTAAGTTGGTCACAACTAGAGTCCTCACTAGTACTAGAGCTCCCCTAGATAAAGGTAAAAGTGTATAAGAGTAATGTTGGACGGTTAAAGACTTTGGATTTAACGACAAACTTTTCGGTAAATACATAGGTTCATACAATCTGAGATAAATAAAGTTCTAGAAGGAATTAGACGTCAACGGAAATATATTTGAAAACTAGACACCGAGAGCTACGTTTTAGAATAAGATATCGCTACAAAATAGTTCATTAAGAGTGAGATATGATTTAAACAAAACTGATTAGTCAATCTGTCCAAAAACGTTATTTCTATATAAGTTGAGTTTATTACTTTATAAAGTCGTATATTTTAGGTGTAGACAATATAGACATTTTTAATACATTTTAGACCTGTTATTAACTTATAATAAACCTTTTAAATTATTTTTAAGATTGTCTAAGTGGTTACACAAATTCAATTATCAATACTAGTAAGTATCGTTTAAAACTCAGATTTGACCAACGTTCACTAAAGTGCAGTTTCTGAGATTTCTAAAACGAATTACAGGACGAGGTTTATATATTCAAAAAGTAAGTTCCGAGAAATACAACTAGGAATCAAGATTCATCTGAGAAGCATCTGTTTATGACCAAGATATGATCAAACGAAGTTGGATAAAAGCTTGCTGACCCGTTCAGTACTTAATGTACCCGAGTTTGTAAAAACGTTTTTAAATATCAAACGACCTCGTAAAATTACCAACACCTCCAGATCATTAATTTGAAATATAAAAAAGGACTCCTTGTTTTAAAATCTCCATTTATACGATTTTATACCACACAACAAGTTAGCCCATAATCGGATATAAAAATTCAGCTCAACACGCAGATTGACCCATGTTTACTAAAAACCAGTTCTAGGGAGTTTGGAAATGAATTAGAATACGAGTGTTACGTTTGTGAAAATTAGATTCCAAGACCTATAATTTTCAATAAGGTCACAGATCCTAATTCAATACCAATAATGAGTTAAAAACTGAAGTAGACACACTACAATAGAATTTCCGAAACTGTCCAAAACCGAGACGTATCTAGATTAAGTTTAAAGCGAGTTTGAAATACATTACGAATACTCAAACGATCCCGAAATTTAATTATCATATTTTAGAACAGTGGTGAGACATCCCAAACATATTAATATACGTTCTCGCTTACTAAATTGTCACTCAAAATACAATTACGAATCCTAAGTAAAACTTGTTTCAACAATTTCAGATTTGACCCATGCTCACTAATTTGCAGATTCTGGGAGGTTGGAAAACAATTAAATGACATATCTTATATTTTTGAAAACTAGAAATGTAGAGCTACAATTCACGTTTAGACCATAGATTCTAGCTCGATAAGACCGAGGAGCTATTAACCAAACGAAACATCTTAACATATAAGTTCAACAACTTTTACCAATACGTGTTATAACCTTATAGGTTCGAGTTTTAGATGACGATTTGTTTACAAAACATGGATTCAACAACCTGAGACATTACAATAGTTTAAATGAGTTCTAAAACCAAAATATACCAATTTCCAAAGGTGTGATCGGGGCTGCATACGGGTCATCATAACAGAATTTAAGTTTAATCGGTTTAGGGTTTGTGAAATAGAAACATATATACGTTTGCATGAAATTTGCTAAACCGAAAGAAAGTGAAAGATTTCAGAAATACACGAACCTATAGATGATGACCCCGATCAGTTTGTCAACGAATAAGAATCACAAATACGGTGTTGAATCTCGTGGCTGAAGATAACAACGATTACAAATGAAGTAGAACCTTAAATATGATTTCGCTAAGAAACTTTTACCAAATGAATACGATACAATCTGATACAATACCTCGAAAGATGGAGTTTCTGAATACGAGTAGGGGTGTCAAAAAAACCCGAACCCGATTGACCCGATCCGACCCGAACCCGAATAAGCTTATTAGGGTCGGGTTAATCGGGTCTAGAATCTTCAATCGGGTTATTCGGGTCAACCCGATTAACCCGAAACTTAATTAGGGTCGGGTTGCGGGTCTTTTTAAGCATCCTTATTCGGGTTCGGGTCAACCCGAATAACCCGAATAATATTTTTGAACCAAAGACATATGATATATGTAGGCAAGAAGTATGAAAGAGTTTCATACATGAAGCGATGTGGGACACCTAAGTAGGGAAAACCAAAGGCATATGACATATATAGGCTAGAAATATGAAAGAGATTCATACCTGAAGCGATGTGGGACAACTAAGAGTTTCATACCTACTTTAGTTGTCCCACATCTCTTCATGTATGAAACTCTTTCATACTTCTAGCCTATATATATCATATGCCTTTGGTTCAAAATACTTCGACGGTAATAACCCGGACCCGAAATAACCCGACCCTCTTGGACCCGACCCGAAAATGACCCGAACCCTAAAACCCGAACCCTTATTAGGGTCGGGTTAGGGTTAGAAAATTTTAGTTGAAACCCGAATGAACCCGACCCGAAAGTTGCTTATTAGGGTCGGGTTGACCCGAATAACACCCCTAAATACGAGTATGGTGAGGAAGGAGAAAGCTCAGTGATCGTGGATTTTGCTAGCCTACACAATTACGAAGAGTGTTAAAAACCAGATTACACACACTCCAAATAGAATTTTCGTATTAAAAATCATACACAAGAAACCAAACAATTACCTTGAACAAGAGATGATGACGATCTGCTAGTGATCGATTAGAGGATACCAGGGAAAGAATCGGCTTAAGGGTTTTGGAAAAGAAGAAGAAAATCGACTCAAGGTTTCTAGGTGTGTTGGGTTTGGGCTTGGTTTGGGCTGGGATATTAGTTAAGCTTAGTAAACGGATTAGATTGTTGGGTAGTTAGTCTAGGTAAATGATACGGACCAGAAACTTATAAACTCAAAATAATTCCCCGTCAAAAGTTTAACTCGAGAATAACAAAACGAAACCAAATATGATTACGACTCAAGATTGTTAAGGCGACATCGAAATATGGAAGGTTTATGTACATATATATATAAAATTATGGAACCACTACAGGATTAATTCGTTAAATTATGTAGGAGCTCATCTAGTGGGTACTAACTACTTGTGCACCTAAACTAACACGATATCAATCACATACAAAGGTATACACACATGTCTAAAGCAATAAACAACATAAGTCAAGTATAAAGAACTTAATTTTTTTTTTTTTTTTTTTAAATCAGATAAGAGCTACAAGCATACTAGACTAAACTGAGACGGAAAAAGTGACGGTTGTCACAGTATCCCCCACTTAAGAGAATTTCGTCCCGAAATTCAAGTGGTATAACTGTTGACAGAAGTATCATCGAAATGAGTATGTAAGGGGGTTTTCGTACAACAAATCCTCAAGATTCGCTCTTGAAGTGTTAGGAAAAGGTATCGCCATGCAGTTAAGAAAAACAAGGAGATTGATCAAGAGGCTTGGGATTATCTGAAGGAAATCGACCTTGAGGGGTGGACTTAGTACCGTGACACGGATTGTACGCGTTGGGGTAACCTAACAACAAACATAGTCGAGTCCCTCAACAATGTCATACGATCCGCGCATATGTTGCCGATCAAAGCTTTCATCGAGTATACATTCGAAAAGCTCAGACACCACATTGTCAAACATTCTCAAGAAGCTACTGATTGGCGAAATCCTCTTTCAAAAAACATGTGGAGACTCTACCTATCGCGTGAAGAGCAATCAACAAGGCACAGGGTTCGACTGTTTTCAGCCCGACACCTTAAATACAATGTAATATCCGGGGTTGAAAAAACTCTGAACAGGGCCAGCAAATTCAGATTCTTATATGGAGAGAAAAATTGCACATGTGGGGTGTGGCAAACGCAAAGATTTATTTGCTCTCATGGCTTGGCTGTTCGTGGACACATAAATAGTCAAAATAATCAAACACAAACCGTTGATCCAACAACAATGGTGGATGGGTTCTATTTAAAATCAACTTGGAGAAAACAATATCTCCATACACTTAACCCCTTACGAGATTGTGATTACTAGGCCAGGGCAAATTGGACCATTCATGCTGATGAATCAAGAATCAATACGCATAGAGGACAGAGACAGGTGAGGAGGATACGAAACGAGATGGATCAGCCAAGCGGTCCAAAACATCAGAAATGCGGCATTTGCAACGGAAATGGTCATAACAGGGCGGGATGCCAATTTCGCAACCAAGCACCCAACTAGTGTAATTTTCATTATATGTTGTGTGCTTTGGATATTATTATGTGTCTCGTTTGCTAATTGTATTGCACCATTTTTTATGTAAAAGGAGTGCACTTTGTCACCTTTTAAGTTGTTTAAAATTTTTTTTTTATAAAAAAAAAAAAAAAAAAAAAAAAAAAACCGAAAAACACCTACCCACTCAACTTTAGGCCCTAAGAACTATGTGTTTCGAAAACCGTTTAACCATAATAACATAACTACAATACTCCTAAACCCTAAATATATAAACTAAACTAAAAAACTTTAACCCTAAACTTTTTAAAATATAAAAAAAACTTAACAAAAATACCAAAAAAACCTTGAAAACTCAAAAAAAAATGAACACACACAAACCAAATTTGGGAGATGCGGTTACATGGTGAAACCGCTACTCCCAAATGCGGTTACACCGTGCTTTCGCCTACATGGACACAAACCGCGTTTGGGAAATGCGGTTACACCATTTTTGCAAAACTCACTCCGAAAAATACTACTTGTACAAATGGGTTATATATATACACTATTATGGCAAAATTTTCGCTTGTACACCACACCCCATTAGCAACTTTATTTCATATGATAAGTTGTCACCAAAGTACAAGGCATTTGCTATATCTCTCGCAGAAATTCAAGTTCGTAAAACTATCCATGAAGCATTTGCTCAACCCGGATGGAAAGCAGCAGTAATGGAGGAAATTAAAGCTCTCAAAGCAAATAACACTTGGGAATATGCAAACCTACCAGCAGGAAAAAACGCAATTGGTTGCAAATAGATATTCTCGATAAAGTACAATGTTGATGGAACTGTCTTTAGGTTCAAGGCAATATTAGTAGCCAAAGGGTTCACTCAGTCTACGGAATTGATTCGAGTACTCATTTCCTTTGCAACAAATCTCGATTGGCCACTACACCAATTGGATATAAAAAATTCATTTTTAAATGGAGAACTAGAAGATGAAGTGTATATGTATGTGCCCCGTGAACTTGAATCACATAGCAATCTGGGAAACGTATGCATGTTAAGAAAATTCCTTTATGGATTAAAGCAATCCTCTCGTGCATGGTTTAAGAGACTCCCATACGTAGTCAAACAAATTGGTTTCATCCAATGTGAAATTGACCTCGCAATGTTTACCAAGAATTCAACGGATCACACGGTTGTCATTATGATCGTATACATAGACGATATTATTCTTACTGGTGATTACTCAAAGGAGATATAAAACCTAAAGGTTTGACTAGGAGAAGAAGTTGAGATTAAGGATCTCGATCAACTTAAATATTTCCTTGGGATGGAAATTGGTAGAACGAGCAATGGAATTTCAGTCTCATAACAAAAGTACATTCTTGAACTTCTAACTGAAACCGGTTTACTTGGATGTAAACCCGCTGATATTCCCATGGAGCCTGCTAGGAAGTTACAAAAGGTTCAAACGAAAGAGTTAGGGGGACCAACAGACAAAGGACGGTATCAACGACTTGTCGGAAAATTAATTTACTTAGCACACACGAGACCAGATATTGGTTTTGATGTAGGCATTTTTAGTCGATACATGAACACCCCAACAAAACAACATCTTGAAGCAGTCTTTCAGATTCTCCGCTATCTCAAAAAGAATCTGGAATACATATACATACTGTTTTTTAAGAAAACGAACGAAAGAAGTATAAGTATTGTTAGTCCCGTTTTATTCAAACAAAAGATAAGTATGAACAAGAAGGTTTTATTCATCGAGAACGGATTTCACTTTAAAAACCGGAGTAATTCACTAAAAATTCATGGGTGTTAATAAACCCTAAGAACTCTATTTATAGAGTTCTTGATAAACTTGGAAAACAAGATAAGTGTCTGGACAATGGATAATCAGTTCGGTTTTATTATATTTGATTGTATTTCATTATGAATGACCAAAGTCCATATTTATACAAGAATTACGTTCTAAATGTGGAAACTATATTAGCTGTAATCTTGGTCCTTAAGGAGATGATGTATTACTGATCATCCATTGTTTGTTTCCTTTTTCCTCCATTATTTGTTTCCTTTCTAACGTGTTTCCTTTCTAACACTCCCCCTCAAGTTGAATAGTGGGATTTCCAAAATTCAACTTGCACAAACATTCATGTAGACTTCCCTTACTCACCGCTTTCGTAAAAATATCAGCTAGTTGATCACGAGAATTAACAAACGGAAGTGTGATAACTCCAGCTTCCAGTTTCTCCTTTATGAAATGCATGTCTATCTCTACGTGCTTGGTTCTATCATGTTGTACTGGATTCTCAGATATCTGAATTGCTTCTTTATTGTCACACATAATTTTGGTAGACTTTGTTGGAGGAAACCCAATTTCGGTTAATAGCTTCTGTAACCATAATACTTCAGTTAATCCCCTTGCTATTCCTCTGAATTCGGCTTCTGCACTTGATAAGGCCACAACTTTCTGTTTTTTGCTTTTCCATGTAACCAGGTTTTCGCCAACTAATGTGAAGTATCCTGATGTTGATCGACCATCTCCTTTGTCACCCGCCCAATCTGCATCTGTATAGGCTTTGATTTCTAAGTTTCCGTTTGGTCTAAATAGAACTCCATGACCAGACGTTCCCTTTAGATATCTGACAATCCTCCATACTGCTTCCATATGTGCTGTTTGTGGTTGATGCATGAATCGACTTACTACTCCAACTGCATAAGATATATCAGGACGAGTATGCGAGAGATAGATCAATTTTCCTACCATTCGTTGGTACCTATCTTTATCCGCAGGTTTAGCTCCAGCTTCCATATATAATTTTTGGTTTCCGATCATTGGTGTTTCGGCTGGTTTACAGTCGATCATCCCGGTTTCTGTGAGCAGATCTAGGACATACTTCTTTTGACAAATGAATATGCCATGTTGAGACCTTAAAACTTCTATTCCTAGAAAGTATTTTAATCTCCCCAAATCCTTCATTCAAATTCTGTAAATAATCCTTCTTTCAGTTTCTTGATTTCTTCTTCATCATTTCCTGTGATAATCATATCATCAACATAGATAATGAGACATGTTACACGTCCTTCTCTATGTTTGAGGAATAAAGTATGGTTTGAGTTGCTTTGTTTGAATCCATACTTTTTCATTGCTATAGTAAATCTCCGAAACCACGCTCTAGGAGATTGTTTCAACCCATACAAGGCTCTTTTAAGACGACAAACTTCTCCCTTATTGAAACCATGAGAAAAACCAGGTGGTGCTTCCATATACACTTCTTCTTTTAAATCTCCATGGAGAAAAGCATTCTTTACATCGAACTGGTGGAGCGGCCAACTTTTGTTTGCTGCTATCAAAAATAGCACTCTTATTGTGTCAATTTTTGCAACTGGTGAGAAGGTTTCGGAGTAATCAATTCCATATGTCTGAGTGTAGCCCTTGGCTACTAACCGCGCTTTGTATCTATCAACTTCTCCATTTGGTTTATATTTTATTGTGAAGATCCAGCGACATCCCACGGGCTTCTTGCCTTGAGGTAGAGTACATTTATCCCATGTTCCATTCTTCACTAGTGCATCCATTTCATTACCCATAGCATCTTTCCAGATTTTTGATTTTAAGGCTTGTTCTATACTTGAGGGCGTCTCTTCTGAGTAAAGATTCGCACTGAATGCTTTCGCTTCTTTTGAAAGATGTCCACATCCTATGTTGGCCATAGGATATTTGGAGCCTTTCGACACTCTTTCTGGAGAATATCGTTTTGTTGGGATACCTCTGTTTGTTCTGGTAGGGAGAACATATCTCCTCGATGTTTCTTCAGAAACTGGTTCTCCTTGTTCTCGAGTTTCTTCAGGAGTCGATTGAGTTTCATCTTCCATAGGTACTTCTGATTCTGAATTGTTAGTTTCTGAAATAATAGGCTCCGAAATAACAGGATGAGAAGTACTTACCTCGGGAATCATATTAGGAAGGATGTCTTCGGTGGCACTGAAATTTGGACTATTATTTTGTGGTGTGGTACTATGAACCGGAGCTCCTTCTTCATATGTCAACCAATTTAGTGTGTCACATGTTTCTTCCTCCCTTGACCAGTAAATTGGGAAGAGTAGAAATACTTGGTTTCGAGAAAATTGCAGTTCATTGTGGTGAACATTTGACGTGTTTTCGGATGATAGCATCTATACCCCTTTTGGTTTATTCCGTATCCCACAAATACACACTTTTCTGCAAAGGGATCAAGCTTGTCCCGGTATGGTTTTGGTATATGGACAAAAACAGTGCATCCAAATACCTTGGGTTGAAGGCTAAGAGTTGAGGAAATTTCGGTGTAGGTTTTAAGAGTTTCTAATGGAGTTTGGTGTTTAAGTATTTTGGTTGGAAGGCGGTTTATGAGATCGGTGGTTGTGGCTAGTGCTTCTCGCCAAAACATCTTTGGAACATGAGACTCGATAAGAAGGGACCGAGTCATTTCTAGTAGGATACGGTTTTTTCTTTCTGCAGTCCCATTTTGTTCAGGAGTATGAGGACAGGTAGTTTGATGAATGATTCCGTTTGATTGGAAGAAAGATTTCATTTGCGAGTTCACATATTCTCCACCATTATCTTATCGAAGAATTTGACTGGAGTTTCTGAATTGGGTTTGAATCATTGCATAAAATGCGGTGAATTTTTCAAAACCTTCATTTTTATGTTTCAAAAAATAAATCCATGTCATCCGTGTGCAATCATCAACAAATATAACATAAAATCTAAAATTTTGTCCCCCACTAACCGGAGCCGGACCCCAAACATCATAATGAATTAAAGAGAAGGGTGTTTCAACTCTAGTATTATTGGGTTTAAAAGTTTGTCTATGACTCTTTGCTAACATGCAAGTTTCACAGGAGATAGATTTATTACATGGAAACAGTTTAGGAAATAACATATGTAAGTAACTAGCAGATGGATGACCCAACCTCCTATGCCATAACCATGCTTCTCTTTCGTCTGTTCCATGAGCTAACATAACAGTACCACCTTGAGTCACTTCATCAACATAGTATAGTCCATCCTTTTCAGTGCCACGCCCAACTATCCGTCCCGTCCTGATATCCTGTAAGATGCAAAAAAACGGATGCATAAGAACAGAACAATTAAGTTCTTTTGTCACGTGACTGATTGATAACAGTTTGTGTGACAAAGATGGTACATATAAACAATTAGGGAGTTTGATATTTTTAGAAATTTCGATCTTCCCTCCTTATTTTACATCCAATTTTTCTTTATTTGCAACTTGGATGTCAGTCTTTCTGGGTTTAGTCAATTTTGCAAAATTAGATATATCATATGTCATCGTATCGGTTGCACCGCAATCGAATATCCATGGGCCATTTTCTTGTTTTGATTGGTTTTGGGCTATATTAGCAAGTCCATGAAGTGGTTTAAATGGGTAGAATTTTTGGATAAGCCCACTTTACACACATTTGTTACCTTTACCTCCTTACCGTTATTACCTGTGACAGAGAAAGGGATTTCGTGTTCTTCGTTTCCAGCCGCCGCCACTCCCCCGAAGCTATTTCCGGCGCCAGAATTATTGTTGCTTGGTTGGCTGGTAGGAAACCCCCTCTTCTCCGAGTTAAAAGTTTTTCCCCCTTTCTTGTGCCCGTCGTGCCACCAATCCGGGTACCCAACGATCCGGAAGCACTGTTCTTTGGTGTGTTTAGACATACCACACTCCTCACATTTGAGGTGTGATTTATCTTCTTTGATGAAGGGTTTTCGACGGTACCCCTTTCCGGCTAGACCCACTCCTTCGGTTTCGACCGATTCGGATTTAAATCCGGTTGCTATGCCCTGAGCTTCACTGCTAGTTGCTCCCAGAATAATTTGTTAGCGGCTTCTTTCCTCACAGTGGCATAAGCATTCTCAGCGGATGGAAGTGTGTCGAGCCTTAGTATTTCACGTTTAATCGAATCGAATTTATGATCCAGTCCATGAAGAAACTGGAAAAGCTTTTGTTCAGATCTAACCTTTGAGTAAGTTTTTATGTCTTCAGCACATATCATTGGGTTTGGATCGATTCGATCGATTTCTCCCCACACCCCTTGAAGAGCGATCCAGAATTCTTCAAGGGTTTTTTTGTTTTGCTTAAGTTCGTTTGCCTTAACATGAAGGTTAAAGATTTGTAACTTATCTTTCCCACTGTTGTATGTGGTTGCGAGAGCATCCCATAATGTTTTCACGGTAGGATATTCGGTAAGATTACCGGCGATTGTGGGTTCGATGTTTTGTTTAAGCCACGAGAACACGATTAAATCGTCTTGTTCCCATGTCTCGTAAGCTTGGTTTGTGGTTTCTGGAGGTTCTTTGGTAAGATGAGATAACAATGCTTTTGATTTTCCTCCAATGGAAACTCGGATCATCCGGGTCCATAGAGCATAATTTTGATTATTAAGTTTGAGGTTAATATGAAGGTTGTCGGATAATTTTGGGTTATGTGGTGGTGGGTTGGTTTTCAAAATCGTGGCTAGTTGCATAGCAAGGTCGGATATAGAGTTTCCGTCCTTGTCGGACATGGTGGCTTAGTTTGATGATTTTTGCAGGTGGTTTAATTGGTAGATGATGAGATCGGAACCCGCTCTGATACCATCTAGACAATGGATAATCAATTCGGTTTTATTATATTTGATTGCATTTCATTATGAATGACCAAAGGCCATATTTATACAAGAATTACGATCTAAATATGGAAACTATATTAGCTGTAATCTTGGTCCTTAAGGAGATGATGTATTACTGATCCTTCATTATTTGTTTCCTTTTTTCTCCATTATTTGTTTCCTTTTTAACGTGTTTCCTTTCTAACAAGGTGAAAATCTCTAACAAATAGGAGATATGCATAACAACTTACCTAACATTACTCTCCAAGTTAATAAGTCTTATCTAAGTTAATAAGTATCTTTGAGTCTTACTCGTCTAACTGAGACTCATAATCATTAAGACTCAGAAAACACTTAGTCTTAGAAGTCATCTAAACTCATAAATACTTAGTCATTTTTACACTAAGATTTCTAGACTATGACTCATCAAATTTATATGCAGAGGGAGGAGGATCTAAAGCAGATGGTAAGTCCAGCATTGGGTATTGTACGATTGTTTGGGGAAATTTGGTAACATGGAGAAGTAAAAAACAGGTTGTTGTTGCAAAGTAATGTTGAAGCCGAGTTTAGAGCAATGTGTGAAGGGGATATGTGAGGGAATCTGGTTGGAAAGGATGCTGAAGGAACTGAGAATCAAGTGTAGTGGACCAATGAGACTTTTATGTGATAACAAGACGCCATGATCGGGCAAAGCATGTAAAATAGACCGACATTTCATCAAAGAGAAATTCTTCAACTAACTTATATTCCATCAAATTTCCAGTTAGTTGATATACTCACATCAACTTTCTAAAAGGCAAGCTAGACATACCTAGCTTGACGGGGAGTGTAGAAATTAGTCAGATGGAAGCTTCTAAATATTAAGGATTAGCTGGACTAAAGAATCAGTCGTACATATTCTACACAATTCATTTGAATTATCCCATGCACTTTCCTAGAGTATTTTCTATTTTTATGATTTCTGTTAACTCTAGGTTTTCTAAATAACAGAACATGCCGAATGTAAATAGTTGCATACTTATTTGATTAATAAACAAATCTCTTCTCTCGAGATTTCATACACTTCTATGTTATTACAATATTATATTCTAATTAGTTGCATTAAGCGATTTAGGAGGCTGTATAACATCACAACTATACTTTACCCGAATTCAAAAATTTTACCTTCAGTAAGATCTGAATTTCTTCTTTATCTGCATCAATTTCTGGCAATGAATACATTACGAAATCGTTATGGAGGTGAACTGAAAACTGAAACTCTATGGTTGATTCAAATCAAAATTAGTTTTACAGAAAAGCTTAATGATTCTGCAGCCGATCTCAAGCATTCTTCTTCAAATATTGTGTATCCAACACGCACTCATCGGAATGTGATTGTATATTTGTGGAAATCTACAATCACGGATATTCAGGGTTATCTTCTGCAAGAGATAACAGAAAACAATGCAGTCAGCCTAGCAATCCTGAATTTGAATTCTGACATCTGTATTCAACAAAGTGACAACTCACGTATAGATGCAGGATCGATGTGTACATAGAAACTTGCAGCAACGATCATATAACAAAACAAGAGCATTAGTCCCTTAAAGTAATTGGATGTTCCCTCCTGCAAGTTTACAATCAACTTCAGTTGCATAAATAGTCAATGTATGATTTCAAATGCTCTCTCCGTCACACGAGGTTGTATGTATTAAATAGTAGGTATTCAGGAATATACTAGATATTTGACAAATAGTCTAACATTTTCCATCTAACTATGTAGGTCAAATGACGGAACAACTACTTTTCTGATCAAATCGTTGAAATGTAATGAGTGTTTGACAAATCACACACCTGCAACATGAAGGAAACTACGAGAACAGTCATAAAAAGAGTGGCTGTCTCAAAAAGTTCAAAATCTAGGTCCATAGGACGTCCAATGAACCATCCAACAACCACACAAAACGGCATCTGCAAATATAAGGGGAATACGTTTAGTTTCAGAGGTTGTAACAAACCCTTTAAATTATTACATCTGACACAAACTTATACAAGGTCAACGAGACCTTTCTGTTTTTATTTATGTGTGAGTGTGCTATGTTCAACTTACCAATTGAGTTGACCCCAAACATTTTTTGTCGTCATAAATGATCTTAATTTTGAATAAAATGATTAGGAGGTTTTAGGCATGTACACTTTTAGAAACTTTCGACCCATTTTGACCCGTTTACTTTACAGCTAAGTTTTTACAGCTAAGTTTTTTATTTTGTTTGACCCGTTTGACCCATTAAAAATAAATCATAGTCTGAATCATCTCATTCATAAGTAAACAGATCAAAATTGCCACCTCTAATAAATACTATAAAATTTAAACGATTACAAATGCACACAAGGAGTAGTATAGTTACACTATTCCCTACATAAGACCATTTTCTTTTGTGACTTACCACGAACATGGATATTTGTGTTGATGAGCCAACTGCCACTCCTAAAGCAATGTCCTGTTCAATTAGTGAAGAACTTAAACACAAAAAACCGATCTTACATTTTGTATAAGCAGTCAGTTCAATATTGAACGGGGTCCATGATTTAGGTGATGTCTGGATTTATTACAAAACTAATAATCAATTTCGTAACGTTGGACAAGAAAACAGATTCTAATTCTGATCTTTTAGGGCCAAAATAATCAAAGACTTACAAGTTTATCTTTCACTGCAAACATGATAGCACTTGCATGTTCTGCTGCGTTTCCAACAATAGGAAGCACGATAACGCTAATGAATGCTACCGGGACATCCATTGCAACAGAGGCACCCTGAAATACAGACTCATTTTTTACAACGAAAACAATATTATTGAATGTCAGAATCAAACTTACAAGCTTCAAACCTCTATCGCATTGACCAAATATTCTGAGAGAACCGAAATAAAAAGAGTTAAAAGCCCGAGCCATATAATTGATTCCCATTTCGAAATATCTGCAGATTCGTCTTCATCCAGACTACCATCCTGATATTTTTTAAACCATTATAAGAAAAAAAATATAAACGTTCAAACTTTGTGTTATGAAGGTGATCGATCATTAACCTCTCTGATTGATGCATAATCTTGCTTCTGGTTAGTCAGCTGAAAAAATATATAGCTGGCATATGCTACAAGCATTATACAACTACTAAATCTTGAAAGGGCCAATACTGATGTCCCGATTTGCAATTCGGTGTTTGTGACGTGGAGAAGAGCTGGGAAAATTAGGGACATTACTGCCATTAAGAGCAATCCGACGTTCATTCCAGCATTTGACTGTCATGAAAGCTTACTTTAATCACTTGAATCCCATGTTTTAATCAATCATGCGTCTAGAAATGGAAAAAAGGGAAAATAGAGTAACGGGTTCGCGTCGAAACAGTAACTATTTAGTATTGGTTGGGATGGATCGAGTTGGGGTGGGTTGTGTTGACTGGCAAAAACTTCTTTTTGTCAATTTTTTTTATAGATAATTTACATTCAATATGATTTTACCCATTTGACCCGTGTGAGATGAAAGATAATCTAGATTGACCACTTGTACGTAAATGGGTCAAATTGCCACCTCTAGAGCGGTCACTAAAATGAAAATAGTAATCAACTAACTCTGTTAAAAATTTGTTCCTTATTAGGATGAGCAACTCCTCCACTAAGAAGCGCACACCCAAGAACGAGCAACATGTTAGACAAGATTGAGCCTAGTAGTGACTGTTGCACAAGACGTAACATTCCTTGCTTTAATGCAAACAGTGAGATTATTAACTCTGTTGCATTTCCAAAAGTTGCGTTAAGAAGACCCCCTACTGCAATTTCAAATTTACATATCCACACATTATAAAGACTCTTCTCAAATTATGAAGCGATAAAATTATGCATCTATTAGGTCCTAGTTTGTTTATATATGGAAGAAATTAGCAACCAACAGAGCGTTGAAATTTAAAAAAACAAACCTGTAGGTCCGGTGTAGAAAACCAATTGCCTGCACAAATTTTAAACGCGTTCTTTTATAAAAATCTCTTTTTGTAAACCATTAAAACACTAAATTAAGCTTATAACTGATAAATAGTGTTTACAAGCTTTATTAACGGATTTTTGTCTTCCAAAAATGTAACCATTGGGCAACTACCGTTTCTCATGTCCACTTTTTTCTGAAAAAATGTAAACGAAAGACCAAAAAGAACAAGGATTGCCAAACGACTCTAAGATATAAATTTCGAGGTGAACAATAGTTAGTCTATATCACAAAGCAGATTTATTTAAAGCCAAATAGTCTCCAAATATTCAGTTATATACACGATCTAATGCATAGTTCTTGAAGCTTATTAATGTGTAGAAAATTACTCGGTGGCCCAACTCAAACGCTCTGCCAAAGGTATGATGCCCAGTAAGCTCAAAAAGAAGACCCAACCCTGATATCAATACAAACAAAAGAAAATAATGAAGAGAAAGGTAAAAATCTTACTAGTCATACTAAATGATAACAATCTTAATGGCATAACTCACTTGTCGATAGCTCAACTGATTAACGAGCATTGCTAACGGGCCACAAGGTAAGAGTAAATTTATTTTATCAGAGAAGAAAACAGTCTTTATACTGAGTAACATTATTCTCCATAGACAGTTAGTGCCAAACATATCTGAACCGCCTTTTAGAGACGGCATACTTTTGGTAGTTGACACTGGAATGGCTCGACTATCATCTTTTAACTCGATTATCGGCTTTCCCTCTAATGATTTCATCTGTGAAATTTGTTTGTATTATAGAAAAACAGTATTTGAAAACGTATAAGTGGTTTTAATAAGCAATCCCAAACAAAACAGACAACGCCTCCTAGAGATCGAGTAAAACAATAACTTACATCTAAATGGGAACCGAATCCTATTAACCTGACATTGTTTGTGTTGGCACCCATGTTTTCTACATATAAACCGGAACTCGAATTGCATCTCGTCTTCATTCACCCTCAACCTAATGGCTCCAGCTAACAATTTATGAATAAATACTAATTTTATTGATTATGTAGATGATAATAACGGACATGCAACGTACGAACGTTAGTTAAGATTGTCTGTAATTCGGTGTTCGTGTTCCATGCACCTTATGTCACTGGCATTCATGTGGATGAATCGTTCTTGTTGTTAATTTATCTGCGTTTTCATTTTCATTTAAACCTTAATCTCCCAAACTAAACCAAAACATTATAATATATCACTAGTAACGTACCCGTGTTACCCAACGATGGACCATCTTGACATTTGGTAACGTTGAATAATACAGTTAGAATAGTTGTAGGTTACGCTACTAGTATTCATAAAGTTAAAATTACGTGAAAATCTAGAATTGACATTGAACATTATAAAAATATATGTTAACATTTTTCTTATTTATAATTTCATTGAAAAACATTTTTTGTAGTCCAATAGCCAAAGTTTTGTGATACGTTTAATGACAATTCAACTTTTACTAAATAAAACATTTTAATATTTTTGGTGTTTAAGACCATAACTTAACATTAAAGTGTATATATATAAGTTACAAATTGAATGATATTATTTTATTTATACAAAATAGATGGCGGAGATTTTAATTATCTAAACCCAACTTAAAAGGAATGGTCAATATATTTTATATAATAGTTAAAATTAAAATATAAAAAAAGTTTATATGTAAGTATTATGATTATACTTGTTTTTTATAGAAGAATTGTTATTAATAGTATGACCAAATATTCTAACTTAATATATATATTATTAAGTGAAAATTATAGTTTATGTAAATAAAAAACGAATAAGATATTTATTAAGTCGAACTAGTTAAAATTTAAATAAAAAAACGATTAAAAAGTACATCGAACCGAACTTGACCCGCAAACCCGAAGAACCAAACATCTATGTTGCACAGGGACGGATACGGGGACGGGTACGGGTACTTAGAAACGCCGATGTCTCAAAAATCAAGAAATGGGTACGGCCAGAAACGTTTGTGTATTTTATATATTTTTATATATATTTGTTAGTAAATAAATAAGCGTTTTACATCTAACATCAAATTGTAATCACCAAAATGTCATTAATGAAAGTAGAGGCTAAATCATGCATCTTTTTAAATAATGCTAAATCATGCATGACTAAATACAAGTTATATAACAAAATTATTAAATAGAATGTTTAGTTAATTAGCTTGTTTAATTAGATACACGTTCAAAATTATTAAATACAAGTAAACCTGCAACTATAGTTAATATATATGAAAAAAGGTCATCATTCATGTACGAATATCATATAATAAACTAATAATACAAAATAGATTATTACGTACCACGGTTTTCAAAAGAAGATAAGAGGAGAAAATAAAAGAAAAAGAGAGTGTGTTTACTTGTATTTAAACCTGTAATACCATATTACACGCATAGGGTTTCAAAAAGCCCAAAAACTATTAAAAGCCCAAAATAAATGAAAAATAAGTAAAGAAACGGGATTTTTTTTAAGGGCGCTGTTTCCGGCTAAAGCTTGCCGTTTCCTTCATACGTGAAACGTTTCCCCCGCGTTTCCAGTTTCCGGGACGTTTCCGGTACGTGAGACGGCACCCGATAGGCGTTTCCGTGCAGCATAGTCAAACATATATAAAACCGAACTGAATGTTTTTTGTTTTCTGACATTTTAAAACCGGAATTTTTATTGGGTTTCGATTTTATGCCAACAAAAAAAAAACTAAGGCGAATAGAACCATGCTCACCTTACTAAAAAAAAAGGTCAAGGTCATCGTAAACATTCTAGATATTCTTGAATACGCAATGTACTAATACTATCGAACAATACGAAATAAAGGTCTTAAATCCATCGAAACAAATGTTTTGACTTGATATCAGGATCTCATTTAATAACAATTCTTTTTTTTTCATCATAATTCCCTAACTGGAAGACGCAACAATTCCCTAACTGGAACACACTGTGGAGACTACATCAAACAAAATGACATTCAACGTTTATATCAAGGACATAAACAACGGCATGGACTTCCGAGAATGCTTAAGAACAGTGATTATATGCATTGCGCATGGGAAAATGACCAAATCACGAAAAGGCTAATACACACAAGGTGACGAAGGACTTCTGAGGCTCATGCTAGAAGTGGTTGCCTCCTATAATCTGGGTATGTGACATGATTATCTTGGTGATGTAGGTTCAAATAGTGA
This sequence comes from Senecio squalidus, assembly GCA_910822075.1. Classification (NCBI taxonomy): domain Eukaryota; kingdom Viridiplantae; phylum Streptophyta; class Magnoliopsida; order Asterales; family Asteraceae; genus Senecio; species Senecio squalidus. Next base: position 19,740,326 of record CAJVGC010000582.1, read on the forward strand.
TGTCAATGTCATCAGTTCAAGTTCAACACCTTCATTTAACAATATTCTTAATGAGACCGCTCCCTTTTGTCCATTTGCAGTGAACTGAATATCATACACCAAAGCATGTTACTTGGCCGCCTGGATTTATCAGGAATGGTCTATGTTTGTCAAAACGTTTTCATGTACACCGGCCGATAAATGCAACAAGTTTAAGAAAAAGTCTAGGAAAGTGCAAGAAAGGTTGTCAAACGAGCTTTATGTGTGCTAAAAGGTCTTTGTGGATTTTAGAAAATGTGGAAAGACCCTATGAGGTTAACAAACTAGGTAGAATCTACTTGCATCATATTGCATAAGATGATCATGAAAAACAATGGTAATGTCCGGAAAACTGAATAAAACATAATCTGATAAGAAAACAAAATGCTGATCATCAGATGATTTCTATGTTGTCTAACTCCTAAATCAATTGCAATCGAATTATATTCAGTTGCTTGATTTCACATAATACTTCAAGTACTCGTAGCCATTATTTTATTTTTTGTGTGTGTTACAAGACGATACCCGTGGTTAAAAAAATTTGAAACTGATGTGTACATACAATTAGCTCTGAATAACTATAACATTAGATAGATAATTTGATATGGAGTTTATTGGTTCACTCGCTAGCAATATTATTTTTTTCAATCATCCTATATTGTCATATTTGAGCAAAGTTAAACTCATTGACGAACGGATGATAAGTTGATCCTTAAACCTCGACTTGTAAAATTACATGCCAAATTAAACGTATCGCATGAACCAAATGCACCATAACAATAGTATTTAAATAAATAATATATCCATAAGAAGGAACTTACATAGAACCCCAAAATTAAAAGGGACAAAAGGAGCAGATAAAATAAATATATATACCAATTCATCCCGATTTCAAGCTGACACCAATTTTACATGTAAGAGTCGAAGAGAGCTATTCGTGAATGTTGAAGCAACAAGAGAAAGCTAGAAATAGCATGGTCAGAAGAACACCAAGAAGAGATTAAGCTGATGAAGTTGTCTCACTTTTTAACTGCAACAGGCTCCTGCTTGAGCAGGGGCACCGTCTCTACCTCCTGATGGCCCCGCTGTGCCACCGTATCCAACTTTAATCCCATAAGACTGTCATTAACCAAAAAAAGATAAAAATAAAATAAAAAATAGCTGATGTTAACTGAGACATATGTGGTGGCAACAATTAACAAATAAAATTCGTTGTAGACAAAAGTCTCCAGTAGAGATTTTAATTTGGACCCATTTGCTTATGAACGGGGCGATTTGGTTTATGTTTAACCACTAACTGGTTAAATCAGAAAATTAACTAAAGTTGATGAGTAAGTTGTATGGAAAGAAAATATAACACATGCCTCGTTTGACACGTCGAAAACTCCATCCTGAATCTTCTTATAAATTGTTCCAGCTGTGCTTATGAATGCCTGAAAGAGAACTTGTTAATCAGAAAGGAAAATTTCTAGAACAAAGGATTAAATAGATATCTACTCGAGATTCAATTAGTAGCTAAAAAAAATTACCTCCTCAACGTTCTGTGCGGTTTTCGCAGACGCTTCCATGAATATTAGACCGTTTTCTTTGGCAAACTGTTCTCCTTCTTCAGTACTAACAGCTCGTCTGTGTGCAAGATCACACTTGTTACCAATAAGCATAACAGTCATATTCGCGTTTGCATGCTGCCTAGCATCTTCCAACCAGCTTGCAAGATGATTGAAAGTTTCCCTCCTGCATACATGATACACAATAAAGACCACGTTCTTTTAAGAATCAACACCATAAGAACAATTCAGCCAGATCAACAAAATTAGAAATATATCTATTTCCGCCTTACAATACAAATCCTAGTTATAACCCTATAATAAGTTTTCACAAATGAGAGTGGCATCATTTATTTAAGGCGTGAATATTGTTATATGCTCCGGATTCACAAGAGAAACCATTTAGCGGGAGCTTTGGGAACTTATAATTAAGTTCGTTATGAATTTGATTTTTAAGATTTAAAAAAACTTGAAATATTCATTTTGTAATAAAAAAGATATATTTTTATTTATGTCTTGTATATACACATGTATATGAAAGGGTTTGGTTCCCGGGGCTAAACCAATCACATAATAGAATCACCAAATTTTCTGAACAGAGAGTCAGAGACCAATTCATTTTGAGTGGTTACCATCTCTTTCAGTTTGGTTCAAATTGCAATCCGTTAAATAAGATATAATCCCTTAAGCAGATTAAAATTCACTATGATTAAAATTCAGTATGGTTTTTATGACATGAGCAACCAAAAAGCAGGAAGGAATGATTAATGATACCTGGTGATGTCATAAACCAGAAGTGCACCAGCAGCACCTCGGTAGTAAGACCTGGTTATAGATCTAAAAGATTCCTGACCCGCCTGTTATACCAAAAGCAAAAAGATGGGAAGCCATTGAATGAATGTAAGGATAAAGGCTTGAAAACAGTAATAACAAACCGTGTCCCAGATCTGCAGCTTAATTGGTTTATTGTCAATGGTGATCATTCTGGCACCAAATTCAACACCGATGGTTAAATCATGAACTGGCTGAAAACGCTTGTCGGTGAACTGCAGAAGAAGGCATGATTTTCCAACCCCTGAATTATGGTACACATTAATCTAATAGACGGAGAAACTTATTTACATATGCCCTATGAATGGTAGGTTTGGAGTGAGTGAACATAACGGTCTTTAAGATAATTACGATCACGACTCCTAGTTGAATTAGTATTTATATGTATGTAGAATATCCATCAGGAACAAGAACCATAAAAGGTAGTTGAGAACTCTGTTACCAACTGTCGTCTTAATAATGGGATTTAGAGGTTATTGAGCTAGGTAGGGGCATTACATCATCATGATATATCCATTTTTATAACCACATAGAAACCAAATAGAAAGTTGTGATTGAAATACAATATTAATTAAAACAAAAATTATATGGCATCGTGTGATCCGTATACAAAATAAGGCGATCATTATAAATATAATGATAGATAGATAATTAAAGATGAAATTGATTGATTGATTCATACCTGTATCACCAATGATGATATACTTGAAGAGATATGCGTAGGACATGATGATCTAATGAATCTGAAGAACAAGAAGAAGAAGAAAATAGATGTGATTTTAAATACCAGATGCAACCATTTTTTGTATTTTCTATTTTTATTTTTGCTTACCTGTCTCCTCGACCTTACCCAAATAACCAACTTTCCTACATTTTACCTTTCTCACATCTAGGGGGTGTTTGTTCGTAGGTTTATTCATATTTCGGCTTATGTTTTATAAATCTGGATTTTTTGGTTTATGTATTTGTTTATGAGTTTATTACTGTTTATTATGACGTAATAAACACTAATAAGCCCATAATTAGTTACATAAACCAGAAAATTCGGGCTTATAAAACATAAGCCGAAATGACAATAAGCCATAAGCCGCTTATATAAGCCCAAACAAACAACCGCTTAATACACACGACTTTCATAATAAATAATTTGTATTTTAACCACTATAAAAAACAGTCTAAAATTGACAACGAACCTTCCATTAAATCGAAGAGATCAATGTTTTATTATTTATACTTTAATCATTTAACCGTTTTTAATCATAGTCCTAAGAGCTATGTTTGGGATATTTTTTACCAACATAACCTACATTTATCATCTTTTTTTTTCTTTTTTATTTGATATTTGGATATAATAATTGACATAAATAATGATATGTATAAAATATATAACACTTGACGATGACAAAAATCATAAATAAATATATTTAAAAGCTAACGTAATTTCAAATTAATTATAACATACAATATCAACAATATGAAAGTCTTTTATACATAAAGCACAATTTTTTAACTTTATTTCTTGAATTCCCTGTCCTATAGCTTTGACTAGCAACCCTAATAACAATTCACTAAAAGGTCGTTATATTCTTATTCAATTATTATAGTATTTTAATAAACGTTTATAACTTACTCTATTAATTTCTAACTAGGTATTGATCAAAACGAGTTTCTGCTTGTCCGTGCTTCGCTGAGAGAAAATCGATTGTAAAATGTCAAAAAAGTATTAAAAGGTTAATTTTCGTATCAAATTGAAAATATGTGACAAACTAAAAAATACAATACTTAAAGGGTTAAAGTAGAAAATATGTCAAAAGGTAAGGGACAACAAAAATTTAATAACACGTGAGGGGCTTAAATTTTTAAAAAAAAATGTGGAGTTTACTTATGATATAACGTACGTTTTGGTATTAATAAATTAAAGATTAAGTGAAATCCATAAATAACATGGATCATTATATATATATATAAGTTAATATATTTTATTTATAATTTCATTGAAAAATATTTTTTGTGAACCAAAAACATTATAATTCGTTATATTTTATGTTATATTTATTGACGATGCTAATTGTATTAATATTATATTTTAATTAAATTGTAGTATCTTTAATATATAATAAAAGAGAGACCTTAAATTCCACATGGCAAAGTATGGTCCGTTGGATGAGTTAGATATTTTGATTTCAACCGTTAGATTAGATTGATAATGTCATCAATTATTTTTTTCATTTACACCCATATACAATACATAATTGCATTCTTTCTTCAATTTCACACTACTACAATAAAAAAATATTTGTCTTTTATTGGACTATGATTTCCCTTATCATTACTATTATAAAATCTCTTAATACAAAATATTAAAAGATGTGTATAAACATAAATGTATATATATTATTATAGTTATAAACAACATGTGTATAAACATAAATATATATTTGTTATTATACGTGCAATATTGTTGACTCATAATAACTTAAAAGAACAAGTTCATAAACTAGTTTACAATTCAATTTTTTGTTTATATTTACCCGCACTATCGCGGGACAATAATCTAGTTTAAGACTATAATTTAGCATTATAATATATAGGTTATAAATTGGATAGTGTAGATTAATTTAAACAAAACAAATGGTGGACATTTCATTTATTTAAACTCAAAACTTAAAAAAAATAATCAATATCTAGTATTTAAGATAAAGGTAGTTTTCAGTTTATTGCGTAGAGATATATAAATTGTTTAACTCATATTGCGTAAATGGTTATAGGTATCCAAAATATGGATGTAAAACATGTTTAAATTCATCAAAATACTTAACTAATAAGTCATTATCAGTTTAATAATTAGGTAATTCGATAGTAATTTGCAAAAGTAAGCACCATTTAGCTACTCTTATTTACACTTTCCATATACATTCATGAAATTAGTCTAGAAATACACATACGTATAGTTTTACTCAGGCTTCTTACACGAGGGGGTAAAAGAGAGTGCTTAATAGGTGCTTTTCACACTTACATGTCTTCGTACTTTTTAATGCCTCGTGTTTTGTCTGGTTTTAAAGGCCTAATTCGTATTACTTTGTCTTAATGGGCATTTTTTAAGCATGTTTGTGAACAATAGGGCAAAACTAGTGGGATATGGGGCATTTTGTAATATTTGTTCTTCTACGGCATATTTACTATTTTCTCCCTACCCGCTCACATCTCATGACATCCATGTGCTTAGACCTTTTACATGTTGTACGTCTAGCGTCTTTATGTTTTGACCCGTATCACAATGTAACACCTATAGCCTTTTAAAACCAAGCATATTGTATTTATATACTCCATTATTCGTTACTAAACGTTACTTATGGGATTATGATAAATAGTTTTCTTGTTACATTTGATAACTATCTTGTATAGGTGCATCAAAATTATACAAGTGATATCCATCTATATCTAAGAGATCAATATAATTTTTCTATAAATGCTCGAAAACAGCATCCCCATGTCCATTTACGCATTGAAGCATTCGTGATGATTCATTGGACATGTCTATAGTATGATTTCAATAGCTTGATGACAAAACTAATATTTATCAACCATAAATTTGTAAGTTTAGCCTTCTTAACCATAACGAGTGTAGAATCATATGATAAACATCATATCTTTTAGCAGGATGATTTACCAGAAAATGCCGCTGTACCTTCTTAACATTCTCCTGCATCCTTTTATACTTATCATCCGATATTCCCAACAAAATCTTCTTCAAATTTGGTATTTCACTCACGGACACTTGAACTGAAAATGCATTCCAGTTGAGAACATCGCTAAATGGTAAAACATAGTGTTGTGAAATTAACACGGGCACACACTCTGCATATATAGCTTCCACTATTCTCGGACTTGCCACTTCAAAACCACTAGGGCATATGCAAAATCTGCTCGATTTCATCATTTCATTATATGAGACATTGTTAGGCACTCTTTCGTATACTTGTATGTCTTTGTCTTTATCTTCCCAGTGTTGGAAAAGCAGTGGCCTAATCTTACCATGAAATTTTCCGCCTGCAAAGAACGCTAAGGGTGTACGCTTAGATGCTGGTAGACCTCCGGTTATTTTAGTAGTCTCGCCTCTATGAATATTGATTTCTGGGATTGATGCATCTTTTCTTGGATTGAAAAACTCTGAGGTATTTGCATTGCATAGTAGTCGCATAGAGGTGAAATATAATGAATGCACAGACCATGATGCTCTAGGACCCTGCACCATAACAAGAGTCATGATAATTTGGTTAACGGTTAGTAGTGGTCACACAAATCTTCTGCAACAATCACAAAATAAAAGTTTGAAAACATGTGTCTACACATTATTAAACTGACCCATTTGCTCATGAATGGCTTAAACCGTGTTATAGTTTATCTATAACTGTCAAACAGGAAGAATTATTTTTCTAACTAGAAGAAAAACAAGCCAAGTCAAGTCAAGTCAGGTTGAAAGTCGTCTAAAATGTATCTTTACTGCAAAAAAAACCTCCAAATTCATTTTAATTAAAGATGATATTTGTAATTTTATATTACACATTAGTCCATTACATTTTCAAAATATAACTTTCTTGGAAAAAGTTTTCGGGTCAACCCTACCGGACCCATATCAACATATACAAGAAATTTATTCGTTTTGACCTGCTACCCAACTCGACATGCCTAACCCACCCAATTTGCGTTCACCAGTCACCAAAATCTGTTTCATGAAAGGTTCAAATAATTACCTACCCAATCATGACAAGAGACCATGAAATGGTCGGATCCAAGGCTTCGGTTCCAATAAGGATACCTCAATGAAACTGTGTGCACATAATCACCAATAACACGTTCTAAAACAGCTTTATCACGGATGATTGGGTCAAAAAGGGTATTGAGGATCATGACAACGCTAAATGGTAGAAAGTAGACATGAGCTTTATCCGGGTCTGAAATTCGAAAATTGACATCGTTCTCCATGGAGTTAAGAAAGACTCCTTCCATGGAGTAAATGTCCGTTGTAGGACCTGTATGAAATAAGGGTGGCTCTCCCTCTTCATAGATGTATACCTTAAACAACTTCTCCATAAGCAAGTAACTCCTACACACAACGCAACAAAACAAATATCTTTATTTTCTTGAACACACGTTCACCAAAACGTTTGAATCTTAGCTTAGCTCATCATATCTAGTTTGGCTCGAACACTTTTTCACATTTGTGATGTAAAACCTTTTTGCAACGTGTATAAGGTGTATGGAGATTGTTAAGTAACCATTTCTAGACTTAATTATAGGTATACAACTTGAGTCAGATTGTCAAACAATACATGGCAGTGGAAAATAGGATCACATACGAATAATTAAATCGGATTAAGTAATACCTTTACGTCTTGAATTAGTAGCAAGTAAGCTATATATCTAAGTGTAAGATCTTTTCCACGGTTACGTACGTGGCACATTCTTTAGCAATAGACTTGTATGCTAGTACATGTTTTGATTCAATCAACCAATTGGTAATCTTTTCCTTTGCTCGGAAACCGAAAACCGACTACCCCTTTAGGGTTTCAACCGATCGGACCAAACCAAAAGGAAGGGACGTGATCAATCTCTAGCACTCCAAAACAATAAACCTAATGTTTATTATATAGATGACATTTAGTTTGAGCACAAGTTGTATTATAATTAGGAATCCTTCATAATTACATAATACATCATTCAATTTATTAATTATTACAATTAACTCATTTAAGAGTTAATTACATAAATCGTCCTTATGGTTTACTCAAAATTGCGGATTTTGTCCCTAAGTTTAAAATGTTGCATAAATCGTCCATTTTTTGAAACTAATTATGCTTTTCGTCCCTAATTTCTAACGGACATCCATTTTAGGGACGAAATGTGAAATTAGTTAGCGATAATTTTAACGAAAATTATTAACGGACATCCATTTTAGGGACGAAAAGGGTAATTAGTTTCTAAAAATGGACGAATTATGCAACGTTTTAAACTTAGGGACGAAATCCATAATTTTAGGTAAATCATAGGGACGATTTATGTAATTAACTCCTCATTTAATTAATAATTAACAAATAATAAACTTATAGTCGTGTCTAAATGTCGACGCGTGCGTTCCCGTAGGCTCACACATTTACGGACACATGTTTGCTAAAACTATTCAAATACCAATATTAATTTCAATCTACACATTATCTTTAAGCCTATGGTTGATTTATATTTTCATGTTTGCTCAATACACAAAATTTATACACGTACTATCGTAAATGCATATACACATATGCATTCAGTGATACACAGGAGACTCCCTTATTGTTTGGAGCTAGATAGGTTCATTTAGTTAGTTATCGTGGCCAGATTGTTGATTTGTTTGGTGGGTATAAGCTTGGGACCCTAAAAAGTTAGAAGGTTTTGAAATATAGAATGTGAGTAGTAACTATGATGTGAACCAAATAGCTTGTAGTATGAAGATATTTGAGTTTGTTTTTCAACATAGAATTTGTCAATTCAAGTCGTCAAACCTTCTAAAAGAACTATAATGTGAAATTGCAAGGATTTTAATTTGAATAATGATTGTATGGCCATTTTTATTGTTTTCAAAAGTTTGTATAAATCTCAAGGTTGTTTATGAACATGTGATGTAAATTATAGTCGCATATAAATTATAAAACATTATTGTTTTAGACGATATTGTCGTGACATATTTATAAGTTATAGGTTGTTAGTTCAAGAGTTATGTTTCGACAAATTTACAATCTTTATTTTTATCTTATTAGTGCATGATGCTAATTGATATGTATACACATAATTTGGTATAAATCAGATAAAAAATATCATAATTAAAGGAGTAGCATTTTGTTTTAATAAATTATATATCTGTAAACAAATATTATAGATTAATTTCCCATTAATTTAAATGTGGAAATTATAAAAAAAACACAAAACGAACCGACAAAGCATCCCAAGTTTTATGTTCTACAAGCATCACATGTAGTAGTAATTAACGAGTTTAGAGCCGGGAATCCAGCATCTTATGTCTAATTCTATTAATTGCATGCTTTCAAAAGTAGAAAAACATTATTTTCATGCTACAGAAATTTAATATAATATCTAGCTAGTCAAACACATTTGATTTGATCCATCACCCAATCATTTATTACCCAATTAATTATTATTATTAACTTTCTAAATCTCGTGTAATACGTATAATTAAGTCTTAAAGTTTAAAGATATATATATTTGAGGAAAATTAAATACAATTTCTAAATCTTAACAGAAACTTTAAGGCTATAATTTAAATCACATATAATTTAACCGACAAATAAAAAATATTAAAAAATCGTTAGGAAATCATAAATATTGCAGAGTTTTATAATTTATACTCCCTCCGTCTCATATTTATTGTCCTATTTTGAATTTTTAAGTAACATTTTTAGTGTTATATGATATTTGATACAAATTATATGAATAGATTGAGTTTTGAATGTATTTTTCATTAATATAATTTTCATCAAGTGGTTTATAATACAAAAAAAAGTTATTTACGATTAACGTTAGAAAAAACGACTTAAAAAGTCAAAATAGGACAACAAATATGGAACGAAAAGAGTATATTATTTGTAGTTTAACGGTTAAAACAGTTAACAACCGCTATTATTCATAGAATTTAAAACTACATTTAGCATTTTATACTTGAGATATTAGTCTTCTATAGACATGAAAACATATCTGTTTATATTCTTGCAAACTGCAAGTTTAATTTGAGGTAACACGACAAAGTAAGCACTATATTTGGAAAAATCAAAAATCACTTTTTCTAAAGTTTCTAAAGTTTTTAGCAAGTTATCAAGGAAAAGGCTTTTGGTAACGGTTCCAATCATTTAGTACATCATTAAAAATAATAAAACATGGATTTTTAAGTCAAATAGCTAGTGCGAAATATCTCATCAATCTACAACAACCGTACACAAACAAAATAAAATTGCAAACCGAAATGGATAAAAAAACATACCTATGAAACATGTAAGGATTTCTGTAGATACTACCATCCGGGACATAATCAGTATCGTTAAGACGAGATGAACGGTTAAGATTAATCCCGACATCTCTAATCAAAACCCTAGCTCGGCCGAGCTCATCTTCAACCTTCTCTAACTTCTTGTCTCGTTCCTTGTTCATTCTCCTCAACAAAGTCTCATCTTTTAGTTCCTCGATCATTTTAGTCACCACCTTATTCATTTTCTCATTTTGCTTCCTACACACCTCCGAATCACACTATCCCGACACAAATAAAAAGGAAAAAAAACATCAAAATCAATCTAACATAAAAAAAAATAACGCATCAAAAGTTCTACATTAATTAGTTATGGTTATTTTTAGAGTTTGTTACGTTTAATATACAATTGTCTAATAAATATAATAACGCTCTAATAATAGCCTTTATCGGCTATTATTAGCAAAATATTAATAATTGTTCAAGCACAAGAGATTTGAGAGATGAATTACATCGAACATGGAGTATAGTGAGGTTTTAGGGTTTATTAGCGGTCGTGTTGGTGGTGGAATTGGTGGCGGTGGCGATGGCCGTTGGTAATGATGTAGATTGATGGAAGGCCATGACCATGACCATGGTGAGGAAGGAAGATGGAGAAGAGAGTGGCGGTTTGAGGCGAAGGAGATGGCGATGACGACGAAAGCTACGACAAAGATTGTAAGGAAGACGAGAGTAGAAGATAGATTGTTTGATCTACAAATCATGTTTGGTTTTGTTTCTCTCTCTAGAAGAGGAGAGTGAGATTGGGGAGGAAACGTGAAAATGAAGGGGGTGAATAAACCCCAGGTGGTCCGGTTTGCATGCAATTCGGAAACTTCCGATTCTTTAGAAAATGTCCTTTTTATAATATCTTCTATAAACACCGACATGTGTTTTAACTTTGTTTTTTCTGTTTTCATGACACTAGATAAGTAAATTAAATAATTCATATGTAAACTTAAGTTCATGTTAGTGACCTAGTGATCAAACGTATTTTTGCGATATAAATGAAAACTAGTTTATATTTTCGTATAATTTGTGAAAAACTTATTAAAAACATTGCATACATGGAAAGAAAAAAATTTCGAAGACTTGTTGTCATATATTATATTACTAGACTTTTTTTTCTCCGATAGTACGGACAAAGATAAAAACGAATCGTAAACTTTATGCTTATGTAGATTTAAAGTTATTATGAAAAAACAATGTTACACGTGTAATAACATATATTCTTTTACGTTTATACGCATGTTGTTTATAATTATAATAACATATAAACATTTACCTTATATACACATGTTTTGATATTTTGTATTACGAGATTTTAGAATAACAATAAGTTAATCATAGTCCAAATTGAGCGTTTTTATAAATAATTAGAATTATGTTTTTTAGGTCGAGGATCTCAATTTATTGAGAAAAAACGAGTCACTTAGGAGTCATTGCTATTTCCAGTCAAAAGGCGAAGTTATTGAGAAAGAATCAAGACAAGATTGCTAATGTTCATTAGAAACACAATTGGGTACGTACATGAGGTGGATAGTAGAGGATGAAATGAAGAAGCAATATCGCCAATGTTTATTTAAAAAAAGACCGAATCTCGTTTGGGTCGGTAGGTATTCTAACAACTCGTATTCTCAATTTTCATGGGTAATAGATATTTGATTTGGTAGTATATAAAGAAGTATATATAGTATAAACTAGGAAGGGTTCGGCTGTGCATTTGCACAACCCTGACTATAAGGTTTGTATATGTTATCCAAAAGATAAATGAAGTAGTGAATGTATCAAAAACACATGGTAGTACATTTGCGTACATATATATACATAGTAGTAGTGCTATTTACAATACACGATTACATCACGACAAACATTTTTAAGTACCACACATACGTGCATTACATAACAGTTTCTTATGAGTTGATTTCAAAAGCTTTGCTGCATGGTAGTGGTATGTTGCAGCCAAAAGGAGGGGTTCCAAGATATTTACAAAATCAACTCATCATGATGGTTACCTTTTAAGTATCGATTTCCTTTGCCTTTTTGGTTGGACTTTCATGTGTCGGTTGTGCGGTAAGGTCTTTGGTTATGGAGGCAAAAGATGGCAACATTACTTTTGTAGGGCTTGATGGGTTGGACTGTTGTTTCTTTTTATCTATTGGTGAGGCAGAAGTCGAAGCTACTGTTGTATTAGTTGGTGCTGGATATGTGTCGTTAGGAGGAGGTGATTCATTTGATATGTATGATTTGACGATGGTAACTTTCATATCAGGATGTCCATGAAATGTAAGTTAATAGGAGCGTATGAAGGCGACAATACTATGTTGTTGAATTGAAGAAGCAATTTCATCTGTAAGATCGACATTCTACGGAAAAGAGAGGCACCCATTAGTATATAAATAATATAGTTTTATGATTTTATGAATGTGTAAGGTGTTTGTTTTCATATATTTTATAAAAGGAAGACCATGTAACAACTTATCTAATACTATAGTAACTTTTACCCATTATATAATTAACCCGTCTTGCAGCCTTATTAATAAGTTCTATAGGCTTACCATTTCCTGTGCTTCTTGTAGTTGTAAAGCACTGAAAGGTATGAACTTTTCAACTTCAGGTGTGGAAATTGTGGCCTCATATACCCGGTTCCGTCGTCAATGCCTATCGTAAGGACATATCTGATGGTTGTATGAAGATATAGTGGTAAGATATGATAAGATTTATGTAAGTTGTTGTTTTGAATTTGATAAAGTCTTTATTTTCCTTTTACTTACAGTGGTCGAATTTCAGACTGGAGCTTGCAAGATGGGCATGTGACAATCCAAGTAATATCCGAGTTTATTGATTTTTGGCAATTGGCGCAAGCGGTATACCAATAGCTTCTTTTCTTGGTATTGAGAGTCATTTTTCCTCTTATCCATGCTGTTTTTGACTATGAGATGATAATTACATGTTTCAGGTAACTGTAAGTAATTATGGAATGTGCAAAAGGTATATTGATATGTAATAGTTACTTACGGTTTTTAAAGAGGGAACCACTGTGCTAATACAGGTTACGTCTTCGTTTTTAGGGTAAGGGAGAAAGAAGGCTCGGATTGTTGTAGGTCTCCTTGTCAAGTAGTTCTTGAATTTCATCTTTGTTGTTGTTGTACCTTAATATGATAAACGTGAAAGGGAGGTGTTTAAAAAAAAGTTATGTTGTCATAAAGTATAGTTTGTATAATTGTATAGACTATTGTGTAGTTACGTACCATTCCTTCATGTGTAGGCTTTCGACTGTAGGCGGATTGATCATCAAACCAGAAGTTCCTTGCGTAGTTAAGGAGAGACCTACAAGAGTGTTGCATAAGTTGTTAGCATAAACGGTTAGAACAACTATCATTGCACAATGTCAGAAGAACAATTTGTTGGTGCGATCAAACAGTTGTAGTAATACATAACATCCATAACAATGTTGCAAAAGAAATAATGGGGCGTTGGATCGATTTGACAGTCTATCATTCCAACTTAAAAATTCTATTGATTAAATATATGTCGGTGTCACTCTTTGGTGTTGGGTAGATTATATCATAATATGAATTATAGTAAAAAAAAATTGATATGTAGCAAGCAAGAGTGTGTCCTGTAGATAAGAGTGCAACGTGTTCGCTAAAAAATGTAAAAGCTCCTGAGTTTTATTTAAATTGCATATCAGCTTATTCAAAACTGCACAACTGTGTTTTTGCTTATTGGGTTTTAATACGTAAAGAAGCTCTGTTTTGGGGGTATATGGGATAGATGAATAATATATCAATAAGTCACCGTGCATATACAAAAAAAAACTATTTAAGATACGGTAGTGAGACTGTAAGGGCTTTAACTGATAAAGAGAAATGTTTAACTTACAGTTGAAGGTTGTAACCTTCACTCTGATTCCAAAAATGACCGGTCCCGAGTCGATGATGTTAGCAAGTGTACATCCCTCATTCTCGTCATATTCATTCCATAAAGTTAACATCATAAGCGTTTTCCTTATAATAAAATATTAAAGAATTAGTTTTAAATTTATGTAATACATGGTACTCATAAAGGAGTCTTACTCTTCGTTAACAATGACGATATCCCTTCTTGTTTTGGTAGGTTCTGATCCTATCTCTTTACTCGGAAAACATCGTAACACTATAGCCCGTATATCTGCATATAAGTACATATGAGTTACGATTTTATTGACGTGGGAAAAAATTAAGACAATTAATCGCAGAAAATAATTATATTACTTTGTCCATTTTCTGTATCGGCATGTTTATGCAGATGTCGAAAGTTTGTGAACTCGAAATTACATGGTAGAGTATCCGGAATAGGGAGAATGAGTTCTTCGATGGGGTTTTTTTTGTTTAGCATCCATGAGTATGGATATGTGCTGATTCGATATTTTCGATCGCTCTTCATAACCACAGCATTCGAAATGTAGTATTTCTTATACGGTAACAGAAGATTTCGGAAATATTGTAGGCGGTTGGAAAATATAACTGCGGCGAATATGGTTCCCTGTTGTAAGAACAAATAAGTTGTAAAAAATATTTTGATTAACGTAATAGAGCACTTTGAAGTAAAAAAAGTAAATAAAATTGGTACCTGAGTATCGGTGAAAACCAGTCTTCTAAAGTCACATTTACCTTTGCTTATATGTACGTAGCAACTTTCAAGTAGTTGTACAAGGACCGTCCATGGTTTTCCTAGTTGAGGCTTTATGTCTGCTGCATTTGAGAGAGTGCGATTCATGTTTCCTTGATAAATCAGTCAAATGTCAGTTTAATTTAGAGATAGTGTTCATACTATAATAACATGTATTAATCAATATGTTGAGTGGATTGCAGAATTTCTCGATACACAATGTTTTTAGTTTCCCCAATGTTAGAAACATCAAAAAAGGGAGGTTTAATAAGTACTTTTGCATGTTCTATTGTTCTTGCACGTGAGAGAGCAACATATAATTGACCATGAGAAAAAACAGGTTCTTTTAGGTAAACGTGTAATATCCCAAAAACTTAAAATACCTATTTTGAAAGATTAAGCAATAAGGCAAAATTTGAGTCTAAGTATATTTTATTTATAACTTAAGTATTTAACTAATGATTATTTGCTAAAAGTTACTAATGAAAATACTATGATTTGAGTTCAAACACTTTTGTTAATCATGAGTTTTACAAAAGATTAATAATATGACTATTATTTGATACTAAGCTAATATTAAATCAATGAGAAGTGATTATTTCAACAAAAACAAACGTATAAGAAGGCTTTTTAGTCTAAATGTATTTTTATTGAATTAAATGTGAACTAAAAGAAATTAATAAGGCATACATCATAAATAGAATTAAAACCCATCAACTCTTCTTATTCCTAAATTTTAATACAAAAGTAAGTTATATTTTAGTCACAAAATAAAGTATTAAACGTTTTCACTCCTTCATTTGCCCATCATGTTCAACAATTACTTCATTTGCCAAAATTCCACTCTTTGTCTATTTTGTTGTGGGGATGAGAAGAAATGGAGTAAAGGAAGAATATAACTTTGGGTGTTTAAGGAGTGAAACAAATATTCACTACTACAGTTTATCATCGTTCACTAAATCAAGTATGTTTACCGTTATTAAATTTTATTATTTATTTAGTCAATTTATAAGATGTTGTCAACTAGAAATATAATATGTTAAAAAGATATTTTTTTTCTCCTACAAGGAAATAAGTGGTAATAGTCTATAACAATATAGAAAATGTGATTTCTAACAAAGTTATATTTTTGATACTAAGTTATGAAAATTCGTTTAAGTTACTAAGATCACTAAATTGGTTTCACCATAAAGAGATGGTATATCATTATTGTATAATTATTTAATGTAATATTTTTCTTATAAAGTATTTGATATAAAACGATAATACTTTTTGAAAGTTTTAAAAGAATAATTTTATGAATAAGTTACGAGTGGATATTACAAATTTCCTATTTGATTATGTCCTAATACGTTCGATTTGTTAGATATCTTTCGGTGATCGTTTATTCGGATAAACTTTATTCGAATCGAATGCTTTTCGTTGGAAATTGAGGTACGGATATTCCGAGTCTCTTTTAATTATGTTTCTCTTGTTCGTATTATTGTTGGTACGGATATTCTATACATTATATGTATATTTGGTGTCTTGTTCGATTAAATATTATTGTGAATATTTTTACGTATGCTCTATACATTTATATGTATATTTGTTGTCTTCGTTCGATTGATTATTTTGATTGTTCCCATATTCTTAACTTTCGTTTTAGTATTCATTTTATTATTCGTATATTGTTCATTCGATATCTTATGTGCCTTATTTTGATTTATGGCTTCCTTATGTGTATTTTCATAATTCTCTTGATATATATGCGTTTCTTTGATCATTTGTACGTATATATTATCTTTCAATAAGTATTATGTTATTCGTAATATGTTTACACATATGTCTATCTTATACATTCTTTTTATTCGAAACTCACCTTATTGTTTTGCATCTTCCTTTGATACACGTTTCTTGTGATTATTGATACAAATTCATCGTTCTTCTCGTATGTGTATCTTTTGACCGTTTGTACAAATTTCGTATAAGTCTCTTTGAAAATCTCGTTGAATGTTTTGATATATTATTGGTATGACATGTATGTTTGCATAAAAGTTTATTTAAGTTTTATTTTGAAATCATATTACTTTATATTTGGTGTACTAACGAGAATTTGTGATCATGTGTAGATTTGAAAATGAGTAAACGAAAAGTATTTTATGTGTCAAAATCGTGTCTCGAAAACCCCTACCAAAACAGCCCCGAGATAGTCCCGAAATAGTCCCGAAAGAGCCCCGAAAAAGTATCGAAACAACTCGGTAAAGAACACGTGTGATTGTGGTAATTGGTACGGTGATTCGTACAAAGTGTCACTCATTCCGTGTGGCTTTACATGTCCCGATAAGGCCCCGTTAAGTTATTATTTCGTAAACAGATTGATAATGTTGTCATGGTGACTCGTGACAAGATTAGAACGAACGGTTGGGTAGACACGTGATTTTCAAAATAAATAAAATGTCACATTATATAATATTTTATGTTTATGGTTAAACTACTTTACGTACATTATAAATAACTTTTTAAACATATTTTGGAGTCTATTAATCACTTTGAAAATTTGTAAAAGTATTTTGAAATTTGTAACATATAAGTCGGTTAAAACGGTTTTGTAAGATATGCCTAAGAGTAACCTATCCATGGAGGTCCCATGGGCGCGTTATTGTGACACCAATAATGTGGCATCGACCGTAGCGGTGTATTTTGCTATATCTACGACGTCTCTTTTTGTTTACCCGGATTGTGGTAAGGTGCACTAAGTATTATTTGTTATAAGAGGCGTATGGATCGATCCTAGGTATATTTGTGTGTTTGATGGTGGACGTTTATCGTAGTGTCATACGAAACGTTTGCACCTTTTGGAAAGACTAGTGGTATGTGTTACCCTAGGATTTCATTTGATATTTGTTACCTATTTGTTTGAATCTTGGTGCATTATTTTACGAAATTTGGCTTTCTAAAATGTGAATATATGTTTGTATTACTTTGATATATTTGACGTTGGGTATTGTGGACATATTACATATTTGTAATTTGCTTTGAAAATAAGTTTGGTTTGAAAGTAAGTTTTGTCTTGTAACTTTGTATTTTTAAATAAGTTTTGTATTTACTTATTATGCATGTCATACCTATTCCGTGTCATTTGTATATATCTGTTCACTGAGCATTCGCTCAGCCGTTTTCTTTTTCTTTCTTTCTTAAACGGCAGGTACTCAGTGGCTCTTGGGAATGGGAATCGAGCGTGAGAGATTAAGGATATAGAACCCTTTTCATAAACTATTTAATCTTGTTTAGTCCCTCGTTTGGAATATTGTCTTTTGAATATTCGATTTGTCTTTGATTAAGTTAACGCCCTTTTTCCTTTTAAGTTCCTTTCGATATCATTTTGTATGCTTTGTAAGTCGGGGCGTTACAAAACGCCTACATAATCTACTGTTTGACCTTGTGCTTTGATGGGGTGCTAGTAATTATAAGTCCATATGGATGTTGCTATAAAAGTAATGTGGTAGTTAACATTGATAGCCTTTTTATTAACAAGCTGTAGTTTTTATTTCACTTTGTTTTAACACAAATAAGCAACGGTGTCCTTTTAAATTAAAAGAGAATAACGTCTAAATCTGTATAATTCACTATCACCGTCAGAAGTTTGGGTAACGGGTCAAACGAAGTAATTTTGTGTGGATCAAAATTGTTTAGGTTGACTCGATACACTTTCCTAAATATTGTGAAAGGTAATATATATAACTATTCTGTCGGACAAGATTATAAAAGTTATGTTATAAGTTTATAACCCGGTATTTTTAGCTACTTTATTTTAATTTAACATAAAACAAAGTCCTTTTCAACCAATATAAAGAGAGTATATGTTACCTGTTTTGAAATATCAAACTTGGTTTACGAGGCAATATAGCCATCAAACGTGAAAAATAAAAGAACATTATAGTTTGCAAAAGTGGGTGATCTTGGACACAATTAAGTCCAGATTCACTGATTCTTGTAAATTGTCACGTGTCTCATTCACGACTATGACTCAAAAGAACACAGTGTGACTTTGAGCGAAACAGGCCATTAGTCATATACAAATATGTTAACTTCATAGCAGGTACTACAGCCTACAACCCTATAGATATTCAATTTACCTACTATACAGAGGAATCATGTATATAACTACGTACCTTGACTTCCTTGAATTTCTGAACGAGCTCTTGTTTTTGGATTTCGGCTGCAACAAAAAAAAATTAGTGGATAAATATGTTC
Source organism: Senecio squalidus (assembly GCA_910822075.1). Classification (NCBI taxonomy): domain Eukaryota; kingdom Viridiplantae; phylum Streptophyta; class Magnoliopsida; order Asterales; family Asteraceae; genus Senecio; species Senecio squalidus. The sequence continues at coordinate 19,759,664 of CAJVGC010000582.1, forward strand.
ATTCAAAGTAGTCGTGAATACAAAAACAAAAATCATATGTTTATTTTCTTTCAAATTTAGCTTCAAATTCTTATTTGGCGCAAGCGGTATACGTAAGTACATTTGGCAACAGATTTATAAAATACGATAACAATAAGATTTGGGAGAAATTACCTATTTCTTCGGCTTTGAGGATGTCTTTAATTAGGTTAAAGAGAGAAAAATGAAAATGAGATTGAAGTAGCGGTAAGAAGTAAAAGCAAAGCAAGAGGTGGAGTATGGGGGCTCCATTCAACTGAAAACGTGGCAACACCTCAGAGCAGTCATATAAGCTTCAGGTTAGTCTTTGTGGAATTGACCAATTCAATGTAATCTGTAACAGACAACCATGTTACAAAAGGGGGAAAAAGAACTGAATCTAGGTGGTAAAGAACCAGAGTTAGTTTGAAGAACACTGGTGCGTGTAAGGTACATATGAGGGACACGTGTAGGCCAGCTTCCCCATTCCTGATGCCTATTTACCCTCTGTAGGGCTCTACTAGCGCCCGCGTCTTCGTCTTCTGGAACAGTTTCTTTTCTTCTAGATTTGGCAACAGATTTATAAAATACGATAACAATAAGATTTGGGAGAAATTACCTATTTCTTCGGCTTTGAGGATGTCGTTAATTAGGTTAAAGAGAGAAATATGAAAATGAGATTGAAGTAGCGGTAAGAAGTAAAAGCAAAGCAGGAGGTGGAGTATGGGGGCTTCATTCAACTGAAAACGTGGCAACACCTCAGAGCAGTCATATAAGCTTCAGGTTAGTCTTTGTGGAATTGACCAATTCAATGTAATCTGTAACAGACAACCATGTTACAAAAGGGGGAAAAAGAACTGAATCTAGTTGTTAAAGAACCAGAGTTAGTTTGAAGAAAACTGGTGCGTGTAAGGTACATATGAGGGACACGTGTAGTGTAACACCGTGCCCGAATCCGACCCGATACTTGACTTGTAACTTTAATTCGGACTTTGTAATTGTATACATTTGACGATTTATAAAAGTTCGATTTGAGTTATGTATATTTGGGTTATCTTAATTCTATTTAAACCTTGTAACATTATTAATGTGTTATCTTGCATGTGTACATTAATGTACACTAAAATGTGTTTAATACACATGGACTTATATAAATGCAAGTAATTCAAATAATGTGTTAAAGACAAGTAGTTTAATTAATACATGCATGCAAGGAACTATGTATGTATGTATGTATGTATGTATGTATGTATGTATGTATGTATGTATGTATGTTTCCTTGTTCTTAGCCTTAAAGTTTGGTCAAATGAGTTACACATTTCTTATTTATGGCTTTAAACACCTCTTTAACCATTTCTTTTTGTAACCTCCAATAATTAAATTTGGAGTTAATTATTAGGGGAGTTACATTTTGACCTTTCTTTATCACATATCAAACTCTATAAATTGGTGTCTTCTTGTCAAAAATCAAACCCACACAAAGCTCCATAATCAAAACTTCAAGCCTCCCATAATCGATTGTAAAGGTTCCCAATTCTATTGTTTTTCATCATAATCATGTTTATCTTTTATGTTACTCAAGCTTACCATCATCATCTTATTAATCTTGTCTATTCAAACTCTAATCTAGAAAACTCTAAATTCATGATATATTCTTATTCATATTTATTCTTATTTCTAGATTTGTAAAGGCAAGTTTGGTGTTCCTTTCAACGTATTCCGTATTCATAATCTAGTATCCGTATCTACCTCCGTATTTAATCATGTGAGTAAACTCGATGCCTGATAGTGTTAGTAGGGAATAGGCTCGATACATATAACCTATAAGCCCTAAAAAGCTAACACAACACAGGATAAAGGCTAAGTCCCTTCTACATTAAGGAAAGGCTCTTAGTCCCTTCCACATTATGCAGGCTCTCAGTCCTTGCCCGAACATCCGACACTTAGGCCCTGGTACCCGACACTCGTGCTCCGGCGCCGGCACTCAGGCCTCAGCTCCCGGCTCCAGGATCCAACTGGCCGGCTCCCGGCGTCCCGGCTCCCGGCCTCCCGCCTTCCGGCTCCGGCCTTCCGGCTCCCGGTTCCGGCTTCCGGCTTCCGGCTCCCGGCTCCGGCCTCCCGGCTCCCGGCTCCGGCCTCCGCCTTCCGGCTTCCGGACTCCCGGCTCCCGGCTCCGGCCTCCGCCTTCCGGCTTCCGGCTCCCGGCCTCCCGGCTCCCGGCTCCGGCCTCCGCCTTCCGGCTTCCGGCCTCCCGGCTCCCGGCTCCGGCCTCCGCCTTCCGGCTTCCAGACTCCCGGCTCCAGCTTCCGGCCTCTCGGCTCCCGATGTCCCGGGTCCGATCTCCTGACTCTCGGGTTCCTGGTCCTTGACTTCATTGGTGTTCCCTCTAAGCACTGTGCCAGACGGTCTTAAGCTCCTGCCCTAGGATTCAGACCGTTAGCATCATTATGAACAAAGGCGTTACCCTTTGTTCTCCCATAATGATAACAATAATGTCACGAACGTTGGAACCCCATGAATAGCATTCAAGAGCCATGATAAGCCTTTATGGCCAACCGTTTCCCATGTTTGGGATTGTTGGGTATAAATACCCTACCCTGATGCAGTTCAAGCAGAGGCTAACACTCCATACATCTCTCACACAGATATCTTCATCACTTACATACTTACCGGAATACTTACTCACCGCAGTAACCACATTCCGATCACCTTCTTCAACCAACCACTTGACCACCTTAGGCTCGCCAAGAGCTTGATAGGTTTGCACTGCTTAGCAGGAGGTCAAGAGGTGGAACCCCAAACACCCAAGTTACTGAGCCTGTCAATCCTTGCTCTAACATTTGCGCCATCCGTGGGACCCGTTTTAACAACGGTGTTTCATTTCATTTCATTTTCGTTTCTTCTCATTCATTCTTCATTCATCCACCGTATCAACTCATCTTCTCTATGGAAGATACTGTTACACCAATGTGGTTTCACCAAGAAAGATTACAAGATGGTCTGATCTATACATCCCATTTAGATCATAAAATATTTTTCTTTTTCTTTTTCTTCTCAAGTTTTACACGTCCAAAGCAATTTGCAATGCTGACTCGGACCATTGATGTTGGTCAAGCAGAAAAATATAAAGTGGTCAGATCTATGTATCCCACAAAGGCACTGGATGCCATGAGACTTTCGGCCTACAAAGTCCTACTGGGTAGGCTCTTAAAAAATTTGGATCAATTCCATCTACCATCCATGACGTGGCATAATGTCATACCCTAGTTGGCATAACCACAAGGATGCACTGGCCAGGATATAGATCTAAAAGTGTCATGAACACAATATGGATCTAAACGTATCATGGAAATAATCCGGATGAGAAAGTGTCATGGATATAGTATGCATCTAAATAATGTCATGGACACAATACAGATCTAAAAGTCTCAGGGACACAAGACTGATCTGAAAGTGTCAGGGGAACAATAAAAACCTAAAAGTGCCATGGGCACAATAAAGAGTAACAAACTTGATTTACACATTACTAATCCGGATGGAAGAAACTTTGCTAGAATATTATCCATCCTTACATGATACCCATCCTGACATGATAGTTATCCCGGCATTGATAGTCGTCCTGGAAAGATAGCCATCATGGCGTAATAGCCATCTTGGCATGATAACCGTCCTGGAATGGTAGTCATTTCATTTCCATTCATCCAATTACTAGTAGTACATCTTTCCCATGAAGGAAGTAACTTATCTCGAGTCATTTCACCAACACCAGAAATTGCCACCACGATCTCAAATGCCTACTCAATGTCATAAGGATGATATATTCGACCTCTTTAAACAAAGGTTTGCATCTCATTTCCACAAACCAGGATCATTGATCCGGACAAAAATAAATAAATAAATAAATTCGGCCAGATCCTGAGAGCCGGCCAGTTAGGCCAAATCCGGACAGCCAGCCATTTTAGCCAGATCCGGAAGGCCAGCCATTTCGGCCAGATCCTGACAGTCGGCCAATTAAGCCAGATCCGGACAGCCGACCATTTCGGCCAGCTCCGGACAGTCGGCCAGTTATGCCAGAGCCATTTTAGCCATTTCCGGACAGCCGACCATTTCGGCCAGGTCCTGACAGCCGGCCAATTAGGCCAGCTCCGGACACCCGACCAGGTCGGCCAAATCCGGACAGTCGGCTAGTTAAGCCGACCTTGATATTCGGCCAGCTTGGACAGCCGGCCAATTTGGCAAAAAATTGATATTTTTGTGCGGACTTCATATTTTTCGTCCGGACTTGATATTTTTCGTCCGGACTTGATATTTTCGTCCGACACACTTGATATTTAGTGTCGAACCTTAATATTCGGCGCTTGGACAGCCGGCCAATTTTTTTTTTTTTTTAAAAAAAAAAAAAAAAAAAAAAAAAAGTGAGGAAAGGATTCTATTTCTCCCAAGAGAGAATGATTCCATCTTCCTAAGAGGGAAGAATCCCCCTCCCAATATGAAACGATTTCACATTATCCCAAGTGGGAAGGATTTCACTTCCCATAAGAGAGAAGGGTTTCACTTCTTCCAGGGAATGATTTCACCCTCTCCCAGCAGAGAAGGGTTTCACCTCCTTCCAATACATAAAGATTTCAAGGAAAAATCCTACCTTTCCCAAAAGAAGAAGGATTTCATCACCTCTCACCCCTCCAAAGGGAGGCGGCCAAGGCTGAGTGTCGGCCTAGGCAATGTGCCGGCCTAGGCAATGTGCCGGCCAAGGGGAACGAGTACTGGCCAAGGCATGAGTGCCAGCCAGGTAAGGCGTCGGCCAAGGCACGAGTGCCGGCCACGGTGGGGTATCACCTCTCATCTCTCCCACGGGAAAAAGGGTTACCATCACCTCCCACCTCTCCCAAGGGGGAAGGGTTTCATCACATCCCACCCTCCCAAGAGGGGGAAGGGTTCCAAGTGGGGGAAGGATTTCAGCTCCTCACAAAAATGAAAGGTTTTACCAACTCTCACCCCTCCCAAGTCCCAAGGGGGAAGGGTTTCACCGACACGGGATAAGAGTGCCGGACCAAGGCACAAGTGCTGGACCAAGGCAAGGCAAGAGTGTCGGACCAAGACACTACTACCGGACCAAGGCACAAGTGTTGGACCAAGGCACGAGTGCCGTCTTGCCAAGGCACGAGTGCCATACCACGTATGTCTGCCCACAAGTGCTCAGGAAGGATTTCAACTTCCCTAAGATGAAAGGATTTCACATCCACCAGGAAGGATTTCACCTACTCCCAACAGGAAGAATTTCACCTCCTCTCCCAAGAGAGAGGGATTTCACATCCACCAGGAAGGATTTCACCTCCTCCCAACAGGAAGAATTTCACCTCCTCTCCCAAGAGAGAGGGATTTCACATCCTCCAGGGAATGATTCCATCTCCCCCAAGAGGGAAGGATCTCACCCCTACCAGCAGGGAATGCTTTCACCTCCTCCCAAGAGAAAAAGCTTTCAGCTCCTACCAGCAGGAAAGGTCGAACACCTTATCCCAGGAGCTAGACCATAGGTGAAAAAATCCCCAACTAACAAGGATTGTGGAAGAAGGAGGACGACATAGATTACCTTAGACGGCCACATATTCACCACCCATGATGGACTTGGTATCAACATGGGAAAACATTCTTCAAGGTAATTACTCCCATATTTTATTTCAATTAATAAATACTTTTTTGTCAAAATCATGGAATGTCATGTTCAAGAATAATACGTGGTCCGATCTATGTATCCCGCAAAGTCTTGGAAGGCCATGAGCCTAAATAAAATAATATTTTTCTGATCATGTATCCCAATAATACCAAATGAAGCAATACCTTTTATTACAAGGTTAGGACATTGCACACACGTGCGTACACAATCACATAATTCTGAACAACGTTCAGACCAAGTGCATTGGGGCAAGATGGATATTTAAATCCAAGCCACACATGCACATCATCATATACATAACTCTGAACAACGTTCAGACCAAGTGCCTAGGCTAAGATGGACATTTTTGTCTAGGCCAAACATGCACATCATCATTTTCGTCTTTTCACCTACTTGGGGAAAGGCAAGCACTTCTCATTGGGAAGCGACAATCCTCGCGAGTAACAAATAAATAAAGGTTAACCAACAAAAAGTGTCATAGGCACAGTGCCACGAGCAAATATAAACTTTAAAAGATGCTACATGCATCTGAAAAATGTCATAGGCATATAAGAACTTGTCACTGCCATCCAGTTGTCATAGTCATTGTATGTAATAAGCCATGGGCATAACACATGCAACGGGCACACAAGAAAGAGTCATAAGCACAATGATATTGTAATATTCAAAAGGTGTCATAGACACCAACATAAAATTCAAAAATGTCTCGGACATCTATATGTAACATAGACATCTGACAAAGCTATGAAGCCACATAAATGTTATTGGTCTGATCATCCAATAATACATTATTTTTTTCATTTCAAGGTTATATAATGTAAAACCATCACATACAAAATTTATAGCAACATACACAAATAGAAAAAACTACAAATGGTAGTCCAAACATATCATATGATAGAAAAAGGCTAAGTCATACAAATGAAATTGTGTTACAAACACAAAAGAAAATACTAAGGCTTTCGTGAAATGAGAGTAAGGATGTCTGGCGCAGACATATCAAAACCTTCCACGAGTCAGCTCCTGATTGGAAAAGCTCGAGTCTTCAACATACCATTGTCACACAACATATCCCCGTGACCCAATGGATCGGAATAAGGCAGCACTGCAATCCCTACACCAGGGTAAAGAGTCTGCAAGATGTCTCTCATGCATAAGAAATGACTATTGGCATCCCAGGCACATATATCACGTTAGGGTGATTAAGTACGTGATTAAGCACAATCGCGAAGACATCTAATAAATCCCTTTTAGAAGGAATGGCAGAATCCATACATGCCAACCACATTTTGTCTTCCTTACATCGAGTGAGATGGGCATTCTTCTTAGTCAATCTACCTTTGACCATCCAAGTGTGATGCACACCATACAAATCTAAATGTGTCATGGGCACAATAGATAGTCAAAAGTGTCATAGACACATTACTTATCCAAATGTCGTAGTACAATGGAAAGAATACTTGTGATGGACACACTCTGAAGGTTCAAATCCCAATCAGTTTGAAGTCCATATGTATGCACTTAGCAATCTGGCACCATCCTCCTTCATCCACTTCATGAAAGAGCTACTTGTGCAGATACTAAAAAATATCATAGACAATAACTAGGCGAAGACATGCCAAGCGAGGAAAAGGCAAGGTCAAACCCAAAGCAAAGCCATTAAATGCATGAAGTTAGGCTTCAAAACTTTATTTTTTAAAACCTAACTGGGGGGCATGATAGTGTTAGTAGGGAATAGGCTCGATACATATAACCTATAAGCCCTAAAAAGCTAACACAACACAGGATAAAGGCTAAGTCCCTTCTACATCAAGGAAAGGCTCTTAGTCCCTTCCACATTATGCAGGCTCTCAGTCCTTGCCCGAACATCCGACACTTAGGCCCTGGTACCCGACACTCGTGCTCCGGCGCCGGCACTCAGGCCTCAGCTCCCGGCTCCAGGATCCAACTGGCCGGCTCCCGGCGTCCCGGCTCCCGGCCTCCCGCCTTCCGGCTCCGGCCTTCCGGCTCCCGGTTCCGGCTTCCGGCTCCCGGCTCCCGGCTCCGGCCTCCGCCTTCCGGCTTCCGGACTCCCGGCTCCGGCCTCCGCCTTCCGGCTTCCGGCCTCCGCCTTCCGGCCTCCCGGCTCCCGGCTCCGGCCTCCGCCTTCCGGCTTCCGGCCTCCCGGCTCCCGGCTCCGGCCTCCGCCTTCCGGCTTCCGGCCTCCCGGCACCCGGCTCCGGCCTCCGCCTTCCGGCTTCCGGACTCCCGGCTCCAGCTTCCGGCCTCTCGGCTCCCGATGTCCCGGGTCCGATCTCCTGACTCTCGGGTTCCTGGTCCTTGACTTCATTGGTGTTCCCTCTAAGCACTGTGCCAGACGGTCTTAAGCTCCTGCCCTAGGATTCAGACCGTTAGCATCATTATGAACAAAGGCGTTACCCTTTGTTCTCCCATAATGATAACAATAATGTCACGAACGTTGGAACCCCATGAATAGCATTCAAGAGCCATGATAAGCCTTTATGGCCAACCGTTTCCCATGTTTGGGATTGTTGGGTATAAATACCCTACCCTGATGCAGTTCAAGCAGAGGCTAACACTCCATACATCTCTCACACAGATATCTTCATCACTTACATACTTACCGGAATACTTACTCACCGCAGTAACCACATTCCGATCACCTTCTTCAACCAACCACTTGACCACCTTAGGCTCGCCAAGAGCTTGATAGGTTTGCACTGCTTAGCAGGAGGTCAAGAGGTGGAACCCCAAACACCCAAGTTACTGAGCCTGTCAATCCTTGCTCTAACAATGCCCTTTTTATTATATAAATCTTTGGGCTGTATCATGACATTCATATTCATACTTATATTCATACTTTTATGTTTAATTCATGCTTATGTTCACATTTATATTTTATGTCTATATTCATACTTATAGTAATATGGTGATTCATATTCATATTTACGTTTATATTCATACTTATATTTATGTGTATATTTGTCACACCCCGCTAAAGCGGAAACACGGGATGTGAAGAGCCAAGATATCATTACACGAGTTATAATAAAAACATACGGTTTCAAGTCATTAAGAAATAAATAAGAGTTTATAGTTTAAAGATAACCAAGTGTTGAAAAGTACATCACGAAACAACATAATAAATTGTTTGACAAAATTCCCAAAAACATATTCAAATTAGGTCTTCTCCCCGATCTTCACGTGACATTCCAGACCCATGCAACTATTGCACTTCATTGCTTACATTTGATTTCCTGAAACAAGAGATAAAGTGTCAACTACAATAAAGTAGTGAGTGAGTTACAGTTTTTTAGTCCTCGACTAAAAAGGTTTTGAGTAAGTATATCTATACTTAGTAGTTTCTAAAAATAGAACAAGACTTAAAGAATAGCTCGAACCAAAACAGTTGATTAAAAGATAGATGCGGAAGTCGTATAACTCTATACGCGCATAATAAGTAAACTATGATTGAATTCATGTATAACGACTACTTGGCATAATAACTTAAGTGTTCACACTAAACCGATTTTCTGGTCAAACACGCCCCAAAGTTTCACAATAATGGAGTTTCTCTGATTCTAGTAATATGTACTTAGGTCGCGAACCTCAAGCAAGGAGTGACCTCTCCTAAGTATCGATACCCATAATACTAACGGCTATTGCTAATAGTGTAATGTTTCTGAACTCTAAAACGGGGCACTTTGAACTCTGTTTCTAAAATAGTAGTCACTTATGGTTAGTTATATCCCTCAAGAGTCACGATAGTTATACGATCAATCAAAGTTCCACGAGTGCCGAGTATGGCAATAAATAAATTAAATACGATGCCGAGTGTGGCAAAAGTAAGTTTAATGTAGTTTTGAACCAAAGAGCCGAATAAAGGTGGCGAACCATTAAGCCGAATAAAGGTGACAAACCATTAGTTTATCATAGGCCAAACGGCCATAAAGCTAAGTAAATATAAGTTTCACGATTTGTACCAAAGATCATAATAGTTTCAAAGTTTATTTAGATCTCTTGTTTCCCCCAAAAGTTATTTGAAAACAGTAAATAAAGTGGGGATGTAACTCACGGTTTGCGAAGGATTGCACAAAAGAGAGGGCCGTCGGAACGGGTCTAAACGGGTAGGAATCACGGAACTCCTAAAGAAATACCAAGACTTAATAAGTATCCACGTTTATAATCTTGTTATATAACGAAATGTTTTTATTAAAAGTGATGGTTTTTGGTCTATCGAAAATCGGGCAGCGTTTCCGCGCCAAAATCATTAAGTCCAATTTAAAACACTTTCCCGCTTAACAATTTTTATCACCAAACATTCATACATTTTTACCACATTTAAATGATGGGAACTTGTTCAATTAGTCTCTTTACATGTAAGTTTTGTTCTTTACAGGTTATGGTACTCGGTTTGGTGAAATAAGTTCAAGGTTGCGTTTAGTGGCGAAAACAACCCATTTCCCAGAATCTGGGTCCTGAATGCGCCGCCTGTGGTCCAGATGGCGGCGCATTCGAGCCTCAGATTTCTAGGAAATCCGTTTTGTTGCTTGAAATTGCTAGTTTGGTGGTAGATTTCGACATGCATTCATAGATTCATATATTTACATGATGTTTTATAGTTTCTTTACAGTTTTTAGCCACAAATTCATGGATCTAAACATGCATTTCATAAAAATTCGTTTTTGTTCATAAATAGTCACCAATCTTTGTAAAGACTCATTTTTAGTAGATGGATTGCACATGCAATGAGTAAAAATCAAAAAGACAGAGGATTAAAAGGGTTTTTACCGAGTAGATAATGATTTGAAGATGGTGGAAGTGAATCCTTGATGATTTTGACCCCAAACAAGCTTAGAAATCGATTTTAAACCCAAGAAATGCTAACTCCTTTCTTCCTCCTTGATTGATGACGATTTTTGTGTGTTTTATGTGGCTTAAGTTCTGTATTTTTGGTGTGAAAATCTCTGTAATTAAAGAGAGTGTGTGTGTGTGTTTGGGAGAATTTTGCAAGAGAGAGAGAGAGCTAGTAAAGAGTGTGTTTGTGTGTGTTGTGTTTAGTAAATGATATAGTGGTGTTAGAATGGCTTT
>CAJVGC010000582.1:19770525-19870804 GCA_910822075.1 Senecio squalidus
TCCACTTTGTTGGGCTGAGATTGGTGATAGTCAGATTACGGGTCCCGAGTTGATCCAGGAGACGACTGATAAGATCTTTAGGATCAAAGATCGTCTGTTAGCCGCGAGAGATCGCCAGAAGAAGTACGCGGATTTGCGTCGGAAGCCTTTGGAATTCCAGGTCGGCGATATGGTGTATTGAAGGTTTCTCCTTGGAAGGGCGTGTTTCGTTTTGAGAAGCGCAGCAAGCTAAGTCCACGTTTTACGGGTCCTTTTAAGATTTTGTCTCGTGTGGGACGAGTAGCTTATCGTCTTGAGTTTCCACCTGAGTTGGGCGGTGTGCACAATGTATTTCATGTATCGCATCTCAAGAAGTGTCTTGCTGACGAGTCTTTAATGGTGCCCTTGGAGAAACTGAGTTTGGATGATTCGCTTCACGTGATAGAGGAGCCGGTAGAGATCGTTGACCGAGAGGTCAAGCGCCTGCGGCGGAGTCGGATTTCTATTGTAAAGGTCCGATGGAACTCTAAGATTGGAGCCGAGTTTACGTGGGAACGGGAGGACGAAATGCAGCGGAAATTTCCCCATCTATTTTCTTCTAGTGATGCTCATTAGTAATTTCGAGGACGAAATTCTTTTAACTGGGGGAGGCTGTGACGTCCCGTCTATTTGAGGTACTTGAGTTACCGTTATTATTTTTATATTATTCGCAATTGTTTTGACCCTTGTATTTCGCTTTGTTTTACTCACGATTTATTATTGAGAATCGGGTTTTATGTGATTATTTTGATTCGTCCCTTGAGACGTAAGTTGATTTTTACCTAAGTGCCATGTAATTAGTGTTCTCACGGAAATAAGTTAGGAGGTTATGCCCAAATTGTCGGTTAACGTATTCTATATCTTCGAGAAACCGTGCTTTTTCACTTGTTTATCTTGTACCGAAATCGTGCGTGTCTTGAATCCAAAACTTAAATGTTATCACTTAAATGAATCATAATACCAATAATACATATGATGAACTTGACTAAGTTCATTTGTAAAGCAATCGGGAATCCTAAACGTGTACATATGCTTAACGACAACACGAACAAAACGAAGAAATCCAGGAACCTGACCGAGCGCGCCGCGGTGAGCTGGCCGCGCCGCGGTCATGGTCCTGGACAGCTCATTTTGTTGAGTTGTGAGTCATAACTTGCATGTAACACACTTGTGACACTTGTCCCCAAACGTGTCAAAGCCTCATTCAAACCAGATTTTGGTTCTCTAAACTCACTTACAAGTCTCCTTTTCATTTCATTTACACACACACACAAGGTTTACATCTCTCTCTCTCTCCATTTGAAGCTAACACACAAACACACACATTTCCTTACAAACTTTCTCCTTGTGGCTGTGATTTTCAGTTTATAAACCCCAAATTCCATCACAATAAATCGTTGTAATCATCAAGGGAAGCTAGGGTAAATCATCCATGGGTTTCACATATTGATTTCTATCAATTTTTGGGTCTAAGATCACCACCAAAGCATCAAGAAATTTCATCAAGTCATCTTAGATCATCACAACTTCATTTTCTTTGAGGTATAATAACCTTTCATCATTGTTTTTCATATGATTTACTTATTGCATGTATCATCTAACTACATAGAAATGAGTTTTATAAAATTTGATGGTTATAAATCTATGAAATCAAGATTTTTATAAAATGTATATGGATCTTGATGTAGATGATGGAAAAGCTTTACAAAATGGTTGTTTGAAAGTGTTTTGATGATCCCATAACTTGCATGTTTAAGTCCATTACATCAAAAGATGATTTTCCAACATAAAACAAATTTTGTAAAAATTGATGTTTCTGCGGTCGTGACCGCGGCGCCGTCGCGCCGCCGCGAGGCGGTCGTGGTGAGCTTGTGACCGCGGCGCAGTCAGCCCACCGCGAGGCGGTCGTTGTCCAGATTTTGGAAATTTTGTAAATCCGTTAAATTTGCACCTTAAACTTGTTATATTGCGAACCTTTATTAACGGTGAGTGTATTGTGTTTTAGAGGAGGGTTTGTCCTCAGCACCACGCCACCGAGGTCTTTGATTCCGGGTTCGATTCTTGTCAAATCTTGCGGGTGTTAACGGTATAAATTGCTATCCTTGAGAATCTTTCATTTCCATTATCCATCGTTATTCGGTTTTAGCCTTGAAAACGGTTAGGAGTAAATACTAGACCAACACTTGTTATATTATCGGATTTGGATTGAGATTGGACGAAATATATTAAAATGTAATCTAACCGAAAGTATCGTAATTAACTTATCATTGTATTATGTATTATGAGAAAGATTTAAAGTGTAACTTGTTATGAAGCGGGAAAGTGTACGGATTTTGGACAAATATTTTATGACGCGGAAGCGCTGCCGGATTTTCCATTTACGACTTTTTACGACATTAAAACACTTAAATACTTAAAAATAACATATTATACAATAACATCGTCTTTGGACTCAAGGACGCCAACGCAATCAAAGATGCCATAATACTACTTAAAACGGACATTTTAAACCTCTTTGCGATACTTTAAACTTCGCCTCAACTTGATCGACGTTTTAAGTCATCAAAAATATGTTTTGCGGCAAACTTTATAAATGGTTTTGAAAAGGTATTTCACTCTAAACATTTTGGTATGAAAACACTTCAAAATATTCAAAGTGTCAAATTGGACTTTAAAATTGATTTTGACTTTAATAAGTCAACATGATTGACATTTGACTTTCATAAGTCAACATAAATGACCTTTGACTTTTATAAGTCAACATCTTTAATCTTGGTCAATATAATGAACGTTTGTATTAATAATTCTTTCGACTCGGAGTTATCATTCGTTTCCAACGGTCGCTGTTGACGTGAAAGATCGATATCTTGCCGATCGGCCCTTTTCTGGCGCGGAACATCGTCTTCTTAATCCGTCATCCTTATTCGATTTATCAAACGTTGGAATTTTATATTAAACTTAATCTTAACCGACAAGGCTAAACCGGACCTAGACTTATAGAGATACTGAGACTATGTTGTTTATTGTTTAAGGCACTTAGACGGTGGACTTTTGATCCTGTGGTTAATTACCCGAGATTTCTGGAGTTGTATTGTGAGTTATTCGTAGCCCTTGTCTTAAATATTTTTGGGCTGTAAAGCGTATTTTATAAATTGTCTGCTTGTATGCGGGACTTTGTTGATTATCTTGTTTACCTAGTTGAATAGGTCTGCTTTAGATTAGGAGTCTTTATTGCCTTGGTGGCACCCCTAATACACTCGTTAAGCTTTATGCCCAACTCTTTCATATTTATAGCTATATGGGTTATTGTACCTAACCCTCATCGCTCGGTAGGATGCTCCTATGGGTGGATGTTATGACCGGTATATTATTCGATTACCTTTGGATTGACTCACCTTAGAAGAGGGGACTTTATTGTGTGGTAAGGATCGAGGTGTATGACTACTCTAAGCATGGTAACCTCACTAGGGTTGAAAACAAGATACGATATGATGATGATGTTATGATTTGAATTATGATTTTGAAATTTATCGAAACTTGTCGATGGGTCAACTTTTACTTATAAATTGCGAATAATTCACCAACATGTTGTTGATGTCGTTTTAACGCTTTTCAGGAAACTGAGGATTCCTGTTGATCATGCCTTACGTGCTTTTCGGATCGTTTGTTTTTGTGCAATTGGAACTTATGATACTTTGTGTACTTTGAATGTTGTTCCATTTTGTAATGTTTATGTCACATTCGTACTCGACGACTTATCGTTTTTGAGATTGTAATGTATTTTGTAAACGTTTGGCATGGTTAATGTTAATTCGATGTTTTGTTTATCGGTTATGTTGTTGTAATCTTGACTCTTGATATTATAACTGTAACATTCCGCGTTTCCGCTATCAGCGGGGTGTGACAGTTACTATGTGTTTCTGTGTTTAGTGTGGTGGGTGGACAATCGGGTGGCAGGAATGAAAACACAACAGGTATGCTCATCCTATGGCCTAAATATCGGGTGCAAATACTAGAAAGGAAAAGTTTCCATTTCATCTCTTACCACTAGACGCGGCAAAATGGGCGGGTTGGGCAAGTTGGTAACTAGTCAAAACAGTACCACTGTTAGATATAAATGGTAACTGGTTGGGTCGGACTAGGTTAACTTATTGCATTTTTGCCTAACAGTAATCTACTCCATCAATGTACAATACGATTATCAATAGTGAACAATTTATCTACCTAACAGTAATCTACTCCATCATTAAACGCCTAAACACCAATATCTATAGTGAACAATAGCATAAAACAAATATACACCTAAACACATTCCGTCATACCACACACAACAGGCGTTTAGCTTTTGGATTTTGTTTATAAAAAACATGTTTTATGCCACATGTTTTTTTATCACCGTTGACTTACAAAATTAATGAATTGATTAGAAACAAATTCAATTACAAATACACATAAAATTAAAACACGCCTTGTGAATTCAATTAAACATTTAATTCGAATAAATTCAGCGAAAAAAATTAAACAAATAAAATTAAGTTATCTAACCTTTCAATCACACAAAATCAGCTTATAACCTTCAAATCAATGAAACCCTAACGAATTAACGAGAGAAAATCTATACTTATCTCTCTTAAACCTAATCTCCGCATCAATAAAACGCTAACAACCTTCGCAACACCTTGGTTCAGTCACGCGTATCGAACACCTCACAAACTTATTCAAAACACTACATACTTATATTTCAATAACCTAATCTCCGCATCAACAAAACGCTAACTACTTTCGCAATACCTCTGTTCGGTCACGCGTATCGAACACCTCGCAAAGTTATTCAAATTTCTACATACTTATATATCGAAAACCTAATCTCCGCATGAATTAAACACTAATTATTTCCGCAACACCTCTCGGTCAAGCGTATCGAAAACCTCACAAACTTATTCAAATTTCTAAATAATTATATCTCGATAACCTAACAAACAAACACATTTATATAACGAATTGGAAATAAAGAGATGTATTTATATACCGGAAACGATAATAGCGTGAATGAGCTCGATTCGTTGGGAAGGTGATAGTGACGTGGCACCTAATAGAGTTGACTCGATTGATGTATTTTTGAAGTGAGTGAAATTAATCACCTTCCATCTGGGGTTTTTTTAGAAGTGAATTGGGCGTATTTTTGAATTGGAAATAAAGGGAGAAGTGATAAATAAAGTGAGTGAAATTAATCACCTTCCATCTGGGGTTTTTTTAAAAGTGTTTTTTTAGAAGTGTTTTTATAAATTGTAAAGGGAGAAGAGATAAATGTAACCTGGAGGGCTACACATGTAAAGTGGGTATATTTCAAGGATAAAAGTGTAACTTTAATTAAAAGTCCACAACTTTTTTTGTGCAACTGTATTTGTAGTGATTTTTTAATGAGAAAACTCACATAACCATGTGTGGACAATTTTAATTAAATTTTGTATACACTCATAGGTGTGGGGAAAAAAAAAACTTTTACACATTTGTTGAAGTGTGGAGATTTAAGTGTGTAAAACAAGCCTTTTTTTGTAGTGACACCAAATTCTCAATTCTTCTTCTCTCTAAATCATCAAAAACTCACAAAATCATCAAAAACTCACAAAAAAAAACTATATATTTACTACTTTTTTCTTCCAAAAACACAAAAACTCTACTATTTTTCTCTCATTCTTCTCTCAAAAATGGAAAACTCACAATCACAACAAGCTTCCGGTTCCGCTTCCGTTTCCACTAGTAGCAATGTTCGAAACATCAAGGTTTACACTAACGACGATATAGCGCAAATTATACAAACTACTCGTAACAAGGAAATTTGGGCTTTTTTCGATTTGTGCATCATGAAAGATGGGAATGAAAGAGCACATTGCAAGAAGTGTGAGAAGTTTTTAGGCTCTAATTCAAACACAACACTAAGAAATCACAAAAACGGGGCTTGTAAAGCGGTTATTCAAGAAGGTTCACAATCGGAACTTGGTGCGGATGGGAGCGTATTTATATACGATAATGATGCGGTTCGAGAAGCATTTACGAAGTTTTTCATTCAAGAGGGGTTTCCATTCAACCACTTCGACAACCAACGACTTACGAAAATTATCAAACAAAGGCTACAACCATGATACAAACAAGTAAGTCGTACTACCCTTAGAAATGATTCGTTTAAATATTGGGAAAAATCTAAAAATGAAATAATTGAGGGTTTTCGAAACTATAAATATGGGGTAAATATTACTTGTGATGTTTGGACCGCACCACATGGTACGGCAAATTCATATTTAGCCGTTACGGCCCATTGGTTTCATGATGACCAAGATCTTAAATCTTGGTTATTGATGAAACGTACAACTGTTTTTAAATTGTTTGGTTATCCACATACGGGAAATAATTTGAGAAAAATATTAAATGACACACTAGTTGAATATAGTTTAGACGATAAAGTTTTTACAATTTCACTAGATAATGCGTCAAATAATACTAAAGCGATGAATTATCTAAAATTACGTATAAAACCAAATTTAGATGGCGCTTTTTTTCATTCTCGTTGTGTTGCTCATGTTATAAATTTGTCCGTGCAAAGTGCATTATTAATATGTGATGGTTTACGTCAAAAATTTAGAAAATTATTAGTAACTATATATAGTTCAAGTAACGAACGACAAGCTAATTATAAACGTTTTCGAAAACAATGTGGTGAAATTCCCCTAGGACCTTGCTATGATAATAATACTAGGTGGAATTCTACCCATACTATGTTTGAAAATATATTACGACAACGTGCTACTTTAGATGCTCTCAATGACCTTTTAGTTGCAAAAAATAAGTCCGTAGCTATTTACGAATATGAATGGGATCGACTAAAAGAAAATAACTTCGTTTTTATTAGTTTTTAAAGAAGCTACGACTATATTATCGGGTGTATATTACCCAACTAGCCCTTTAGTTCTAAACCAAATTTTTATTATGACCGGAAAATTAAAAGATTTTGAAATGTTCGAATATCCAATGTTTAGACAAGTCATTAGAGTTATAAAAAAGAAGTTTATAAAATATTTTATGTGTCTCTTGCCATTGGTTTTTACTTGTTCCGCCGCACTAAATCCTTGTTTAAATGTTGGCGAGGTACAAAGTTTATTGAAATCAATTTTGGAAAATTTAGGCTTACACTTTGACCCAAACCCGAGATTTATTCAAGAAGAACAAAAAAGATTTGAAGATAATTTTGATGCATTATTTGCTATATATTGTGATAAATATAATCAACAAAGTGTTCCAATTGTTAACACAATGTGGGCGGGAGCGGGAACATCTTCAAGTCAATCTAGTAATCAAAACTTAAATATAAACCTTTATAACACTTTACTTCAAGACGCTATAAAGCGTCAAAGAACATCCGCTCCAACAAGTGAATTGGGACAATATAAGGCTACAAATTTCTTTACCACTCTTGGTATTGATGGATTTGTTAGTTTTGACATTTTGGCTTGGTGGAAAGAAAGAGAAATACAATTTCCCATTTTAGCCGCTATGGCTCGGGATTTATTAGCCGTCCAAGCTACGAAGGTAGCTTCCGAATCGGCATTTTCCGTTAGCGGTAGAATAATATCGGAAAGAAGGTCAAGACTAACCCCTCAAGCCGTGGAAGTTTGTGTATGCTTGAAAGATTACTTGGACGGAGTCGAAAGGATACAAAATGTAACAACATTGGAGTGGGGATTTCACCTACAACTACCGAAACCGAAGTAGACGAAGGTGAATTTGAAGATTTTGAAGTAGAAGAGGAAGACGAACAAGATGTAATTGTAGTAAACGACGAGTAGTTAAGTGTATTCGGGTGATGGCAATGTCGAAGCTCGATATACTTACTACACGATCGATTGTATTTTTAGTTGTAATTGTATCAAAATTGTAATAAAACTAATGTTTGTGTTTTATATTTTTAGTTGTAATTGTATTATTTAAAATTGAAATAAAAGATATGTTTATATTTTATATTTTTTCCAACTTAGAATCAAAAAAAAAACCCCAAAAAAAAAAACCGATTAAAAAACCTGTTCAAAACCGAAAAAACCGATTCCGAACATTTTTAACCGAAAAAAACCGGTTTCAAAAAAACCGGTTTAACCGAAACCGGTTTTTAAAAAAACCGTTTTTTTTTAACTAAAAACCAATAAAAACCGATTTGTTGCACCACCGGGATTACATACCTTTGTTTTTTTTTGGCCCATATTCAAACAGTTAAATAACTTTTATACGTACAATATATTTCGACAAATAATAGTCTAGTTTTTATTATTATTATTAGACTTATCATTTATCAAATAGTAAGAACTGGGGTTCTGAAATTTGAACGTCATGTGCGAATTCTAGTATCTTTTAAAAGAAATGTTGAAATGGTTAAGGTTCATACATATAAATATACTTTATTTAGTAGTACGATTATTATATTTATAAAAAACAAAGATGTAATATATATATATATATATATATATATATATATATATATATATATATATATATATATATATATATATATAGGTGTTGGTTCTTGTAAAACAAACCTTAAGGTAAAATAAGTAAAAAAAAATTAAAAAATAATTTATAACGTTAGATATTTTGGGTTATCGTTCATTTTAATCATATCTCAAACTTTAAAAAACGAAGTTTTGTTGTACATCATAAAATGGGTAGTTTTACCGTTGTGCATCAAATTTGAATATTTACTGCACAAAAACAAAGAATTTGATGCACAGTCCCTAAACGACATATATTTTGATGCATATCAAAACTTGCTTTTTTAAAGTTTGTTATAATTGAATAAATAAACATAATACAAAATTACACATATAATAAATTATTTTTTCATATTTTTTTACTTATTTTACTTTAAGTTTTGGTTTATAAGAACCTCTCCCTATATATATATATATATATATATATATATATATATATATATATATATATATATATATAAACACATATGTAATAAGTAAAAAGGTATTTTGCAAAATTTTGGTTTTGCACGATTGCTTTTATTGCATCCTAAGACCCGACCCTGATGTTAAAATGTAAGATCTAAGCAAGCATAGTATATACATGTCAGAGCGGGGTTTTGAGCATACATTATGGACAATCGTACATAATCATAATTTATTTTATAGAGGCCCTTATTTTTATGTTTATTATATGTATAGGGTTGTAATTAATCGAAAGTTTAACGAACAGTTCATGAATCATTATACGAAAAGTTTGTTTAATTATTAAAAGAGCGATCACTAACATATTTTCCTGTTTGTTTCACTAAATGAATGAACATGAGCAAAAACTCAGATCGTTCATTTAAGTTCATGAACATGTATTTATATTCTTTCATTTATATTCGATTATTTAAGTCCATTTAAAACTGAGTCATTTAGTTATTCTTGACATGCGCAATATCCAATTACTTAAATAGAAATCGAATTAAATGTAAAACAATGTATATATATATAAATTTTGAATATTTTGATAGCTATTTTTATATATTTCTTGTAACTAATTGTATGTTCGTTTATTTATTGTTCATTAATATTCATTTAAAACTATTTAATTTCGATTTCATATATGTGAAAAATGTCTTTTGAGGAGCTATGTTTTATCTTTGTTCGAGGCATCTGACATGTCGAATCCGACCTTGCGACAACAAAATGTCGCCATTTCTTAACAAATTTAAATTTTTATACCTTTCCTAAAACTGTAAGTTCGACTGAACCAATTGTCATTACATAAGGTCTCCTTACACGTTTTTTTTTAACATATTCTTATAAATTTCAATTATTCTAATTGTATTTTTTTGGAGTTGGATTCGAAATAAGTTCAATAGAAATTAAGCTCATTGATAGACCCGAGCATCATTCAACCCCTTGTCTCCACCAATAAAGAACTCACCAATCTTATATCTATACGTATATAAACAAGAATCTAAAAATGTTACATGGTAAAGTAGAAACCATTATTTGACTAAATAGATTATTTTCATTATATCATAATTTTCTAATTTCATTTTAATATTTTAGTTAATTTAACCTTTATATTTAATAATATTTAAATAAATTAAATAACTATTTTACTTGAAATAATTTAGCACATCTATTTTAAATTAATATCTAAATTAGATAATATATATATAGGGGAGGGTTTATGTAAAAAGTGTTAAATTTGTAAAAAGTGTGAGATGGGTGTTGATGCATTTTTTGGATGTCCATAGCTTTGCAAACGCATTATTAATGTTCACTTGTAATGTTGTACACCTAGTTGGTTGTAAAAGTGCGAAATTCACCTTCTGCATTGATTCATGCGGATGTGGGTTCATACGCACGGATGAGAGTCTCATCCGTACGGATGAGAAACAGTCCTATATATAGGGAATTTTCTGCATCTTTTAGGGCAAGAGTTTCAAGAGAGTTCTTGAAGAGTGAGAGAGGCTGCGTTTTTTGCAGAGGTTTTTAGGGTTTTTGAGGCGCCCCGATCCGGCCGATCACCGGATTAGGGAGAAGATTATGTTTAATCTTCTCCTTAGCCTTACCACGATTTCTCAGTTTAAACCATTGTAATTATTAACGTTTATTAATAATATTTGGTTTATCTTTGATTATTCGTGTTTATCTCTTCCGTCTAATCAATCTGTTGCGCGTTCTTGTTAATGCGTTCCTGTGTTAATCGGACCTACAAATTGGTATCAGAGCCGGTTAACACCGTGCTCTTGATCTGGATCAAACGGGATTGAAGACGTTAAAAGGTTTAGATTTTTCTCCACGTTTTCGGATTGATTTTGTTATGTTTTGAGGTTGGATTGATGGTATGGTTGAAAGGGTTTGTAAATCAGGTTATCTGGAGTCTCTGGGCATTTTACGGGGTCCAAATCGCGATCAAAACGACCAAAAAGGGATTTTGGGTTTTCTGTCGGCGGACTGTTTTACCAGCTATCGACGAACTTCATCCGTGCGGATGTAAGTTCATTCGTACGGATGTGAATTCATGTGTGCAAATGAGTTAAGTCATACGTACGAATGAGGTGTTCCATTTCAAGACTAACGGATAGATCCATTCGTACGAACCAGAAGCTGATCCACACGGATGAACTCTTCATCTGTGCGCTTGAAAGAATCAGTTGAGATTAAATGTCTATACGTACGGATAAGTCCTCATCCGCACGAACGGGTATTTCATCCGTACGGATGAGGATCAGAACCTTCACTTTCAGTTGTATCATGTCTAGATCCGGTATGTAATCTCCTTATTTTATCGGGTCAGTTTTAAAGTGAAGTTGTGGAGAAAAACAGTATTATGAAGATTTTTGTGGGGTAATCGGGAACATCCGCTTATTTATGGGCCATTAGCTTTTATTTATTTATTCCGCGTTTATTGTGATTCCGTTGTGGAGGGAATCTGGTTATTGTTTCGCAATCACAGGTTATGGTGCATGATCTTTGATGAATCTGAATGTGTGCCAATTTGTTACGGATTATTAGTTGTGAATGGAGTCCTCTAATTTTTGCCTAATACATTTTAAGTCATGATGAAGACGATTTGAGCTACAATGTCTACATATTGGGATGAGCTTATCTGGAGGGGGAAATTTACAGTTGGTAGTTCATAGCAGATTGCTGTATGTGAAGATTGTCACATTATTGAAATGATCGTATCGAAGTCTGTAGAGTTCAGTCTCAGGGGGAGTCTTACTGCTTATGGTATTATGTGTTGCATGTTTATTCGAGTGAAGTCAGAGAAACTACAGAATGTCCAATTAGCATTTCGACAACAACGAGCGGAAAACGTTAGTGTTCGAAGTTTGATTTGTCATGTTTATTCAGGAAGACTTTGATGAAGCTTGAAGATTCAAGAAATACTGATACCACGGCAGAGACTGACTGAAGATTGCAAGAGGTGTCTACAAGAATTTGCAAGCTATGTCCAAGGGGGAGTTTGTTGATGCACTTTTTGGATATCCATAGCTTTGCAAACGCATTATTAATGTTCACTTGTAATGTTGTACACCTAGTTGGTTGTAAAAGTGCGAAATTCACCTTCTGCATTGATTCATGCGGATGTGGGTTCATACGCACGGATGAGAGTCTCATCCGTACGGATGAGAAACAGTCCTATATATAGGGAATTTTCTGCATCTTTTAGGGCAAGAGTTTCAAGAGAGTTCTTGAAGAGTGAGAGAGGCTGCGTTTTTTGCAGAGGTTTTTAGGGTTTTTGAGGCGCCCGGATCCGGCCGATCACCGGATTAGGGAGAAGATTATGTTTAATCTTCTCCTTAGCCTTACCACGATTTCTCAGTTTAAACCATTGTAATCATTAACGTTTATTAATAATATTTGGTTTATCTTTGATTATTCGTGTTTATCTCTTCCATCTAATCAATCTGTTGCGCGTTCTTGTTAATGCGTTCCTGTGTTAATCGGACCTACAAATTGGTATCAGAGCCGGTTAACACCGTGCTCTTGATCTGGATCAAACGGGATTGAAGACGTTAAAAGGTTTAGATTTTTCTCCACGTTTTCGGATTGATTTTGTTATGTTTTGAGGTTGGATTGATGGTATGGTTGAAAGGGTTTGTAAATCAGGTTATCTGGAGTCTCTGGGCATTTTACGGGGTCCAAATCGCGATCAAAACGACCAAAAAGGGATTTTGGGTTTTCTGTCGGCGGACTGTTTTACCAGCTATCGACGAACTTCATCCGTGCGGATGTAAGTTCATTCGTACGGATGTGAATTCATGTGTGCAAATGAGTTAAGTCATACGTACGAATGAGGTGTTCCATTTCAAGACTAACGGATAGATCCATTCGTACGAACCAGAAGCTGGTCCACACGGATGAACTCTTCATCTGTGCGCTTGAAAGAATCAGTTGCGATTAAATGTCTATACGTACGGATAAGTCCTCATCCGCACGAACGGGTATTTCATCCGTACGGATGAGGATCAGAACCTTCACTTTCGGTTGTATCATGTCTAGATCCGGTATGTAATCTCCTTATTTTATCGGGTCAGTTTTAAAGTGAAGTTGTGGAGAAAAACAGTATTATGAAGATTTTTGTGGGGTAATCGGGAACATCCGGTTATTTATGGGCCATTAGCGTTTATTTATTTATTCCGCGTTTATTGTGATTCCGTTGTGGAGGGAATCTGGTTATTGTTTCGCAATCACAGGTTATGGTGCATGATCTTTGATGAATCTGAATGTGTGCCAATTTGTTACGGATTATTAGTTGTGAATGGAGTCCTCTAATTTTTGCCTAATACATTTTAAGTCATGATGAAGACGATTTGAGCTACAATGTCTACATATTGGGATGAGCTTATCTGGAGGGGGAAATTTACAGTTGGTAGTTCATAGCAGATTGCTGTATGTGAAGATTGTCACATTATTGAAATGATCGTATCGAAGTCTGTAGAGTTCAGTCTCAGGGGGAGTCTTACTGCTTATGGTATTATGTGTTGCATGTTTATTCGAGTGAAGTCAGAGAAACTACAGAATGTCCAATTAGCATTTCGACAACAACGAGCGGAAAACGTTAGTGTTCGAAGTTTGATTTGTCATGTTTATTCAGGAAGACTTTGATGAAGCTTGAAGATTCAAGAAATACTGATACCACGGCAGAGACTGACTGAAGATTGCAAGAGGTGTCTACAAGAATTTGCAAGCTATGTCCAAGGGGGAGTTTGTTGATGCACTTTTTGGATGTCCATAGCTTTGCAAACGCATTATTAATGTTCACTTGTAATGTTGTACACCTAGTTGGTTGTAAAAGTGCGAAATTCACCTTCTGCATTGATTCATGCGGATGTGGGTTCATACGCACGGATGAGAGTCTCATCCGTACGGATGAGAAACAGTCCTATATATAGTGAATTTTCTGCATCTTTTAGGGCAAGAGTTTCAAGAGAGTTCTTGAAGAGTGAGAGAGGCTGCGTTTTTTGCAGAGGTTTTTAGGGTTTTTGAGGCGCCCCGATCCGGCCGATCACCGGATTAGGGAGAAGATTATGTTTAATCTTCTCCTTAGCCTTACCACGATTTCTCAGTTTAAACCATTGTAATCATTAACGTTTATTAATAATATTTGGTTTATCTTTGATTATTCGTGTTTATCTCTTCCGTCTAATCACTCTGTTGCGCGTTCTTGTTAATGCGTTCCTGTGTTAATCGGACCTACAAGGGGTAACACAGGAACGCATTAACAAGAACGCGCAACAGAGTGATTAGATAACTTTTTATTAATTTTTTTAAATAACTTTTTATTAATTTTTTTTTTTCCAAACTTGCCACATGTCACTCCCACAATGCTTCTCACACTTTTTACAAATTTAACACTTTTTATTTGATCATACTCATATATATATATATATATATATATATATATATATATATATATATATATATATATATATATATATATATATATATATATATATATATATATATATATTCTTAACAAAAATCATAGTCTTAATAGAAAATAAATTATTTTTTATTGTTGTTCTAATGTTTTGCGTATAAACAATATCTTTAATCTTTAATATATAACAAAATAGTGACCTTAAATAACACATGACGAATTAAGGTTCCTAAAATGGGTTAACTTATTTGATTTCATCCGTTAAAATCAGATTAATGATATTATCAAAGAGTATTTTTTATTTTACACCCTCATACAATATATAATTACATTTTTTTTAACTCCATCTGTACTGAAATAAAAAAAAATTCTAATTATTTATAAGTTGAAAAATTTACATAAACATAAACATAAACTTGAAAAATTTATATACACATAAAGTTTACGATTTGTTTTTATCTTTGTCCGTGTTATTGCAAGAAAATAATCTAGTAATATATGACAACAAATCTTCAAAAAAAAATTCTTTATATGTATGCAATGATTTTAATAAGGTTTTTCACAAATTATACAAAAATATAACCTTTAAATCCATAGGAAAAAATTGCGGATTCCGAAGATGTTGTAGAAGCTTCGGTCGGTTAATAAATCTCGGGCCATATGACAGTTGGAGCGGAAAATTAAGATTCCTTTTCTTTTAGCAAGCCAAAATATAAAAATATTTGAATTTATCGGCCGAGTGTGGATAAAAAATAGGTTCTCGTACATCTCCCATGTTCGCTAGTTGATGCTTGGTCGTCGTCACCCCTAGCACGTTTAATGTTTTCTTATCTTAAATTATTGTATAAGTCAAGTATGGGATATGTGCTAAAATAAGTAGAAAACGATGACGAAACCAAACTAGAAATAACATTTTTTGAACCATCTCTACTATATAAAGCATATTACCTTCTTTTTTTTAAAATTTTGGCTTAAGAAAAACAAATTTAATCCATCCATTCATATTGCAAAGATCATCATTAATTCAATCTTCACGATCAATTTAATATTATAAATTAAATAAAGTAAATTGAATTTAATAAATATGTTTTATAACTAGCTAATAGTATTTATATATCTACTCCTATATAAAGCATCGGTCATTTTAATATTAAGTTTGAATTTTAACATGGTAAATTTTTAACCATTGATCTTAAATAAATGATCAAAACATTCAATCTTAACTATTCATGTTTCTGCAAAATAGAATTCAATTAAAATGGTAAATCATGTTCTTAATGGTATTTAAATGTTCATTATGCTTAATATGTTTGACTCTTTCACTTTAAAATGTAACTACTTTTTCATTTAAAAATTAGACAAAATGTAGCTTATATGATTAAATGATATATAGATGTATAAACTAATAGGTTGAATGAAAGGAAAATTTTGTATAGATAATAAAAAATGTTATAAATAAGATAAAGCTCAATGTTAATTATGTCACATTTTAGAAAGAAAACAACGAATTATTGAAACCTAACCATACATTACATTTTTATTTTCTAAATCTAAAAAGTAATAAGATAAAGGTAATGTTAATTATGTCAATTGCCTACATTGTTTAGTACCTCGTCGCGTAGCACATATACGTCATTAGGCTATATCTATACTACTATATAATACATATTCTCTCTTTTGATTTTAAGAACTTTTTTTTAAAGTAAATTAGATCTTGCCCATTGATTACAATAAACAATCTAAGTCATTGATCAATTTTCTAAACACATCTTTATGAGTAATTAATGTATAAGTTTTGTGACTTATGAATAAATAAATAGTTACATAAAGCATACTGAAATCATATAAATAGAATATGAATGAAAATTAAGTTGATATATTTAGAATGAAAAATACTAATAGTTAATTCAAAACATATTTAGTTTTTTGAAAGAAGAAACTAAACACATTTTATTGTGTTTAACCATAACATCTTATTTATGTTCATCATCGCCGTATAACACGGATACGATACTGATATATTAAAATGCATAACTATGAGTATACACAGAGGAACCCTTAATATAATAATTTAATGCATAATAATAATAATAATAATAATAAAACAATAATTTATTTAAAAAAACTTCTTATTACACTAATTATAATTAAAACTATTTAAATTTATGACCTCTATAATCAACCACATAATAAATATAGTTTATTATATATTATAATATAATAATAAAAAGAATATTGATGAAAATTAGTTTATTAGAAATGACTACAAAGAAATCTAATAAATAATTTATAATGGTTAATTGTTTTGAAATACATCCGGTATCAATCAATCATCGAGGGGCCTTACCAATCAATCATTCACGGGCTCTCCCTATCTCATCTTTTCTAAGCCAATTTTCTTAGGTTAAACCCTATATTGTATTTATCTAACTTTTTAAAACACACATATATATATATATATATATATATATATATATGGATAATTGTTTTGAAATACATTAAACTTTACACCTATAACTATTGTATACATTCAAATTTAAAAACATCTAATGTATATATAAAAATTCTATAAAACGTTAATGTAAGTATGAGTTTACCTGATCATCAGGTAACCAGTAATTTTAATTATATTCTTTAATATTTGTCTGACATTAAAGCAATGTCATCAAATTGGCCCACAATCAAAATTTGTTTGACTTTGACTATTAACCTGCAAAAGTAGACCATTTCTTCCCCAATAATTCTTTTTCATTGAGTTGAATTAGTGTAAATTGTTTGGCAAAAGTAGACCTCTAAATTCTTTTTCATTGGGATTTCAATTGCCGCTGCTCTCCATTTCTTCCCCAAAATTTGTTTGGCTTTGACTATCATAAATTAAACAAATCCAGATCAGCATTATTTAAAAAAAAAACTTTTATTGATTTATTAACATATGCTACAGGTGAATTTTTATCAAAAGTGAAGAATATATTCCCAAAAAGTAAAAGCTATAGAGGAAATAAATGGAGGCTCAGATTTGTTAAAGAAGAAACAGAACAAAGAGGAAGAAACCGCCATGGCTGCAATAGAAAGAAAATTATTGTCACACCCCCAAATCTCGTGTTCCCGAGACTCGAGGTGTTGACTTCATGGGTCCCATATAGCAATGGTATATAGACGAACGACCTCTATATGAGTCGTTTTAAAAGAAACATACATCCATTGATATTAAAAATCAGAGTGTTACATTAATAAGAAAAGTGATACCAGAGTTCATAAAATAAATATTTCAATTACATAACTTAAATGAAAATAAGTAATGCAAGGGAATTCTTCCAAAAGCGTGAGTTTGAAATATGCGACTCTGTCGTATCCCAAAATCCCTCCGTCGAAAGCCCTTTCGACTAAGCACCTGAGACATACATGCTAAAGTCAACATAAAGTTGGTGAATTCATAGGTTTAGTTTAGTAATGAAGTGGACCACGAGATTTCCATTTAAGTAAAAGTCTTACAGTTGCACCTAAGTTCATGACATCGAAGCGTAACAAAGTTCCTTACCCCATAAGTATTCCTATGTTATAGCCAAATAACATATATAGTTTCAAAAATAAAGCACCCTACTCGAGTCCACGAGTTAGCTGTGGTAGACGTGGGTTACATCGTCTAGCCGTTGGGTGAGGGTTGTCAAACCCTAATAGATCTATCCAATACCATCGCGCTTAAGTCCTTAACTAACGATTCATGATAGGGGAATTTCCTTTGGCTTAGTGGTAACTTAAGCAACTAGTAAAGGTTTTAAGTACTTGTGTCCATAAGTAAAAGAGCATGTAATCTCACCCCAAGTATGTTATAAAAACAAGTAAAAAGCGGGGCTATGAACTCACCTTAAATCCGTGAGCGTATAAAAAGTACGTAAGCTAACGTATTTGAAGTGCTCGAGCCAACTCGAGTATCCGAGTAAGTCTAGCCTTGACCTAGATTGTTTTGTAATTGAGTTTCATAATTCTAGTCCAATACACATGAAAGGGGAAAAGTAAATGTATGTATGATGTATGTTTTGTTCGGTTTGGGACTTAATAGTAATTTAGTAACACCGTTCGGGCCATTATATAACAAAGATCATTCTATAATCGCATGCGGAGCTAGGACACTTTAAATCGTAAATCCAACAACTCGGCACTACGAAATATCGAGATGAATTCATTGTATACAAAGCTCCCTAGTATTGTGTTATTATTATACTATCAAATTTATTCAAAAAGTTAGTTTTTATAAAGAAAAACTCAACATGTGCTTTAAGGTTTATAGAAACTTTAAAAAGTCATAACTTGCTCGTTTCTTATGAATCTTATATCGAAAAGTTCGTTTTTGAGTTAACTTTAACATGGCTAAGGTCTCCTATTATGTTTTAATGGTCGTTTTTCCCAGATTTCCCAAAACAGTTTGTGTAGGCAGTTGGCGTAGCTGAAACGTATGTTGTTGCTTAAAGTGGAATTCACCCGCACCTTCGAACTCTAACTCCAACTAGAACTCATCGCTCTACGATTTTTACGTCGAAATCTTCAGAAAACATAGAAGTATCTTATGGTTAAGATGGTTTATCCAAACCATTTGAGTAAGATGTTTAAAAAGTGTCTACAAGTTTGTGTAAGTTTCCGGTTAACAAAATAACTTAACTTTTCTTTGTTTATGCTAAGTTGTTGTATAAAATGCATAAGTTTTATGACAAATGAGTATGTAAATATGTTGCATGAAGAGAGTTTTTAGGACATACCTAAGAGTATATGAATGCAAGACTTGATGTTCCTTCCTTATGATCAAAGTTTAGAACTAGGGTTTTGATGTATGGAATGTGTGTTGGTGATTTCTTTCTTCTTCTTTCCTTTTGCCGATTTTAGTGAGAGAGAGTAGGGAGGTGATTTATGAGTTTTGAGCAAGGATAAATGAATGCTAGGGACTTCTATTTATAGAGTGGAGTTTGGGTTAGAAGTTTACTCAAGTTTGTTCATGTTTCAACCGTAGTTTGATGTCATTGACTGGTATGGAGATTTTAGTTCAATAGTGACCTTCTATTCATTAAAGTGACCACCAAATCAACTAGGCAAGTCAACCAAAGAGGATCCCATGTGGGGAATCCTCTAGGAACCGGCCAAGCTAACTGAAGGGGGAAGGAGTGAAAATTTTCCAAAGTCTAGGGTGTTTATGCATGTATTTATGTCCTATGGGTGGTTTATGCAAGTTTGGTAACTTATACTACATGCATGTAACAATTCATGCAAAGATGATGAATGCAAGGTTAGATTTTTATGCTTTTCATGCTGGACTAGAAATATAGTTGTAAAAATGTATACGTTTACGAAAAGCGAATCTCGTATACCTAATTCCGGTATCCATATATGTTTAGACATAGTTATTAAGCATCATTTATGCATATTGTAAGAAAACATATACTAGTTGTTTAAGAGGTCGAGTTGGTTTGAACCTGGATTTTTGTGGGTTGTCACAATTACCCCGCCAAGATACGATTTGTTCTCAAACTTTGCGTGATTGACTCAGACAACAACAAGAAACAAAATCATCATCATTGCCTCACATGATTTATTGTTTTGTTTTCTATTACTATTTAAATGTATATCTCAATAATTACAACGACACTTTTGTGCATATGTCTCAAAAAAGTTTCGCAAAATATGAGGAAAAGTTGAGGTCATTGTCAAACGTCACTGATTCGTTAATTCATTAATACGTAATGAGAAAAATATTAATATTATATGTATAAAACGATTACAATTGTACAAAATAAGTAAATTAAATTGTTATTCGGTTCTTTTGGACAATTCGATTTTTTTATATGAACACCCCTAGTTCCATTGTCTATCTGCGAGGGCTAAATTTGTAGACTCGAAATAGTCTGAGGGGGGTAAACAAGGGAAAATAAATAACGAAATTTGGATTTGAAGCAGTCATTTTTGTTGTGTTGATAAGCAATCAATAACCAAACCCTAACTCAAACAAAAGTATCAATTTCGATCAATAATTAGCGTGATTTCACTTTTACGGTTTCATTATCACTGAATTCGATCAATTATGGTTAGTTTTCTTTTGAATTTTTATCTGTTTAAATTAGTTTTCCGTTTATAAATTGTTCGAATTGCGATCCGATTTGGTTTAATTTGATTTATTTTCATAAAATATGATTTAGATCTACTTTACAGTTGTTATAAATGTTGAATATATGTTAGATGAATATTTAGTTATTGACTGAATTGAGTTTTTGTTATCCAGAGCTTTAGAGGTGGACGGGACAGACCACGAAGGGGATATCCTCCGTCTAGATCGGAGGAGAAAAGTCATCACGGTCGAAACACTGCTCCTCCTTCGAGACATCTGTGGGTTGGGAATCTGTCTCATAGTTTAACCGAACGTGCTTTGAGTAATCACTTTAGAGAGTTTGGGGAACTTGAGAGTGTTGCGTTTCAACCTGGTCGTAGCTATGCGTTTATTAATTTTATTGATGACGGTGCGGCGTTTGCGGCTTTTGATGCGCTTCAAGGTTTTGTTCTTGCGGGGAATGCGCTTAGAATTGAATTTACAAAGGCGGTTAGTCTTGTCCACCTATGCCTGCTACGTATTTTTTGTATATGTATATATTTCTGGTTTAATGATATCGTCTTAGATTTTAAGGTAGTTGTGCTAAAGATGCTAACCAATGCCCAATACGTGTCACTTTATACTAATCATTTCATCCTTGGCGTTTAGTTCATGATTCTATAATTTAACGATCCATCAAAAACACAAAAGGCTAGCCACTAACGTCGTTTCATCATTAGATAATGAAAGAACTATCTGTTACATAGGCTGTAGCATTTATGGTGCAACTTTCCGATCTACCTGAGAATGCTCTACATCATGATTTATTAATACAACATTTTTCTGAAACATTAACTATAATTTTCTCCAGTTACTTTGGTCCCGCCGTTGTTTATGGTTCTTTGGAAAGATCCTCTAATTCTCAATTCAAAAAATGATCGGCATATGGTCATCCAACAAGGGGTCATTTCTAGATCCTCTAATTCTCAATTCAAAAAATGATCGGCATATGGTCATCCAACAAGGGGTCATTTCTTGTATGCCTAGGTGTAAAAGAGGACAACTTAAATAAGTTTACATGCAATAATCAATCAGATTTGCAAATGCCAATAACAAAATACCACAAAGAATCTTATCCAGGGTAACCATTGGCTCTTAAGTTGCTAGAGTCGCAAAATCAGATAAGGTAAACAAAGCAAACTCTTCAGAATATTTATATTTCTTATGAAATCAGACTTATCGTAAATTATAAGAAGTGCATTAGCATAAGGTGAATTACTTGCAGAATGAAAACTTAATATTGAAAACAAGTAAACTATTTTAATCTCATGACTCCACAAGATATTCACTTTCCCACTTGGATCATCGTGTGCGTTGAGGAATGTTTATCATCATACCTATATTCAGCTGAAAAGATCCTTTGCTTATGAGTGCCAGATCCTTTGCTTATGAGTGCGTGCTAATGTTTGTTTGCGTCCCGACCCGAAGATTCCAATGAAACCATATCTCCACATAAATCATATATTTTAACCTTGTGATGAAACTAACATTGTTCTGATAGCTAAATAACTTTCTGATAGTAATAGGTTTTTCATCCATTTCTCCTTTGTTCATCGTTCACGGAGATAAATAATATGCAGAATCATTTGCATGCTAATGATTAGCTCATGTTACATATTTAAGCTAGTTCCACTTGAAGACTGTTCTTTCGTTAATTCAATCTTTCCATGAGTGCTGCTATAACAATGCATAGGATAGCTTAAACTGTTCGTATAACCAAGTTACATTGGAGCCCCATATCTCCCAAGACAAGCATTTGGATAATGGACAAGTAACACTGAAATATCTTGTCATATATGGGATGCATTCTCTTTTATGGGTGGGATCGTGTTCCATTTATGCAAGGTTTATAAACAAGTAAAAGAAAAGCTGAACTGAACAGATAAAAAGTGTATGATCACTTGAGCTTAAGTTTTAGTAAGCAGTTAGTAAATGCATTTAGGCTTTATGATTTTAAAGTTTTGAGCACTTTGCATAAAAGAAGTTCTGATTTTCTCCCAAATTTGAAAGTACTTGAAGCTCGCCTTGAAACCACTATGTATTCGTCCATATTGTATTCATTTCCATACCATTAATGCAATTTAAAACCCTGCAATAATAATTAGTAATAAGTCTGTTGAACTACGCATGTTTAACTACGCAGGCCTTTGATGTTCCTAATATTGAGTGAAGCACAACCAACCAATTTCCTACTGCATCACAATGTATAAACACAAGTTACACAATTCTTTCACAGTCTCCGCAGGACTTGCAGTCACATTCTTTTCGATCTTATAGTGCTTGTATAGATGGAAACATGTAGGAGATAATAGGTGACAACTAAATGAACAGATGGTACTTGGAGAAAATACATAGTAGAAATGTGCATCATCTTGAAGTTCTGTCAAGCTCATTAAACCTGTCCTCGTAAAACCAAATAAAAGTATACTAATCAGGATTCACTAATTTTGTGTGATGAACTTACTTTATAAAACTATATTATTTATCTGCAGAGTGAAACATGGAAACAAGCATAATGTTAGTTGAAGGCATAAGTAGCTAGTAAAACTTAATAAAAAATAATTAGCCGTAAACAAACTGTACCTCTAGTTACAACTTTATCTGATGAAATCATTTTGTCTATTGGATATTGATCTAATTTAGGTTCTTTCTACCAAATTAATAATTGATACAATCTAAACTTGTGTATGAACATAATATGAATCACAACTCCATGGTTATTTTAGTCTATAAGTCTAATACCACCAACTGAAAGTCGCTGAATCTCTTCCATCTGACATATCAGGATAAGTCATCAGCATCGGCACGTGATGAAGAATATCCACGCCCCCGAGATGAACCTCGTTCTTCCCTTAGAGGATCTCCATTTCCTCAAAGGGGCCGCCAAATCACTTCCGACCCAATATATCACAACGACAATCCTAAATTAAACAGTAAAAATAACGCTGATCAACCAAGTGAGGTCTTATGGGTCGGATTCCCAGTGTCATTGAAGGTAGATGAAGACAGTTTGTGGGATGCCTTTTCCCCATTCGGGGAAGTTGAAAGAATCTCTTATTTTCCAGGCCGAACTTATGCATTTGTTAGATACAAACATATAAATTCTGCAATCAGGGCAAAAGATAATTTAGATAGAAAATTGTTTAATAACCCGAGAGTGCACATTACTTTTGCAAAAAGTGATTCTGGAACATCAAACAGTACAAGAAACATGATAAATGACCCTCCCTCGCCACGTGGTGGCAGATCATACAGCCGCCATGATAGATACCATGAGACTGACCGTCCCAGAAGATCCCCTCAGTTTATGGAGCCCGAGGGTTTTGATGATGGTGTGGGTTTTGATCGGAAAGGTAACCGATTGACTGGTAGACACATTCCATTTGAACAAACAAGGTTCCAAGAAGTGGGACCTGATATAGGAGATATGCATGGACGGAACAGTCCTTCAAGGAATAGAGGTGGCGGTTTTCATGATTTTCCTCCTCGGGATTTCCCAAATCAACGTCCCTTATATGATGATGAATGGGATTTACCAGAAGATTCTCTGGTTTATCATGGTGCGAAGAAATTAAAAACAAGCATGATTCCACCAGAACCCGAGCTTCCAGAATATCCTTTCTCTGAATCTGAGCAAGTGAAACACGTCCTCCTGAGACCCCCTGAATTTGATAATAACTTAGGGCATTTTGGTTATCCTAATCATAAGCAGATTCCTGATCTTCCACCTGTCAACTTACATCAACCTTATGTTGAGAGGGGTAATTCTGGTAATCCATCTTATGACACTTTCCGTGCTGGTTCTGGTTCAGTTTTGTTGCCTCAAACTCCAGCTGAATTTAAAAGATCAACTCCTGAACCAGCAAGTGGTGAGTGGAAATGGGAAGGGATTATAGCAAAGGGAGGGACATCAATCTGTCGTGCTCGTTGCTTCCCTGTTGGGAAAGTACTTGATATGATATTGTAAGTTCTTATATAGATATGGCAAAATGGGTGGGTTGGATTGGGTTGGGAAATGGGTCAAAGCAGGTGCGGGTCAAAACGGGTGATTTTTGGTACAGGTCGAAACTCGTGGGTTTGGGTTGACAAGTTACACTCTTATGTCCAAAATTTGTTATCTATAGTTTAGTGTGATAAATATATTACAAACTCTAATATCATAATAATAATGTAAAGTTTTTGAATGAAATTATTGGAAAGATTGTATGCATTAAAAATATTGATAAACTTTTGACCCATTTAACCTATCTGATCCTTTCCCTTTTTATTATTTAATTATGTCCAAAATTTGTTATCTATAGTTTAGTTATTAACTTCGACCCACTAATAATTAATGGTTAAAATTGTCTCAACTTCTTTTATTCAAATATGCAAGCTCCTTCCTTCGTTGAATGTAAAAAACCAACTTTTGCTGTTGGACGTTTTGTAAATAACTTTAAAATAGTTTTAATTAATTCGTTTATCATCTAATCACCACCCGCCTGCATACTCATACTTTTAAAAATAAACACAAATATGAATACGTCACTTGCTTTGATTTGCGGAAAATAATTGTTTACATGAATCATGTGGATATGCAGGCCTGAGTTCTTGGACTGCACTGCCAGGACTAGTCTAGTCATGCTATCAAAACACTACTATCAAGCCGCTAGTTCATGGGTTGTATTCTTTGTTCCTGAAAGTGATGCTGATATGGGGTTTTACAATGAATTCATGAACTATTTAGGCGAGAAACAGCGTGCAGCAGTTGCTAAACTTGATGACAAAACCACCTTATTTCTTGTACCACCCTCAGATTTCTCAGAAAAAATACTGAAAGTGCCCGGGAAATTAAGCATCTCTGGTGTCATTCTCAGGTTAGAATCGCCATCCGACACTGTTGAGGCTCTTCCTCCACCGCCACCACCTCAACTTCAACCTGATCCATATCTTGTGTCCTCTCATGGAGAAGCTTCTAGAACATCGTTTGCATCACCCTCTGGACAGTACCCACCGGGCCCACCTTTTCAAAACCCTAGAGGTAATTCATCATTACCAGGTCTACCTCCTGGTCCAGTACCCTTTCAAGTGAACAGGAGCATGATTGAGTCAGTTGTCGAAAACACACAGACACGTGACCATCTGGTTCACCAACAAGGAAACCATCCACCATTTGGTAGAAATTTAGCGCCATCAAGAAGTGGTGGTGATTTCATGGTTCCACCGAATGAAACAAATTCAAGTAATTATAGAACTGGAAGTCCGACTCCAATGCCACAATACGGTAATCAAGAAGTAAAATCTTCAACTTCTTCGTTTCTCCCTGGGATTCAACAAGATCAACTTGCACAACTGGCGTCTTATCTTGGGAACACAAGGCAATCAGGAAGTGGGGTTTCGATGGGAGAAGATTTCAGGCAATCGAACAATACAATAGCGTCTGATAATGTTTATAGAATGCCACAAACGCTTCCTTCACCCAGTTTACAAATTGCGGCTGAGCATCCATCATCTCAGTACCATCAAGTGCAACAATTTCAGCCGCAGCAACAAGTGTCCAACTCAAACATGATGCCAATGCCTCCTCAAAGTCAAAGCAGGGGTCAGGAAGAAACAGATGCAGATCCACAGAAACGATTACAGGCGACGTTAGAGTTGGCTGCAACGCTTCTCAAGCAAATTCAACAAGGGAAAACTTAAATAAGTGAAAGAAAATAGCGTACTGGTTGTGAAGCTTTCTAATTTTTGTTTGTTTAATATAACTTCGAAGTATTTTTTCAGCTTCAATATTACTCTGAAAAACAGGAACTTGGGTTCTCATGGATATAGTCTTATATTTGTTAGTTTTTATTCAGAATCTGATTTGTTAGTAGTTCTTTGATGCTTTTTATTTGTCAATAATGCTTCTTAATTATCGTCGCTGTTTTCATCAAATCTGGATCACGATTATAGGGTTCGATTCAAGGCTTTAAGTAATGATGATAGGTTGCAAACTCATAAACTTGGAAACACACTATGTGGTGAAATATACCTAAAAAGCCAAAGAAATTGAATTATTTGGTGTTAACAAAGTTGGCCTTCCATTTTATAGAAACTTAATAATAATCTTTTTTCTTTTGAAAAACAAAACAGATTTATATATTCATACTATTCAAATTAATTAAAAATTTAAAAAGTATTTCAAATTACAAAAGCAACAAAATAAAAAATGAATTTGGCACGGGTGTTCGTTTGGATTGATCGGTTTAATCTCATCCACTTAGGTGAAATTGGATTTCGGTTCATAAAATTATGACTCCGAACCATCCAAACTAACTTGGGAACCGATTTGATCCGAACCAAATTACAACTTGTTTGGTTTGTTTTACAGTTTGGCTTATCTAAGTATTTTTCCCAATAATTACAATCTAACTTACGTTTTTAAACAAATAATTACAATGGTTTAACATACGGTTAAATTTGGCCATTTGACGTCTTTAAAGACATGATTTGAAAATTTGTAGTGTAAAGAGTGGCGTTATTTCCGGTAAAATGGGAACAAAAGTTGTGACTGCGGACATTATTTCGTTAATACTTAACAAGAAAGGTATAAAACTTATAGTTGAACAAACTATTAAGCAAGGGATTAATACTTAGATAGGGGTCTATGGTTTTATACCCATTCTAGGTGCATTTTCAACTGATGACATTTATCGGTCAAAAAAAGTCTGGTTGTTAATAATCTATACTGCAAACAGTACATAACTTTCGTGCAGAAAGGTGTTTATGGCACCACAATATGATATTGATTCATAGCAGAACTTTTTCATTAAGACGCCGCGTTATTTTTAATTCTTAGTTGTCGAATGATAGAGATAAAAGATGGAAGGGCTACATCATAATTGACAAGGCTTATGCCGATGTTGGAACATTATAGGCAATATATAGTATGTATCTTACGAATGGATGTCATTTGCTGCTCTCTCCTTAAGTATTTGCATACCAATATATCGGCCCAACATCATAATGGTTGCTTGTGGATTTGTACCTGGTGCGTTGAAAAATGTTGAAGCATCAACGACTCGTAGTGATTCAACCCCAATTACCTTCAAATGGGTGTCAACCACTTTGTTCACCAAACATCCACCACGAATATGCCATAACGTGGACAATGTTTCACGACAGAAAGATGCAATGGATTCTTCATCGGATGGATCCTCAGGTAAAGATGACCAGATAAATTTGAAATAGTTTCCACTGTGGAAGTCATGAAACTTGTATTCTTCCATGGCCTGAGTTTCCAAGATATTTCTAAAAACTTCTATAGCCTTACCGCATTGAAGTATGTCATTGGTTTCTGAGTAGTAATTAAACCGAACACTCGGACTAACACTCACATCAGATGGCGATATTAGTTGTAGTGACCCGGTAGACGTCACTCTCGTAATCTTTCCTCCAATAACTATCACACTTGTATATGAAGATGGAAGTGAACCTATATGAGGTATGAAACTTATGGGGACAGCAGCAGAATCGATGTATGGGCCACTTTTTGTGATCCCGACCACACGGACCCCTCCGTTTTCCAAGGTAACTGGTACTAGAAGATTAATACCAGTACGCGGATTATCAGCCATGAACTGTCCAACAAAGGGATGGTCGCGAACAACTGGAATATTCAAAGATGAAAGGTACGAAAGTGGCCCGAGTCCACTTAAAAGCAGAAGCTGTGGGCTTCCGACAGCCCCAGCACTCAAAAGTACTTCTCCATTTCTTTTGACATGGACTTCATGATATCTTTTCTTCGAATCATGGTATTTAATTCCAACCGCAACTACGCCAGAAAACAGTATAAGTAGTTAGAGATTCACCATAAAAATTGCATCAATCTTTGATATACTGTATTATTTTTGAACGTTAGGAAAAGTTACCCAAAGATTTAGTGGTTGTTGAGAAGATGACCCGATCAACTATGGCATGAACCAACACATGTAAGTTTTGATCGTTAGCTTTATTGAGAAGCTTCACCGCACCATGGCGTCTCCCTGAATCATCAAACGTTGAACCACTAACCTTGGTTCCTTGAACATGGTCTAAGGTGAACCCATTATCTGGTTCAACTCCTGATTCTAATAAAGCATCCAAAACCGAAGATTGCCACCTATTAATATGAGCAGGACGAGTTACAACACTATCTTCTACCCACTCGTAGGCAGTTTCCACAGCACTCGTATCCCAGTCAATACTTGAGTTTTTGTAAAAATAGTCATCGGCTCTAGAATAAAAACCAAAACCTATCATGCTACTACCTCCCAAAACCTTCCCTCTCGTGTTCAGTACACCGTCTTCAGATATAAAACTTTGAGCAGGAGAATCTTTATGATTTGCTTTATGGAGTGCAGACACGGTGTTATTTTCGTATAAGAAGCTAGGCTCTAATTTGGGTACACCGCCTCGCTCAAGTAGTAGTACAGAATAGTTTTTAGATAAAGTGGCTGCTAATGGGCAACCAGCTGTCCCTCCTCCAACAATGATGTAATCATATTCTTGTGCCGGAGAAAAATCTGACGCTTCGTATGTGAAGCCAAGGTAACTATCATCTGCAAAGCATAGAAACAATCGTTAAACATTTCATGATCTTTAACGAATGAAAAAGAGTAACTTGCCTGGTCGTGAATCAGGCTGTACAAAGCATACGACTTTTAATGAAATTCCAACGCTCAATACGATAAAAAAGAGTTCAGCCTCTTTTAACACTCGCATATTGTGATGAGATAGAGATGTTTAAGATGTTTAGTTCAAAGAAGCTGTTTGAGCTTCGCCTTCCTGATCCCTTCTATAAATAAGTTGAAAAGCAATACCTGCACTATTTACTAGTGCATGCGCATGTAGTAAGCCTGCCCCTGGATTTTGGTTACCCTGTGCAATTTTCAAAAATCGAGTCCTTAAGAAAAATCAATATATATCGAAAACTTCATTAATACTAAATTTGTTTAGAACACTTGCCACCAGTGAATAGAAATGACATATTACCAGTTGATCTACAAAGGATTTTGTTATTATTTCGAATATAGCTATATAGATAATATATACACGCTTTTTCTAGAACTCGGGTGCGCGCGGTTGGGAAGCCCGCACATGCCCATCTACGACCTTGTCATGTAGACATAAATAAGTACAATTACCGAATGGGAATCACCAGCCGTTGTTAGAACTCTCGCAC
Source organism: Senecio squalidus (assembly GCA_910822075.1). NCBI lineage: Eukaryota > Viridiplantae > Streptophyta > Magnoliopsida > Asterales > Asteraceae > Senecio > Senecio squalidus. The sequence goes on from CAJVGC010000582.1 coordinate 19,800,261, forward strand.
TAGTACACGACAACTCACGACTTGCTACTCTTGTTACAAGAAATATATGATTTAAACACTTCTTTTACTTTCTTTTCAAAAGTCTATAAGTTTTTTTTTATAAATTATATATATATATATAGATATATATATATATATATATATATATATATATATATATATATATATATATATATATTATATAAACTAACACTTTGTGAACCCTTCATCGATACCCATTTTACTCTCTTAATTCATTTTTCATGGAATAGTGAACCTGCACAGGCATACTGCTATGCATATTTACTTATCTATTTTTCTTTCTATTTTAGGTTTGAGGGTTTACGGGGATGAACATTAAGACATATAACATCAAAAATAATGCCAAACCAAATATTCGGTAAGAATGATTTTTTATGTATTAGGTATCGATAACTTCAAATTTGTCCAATGACAAGATGACGATAATTGGTATGTATACCTAAGTTGCTTAAAGTGACACTCCATGTGTGACACGATATACATTAAAGAAACTCAAACCTTCACGCTTTTAGCAACTATTCCATCCACATACAACTACAAAATATCGTATTTAAGGAGTATTTAAGGAGCATTTAGTTTAATTTCTCAAAAGAATACGAATATATATATATATATATATATATATATATATATATATAATGGTTAATGCGAGAACCACTTTTGATTGGTTGATTTGATTTTTAATTTTTAAAATATTTATTATAATTAAAAGATTATATTGATAAACTTAACATTTTTATTTATTTTAACATTAATTAACCCACAATTATCTCTCCTCTCCTTTTACACTGTGTTCTCGAGTTAAAAAGATGATGAAAAGAAAAGAAATGAGAAAATAAGAAAAGAAAGTAAAAGAAAAGAGACATATATTTTTTAATTTTCTTGTGTTCTCGAGCTCCCAAGTAAAAGAAAGAAAAGAAAAGAAAGTTTTCATTTAATAGTATTCTCAAGTTAAAAAGAAAGGATAAGAAAGTAAAAGAAACATGTAAATTTACAATTATATCCTTTGTTTCGGCTTATCAAAATTTTACATAAGTTTGTAATTCCGTTACCGAAACAAACAACGTAACTTTGAAAACCTTCACAGATAGAAAATAATTAATCAAATTCTACAGTTATCATCTGGTTTAATCCTCCGATTCAATGTCTAACACCACATGTATGCGATTCAATACGCTACCTAACTTTCAATATGTATGTAATCCTACTTTTTTTTTTACCTCAATTTCATCATTATTCTCTACTTTTTTTCTTTTGCTAATTTGTTCACTGTGTGTGTGTGTGTGAAATGCTGTAGGTGAAATGTAGCTTTCACAATTTAATCATTCCAACAGGTTTTACTACTCGTTTGCACATTCGAATCAAATCGAAATGTGTACAACAACTCCGGTGTGTTCGTAACGGCGATGTGAGTTTCATTTTATTCCTTTAAATTGTGTATGAATGTGTCACATTGATTGCGTAATCTGATATGTGTGTGAGGATTTTACTTGATACAAAGTATAGTTATCAGGGATATATTAGTAATTTTAAGAAAATCAAGAATTTTTCTTTCACAATCATCCCATTTTTGGCAAGATTTTTTTAGGGATTGATAAGACATTAATTTTCCATTTAAATCCTTTCCATTCAATTTCTTTCTTGCCTAAATAAAACCCAAGAACACCCTTTTTTATTTTTATTTTTTCCTTTCCTTTCTTTTCTATTAAAAACACAACTGGAGAACACAGTGTTAGTTTCAACAATTATTTGTTCACCTTTATACCAAATAGTACTTTTACGATCTCTATTTTTTTTTTCGCTGTTAAACTTAGAAAAGAACACCCATGTCATTTTGTAGATTTCTTTAGCAACAAATTGTTGTTTTCTCATGTATTCGGTCATTGTTCATATGATTACATATTTATATTTATGTTTATACATAAACAATCATTGTTCATATGTATACGAGTTCGTAGTCATCTATGAACAAACGTATAAAACATAAGAATCCATAAAATTATAACACAACATATCGATGTTCACATATTAACAACTTTTCGTTCCTTACATACACAAACTCTAATTAGTGTCGTGATTCAGTAAACAAAATGAATCAATACAAACATCATTATCGATATTTTGATTTTAATATCATAGCCATTATGTCAGATTCAAGTCTTTATTGTCTCAAACTTTAATAACTTTTGAAGATCTTCACTTGAACCTAAAAAACCAAAAATTAAACTATAAAACAAATGAAGTATAAATCGGTGAAAACAAACAAATAAAAAACTCTTAACAAAAATTTACATATCACAAGCCACACGTACCCTCGTAGATATGAAAAAAAAAGAAAGGAAGAGATGATTAATGAACAAACTTACAATCGATCTTGTTTCCTTTTTCTTTTTCCTTTTGCGTCAGAGAGAACAAGGAAGAGATGATGACGACAGTTTCTTTTCTAACAGGAGAGATTTAGGTTAAATATATTTAATATAAAAATAATACTTTTAGTAATAATTTCCTATAATACTCCTAAAGCCTCTTATCAAATAACATTTGTTTCTTAATATATTTATAAAACTCCCATCTAGCTTTTCAGACATAGATCAATTAATCAAGGGTTGAGATTTAGTTCTCGTAGTTCTCGCATAAATATTGGTTCTCGCATGAACCATTCACTATACAATAGAAACTCTATAAAATAATACCACCAAAATTTATTAATTAAAAGAGTTATTAATTAATCGATAAATTAATAATTAATATATTAATTTATATTTTATTAATTTATAGTAGGGGTTCCAAATCCAACAAAAATAAATGTATTAGATGCATGAATCTTACAATTTCAGCATGGACTATGGATGTTAGTGCAAATACACTTGCGAACTGCTTTCGTCATTGTAAACTTCGATCAACAGATAACATGACTTTTGAGAACTCAGATGAAGGTGGTGAAAGCACTCAAGAACTCCATAATTTGATCAAAGAGTTGGGTTATCGCAATGCAATGGATGTCGAAGATGTTCTGACTCACCCAGAAGAAAATGTAGTTGCACAGTTGTTGACAGATGAAGAAATTATTGAAAGCGTTATTGGAATTAATAAAGATGATATCGATGGAGAAGATGATGAAAGTTCTACAATGGAACCCCCTTTGCGAAACGAAACTATTAAAGCGACAATCACATTGAACAATTTCTTGTTGAGCTATGAGAAAACAACACTAGAAGTTCTTACCATGCTAAGGAAAATTAGAGATGAGATTCAAGGGAAAATTGATTTCAACAAAAAACAAAAGACAAATGAGACATTTTTCAAGAAACCTTCATAAATCATTCATGTAATATGCTATATATAAGGAATTATTAATTTATATTTTAATTGGGGTCTAAAGAAATTATCAAAAATGTATTATCTTATAATTTTAGCGAATTATTAATTTAGCACCCTATCCCCGAGTCGGGACCGACAAAAAATATTATCTTAGAGATTTTATTTAATAATCGAGTATTAATTTATGGAGTTTCTACTATATATTTATAAATTTTAAAGTCACACTTGAAAAATTTGTTTCTCGAAAATCACATGTGATTTTATAAGCAAAATAGTTTGTAGGTTAAAAATCACATGTGATTTTGGTAAAAAAATAATCAATAATTTAAAAATCAAACTTGATTTTACCCATAAAAGATTTGTAGATTGAAAATCACATATGATTTTTAAAAATAAGGTTGAAAATCAAATGTGATTTTCGGAAGAAAAAAAAATAAAAAAATAAAAAGTAAATAAAAAGGTAAAAGAAAAAAGTAAAAATTTTTTTAAAAAAAAAGTAAAAAAAAAGAACAAAGATATAAGAAAAAATGGGTGGTTAGGAATGGATCTCTGGATCTCTAGAGAATTATGGATCTCTTTTGAACCACAATATTATGTAAAAATAAACTTAAATATAAAAATAATAAAAACAAATCCAAAACCCACTTAATAAAAAACAAAACTTTAAATTAACATATTTAGAGTATAAATAGTTTTTTATGAAAAACTAATTATACCATTAGAACAAACATTTAATTATCTTTTTCAACAAGCACCCACTTGATATATTTTTGATGACTTTGTTTTTCGGTAAAAAAAAATGCATAATATAGATTAAAAATGCATCTAATGTTTTTTGAACTTTTTGACAAAAATATTATCTTAAATGTATTATATATCTCTTTTATGATTATAATACATCTAAATAGGGTAAAATCCATCATTTTTATGAAAAATGCATCTACTTGAAAAAATGTATCTAAGTTCGAAAAACTATAAAAAAATGCATCTAATTCTAAAAAAATGCATCTAACTTTTTTCTTAACTTTTTGAATAAAATATTATCTTAAATGTATTATATATATTTTTTTTATGATAAAATTACATCTAAATTGGGTAAAATACATTACTTTTATGAAAAATATATCTACTTGAAAAAATGTATCTAAGTTCGAAAACAAAAAAAATGTTTTTTTTTTCACGAAAAGTTACTAAAAGTTATTTAATTAGGATTCTCCCAAAGAAAATCTAAACAACATGTATTTTGATGATTTATTTATTCATTTTAATGTGTTTTTTAGTGTTTTTACCGTTTTTATAATTGAGGTTGGTTTTACATGATCCTCACCCTATATATATAGAGAGAGAGATGTGAGTTCAAATATGAACCTCTAAATATTCACGATGCATAAGAACAACTTTTTAACCAATCGTTCTAAACCCACTTTAAATTCATAAATAACTTTAAATTAATTTATCTAGAGTATAACAAAGTTTTATGAAAAACTAATTACACCATTTAAACAGGCATTTAATTCTCTTTCTAACGAGCACCTACTTGATATACTTTTGACGATTTTAATTTTTTTTGGGGGGGGGGGGGTTCAGTTAGGAGTGGCAAAATGAACGGTTCGGGTTGGGTTGAGTAAAGGGTCAAAACCGGTTAGGACCAAAATGGGTCATAGTGTAAAACGAGTCAAATGGGTCATGGGTCATACAGGATCGGGTCGGGTTGACCCTTTTTTTTTTTGAAAATAAATGAATCTGCTATTTCTTTCCTATTGTTGCATTCGTGTGAAGCAATATTTGTTATATAACGAGTGGATCCTACCAACAAATCAAACGCACCTTCGAGTTTTTACATTAAATAACCACCAAACCATTAACTTGATTGTCCACCTAAAGTATTTTACTCACCAAAAATGATTTGAATAAGATGTTTAGATCATACATTAAAATTAAGAGAAAAAATATAAAGCTTCGTCATGCTACTAAACTACTTCAAGAGTTTACAAAGTGTCGCAATTCTTAGAAATAAAGATCTGGTACAAACCACATATTCTAGAAACAAATTCGTTTTTAATCTCATCAAAGTCTGAATACATAAAACGTTATGGATCCCATCCCGTCGTTTTTTGTGACGTTACTTATGTTGTCCGGCTGCACATTAGTCTTGAATTTCTCTTTTTTGACGTTTTTATATCCTTTTGATCTTCACTGGTATATTATATTTTGTAGATCAATCGAGAGTCTACAAATAGTTTTTAACCAAATTACATATGTCGGTATAAAAGTGGCAATCATGACCGTAAACCTAACCCGCCCATTTTGCCACTCCTAGTATAAATACATCATGAACTCTAATAACTCAAAATAATATAGGCATAACTTGAATAACTTATGTGTGAAATATCGATGACTCGACTTTTACTCCAATGCTAACTATGAGACTTTCCAATTTGCCATCAATATATTTATAATAAGTAAAACTTAAATTCTGTTAGATGACATATACTGAAATGCTATTTTGTCAACAACAAACAGTTAGGGGTGTTCAAAAGACACGGTACGGACCGAACCGGTAAAAACCGGACCGGACCGAGACAAAAAAAATCAAGAAACGGTGGACCGAGGAACGGACCGCTTTTTCCGTTTCATTTCCGGTTCGGTTCCTAGTCGGTTCTTCGGTTTTTCGGTTCATTTCGGTTTTAATACCTCACACAATACACAACATAGTAATAAAAAATGTTATTCAATTTAAAAAGGAAAAAATAGTCATGCAAAGATTAAGAAAAAAATAGGTTAAACGATAAGCAACACAAAAAATAATCGTATCGAATTACTAATCATAAACGTAAATACGTAATAGGCATAGTAAAAAACTAAAACGAAACCAAATGATAAAGGATTTTTTAATTACCTTTGATGAGTTCGTAAAGAATGAAACTAGTATGTTTATTAAATAACTTTTTTTTCACGTCAGATTCTATATACACGTAAAAAAAAAAAAAAGTAACCAAAATTTAAAAGTTAAGAAATGATGGAAAAAAAACTGTATAGATTAACAGTTGAAAATCAATAAAACTATATGATAGGAAGACATAACATTATCTTTACGTGAGACCGCCTTTACAGCTTTAAATTTGCAGAGTTAATAAAAATAATAGGTGTATACACATATGTGTTCAACTGGCCCCGATATTAAAAAAATTAGGATATGTATTAAAAAAAAAAGTTAACTTTTCGGTTCGAACCGGTGAACCGCCGGTTTAACCATGGACCGGACCGGACCGGACCGGACCGGATTTATTTTTTGAGTATTTTTGAGAACCGAGAACCGGACCATCATAGTCGGTCCAGTTCGGTTCTGGTCCAAATGCGGGCCGTTTTTTCGGTTCTAGTCGGTTCTCGGTTTTTTTGGTCACCCCTACAAACAGTAGGGTCATTTTACGGTAGGCTAATACTATGAACAATGGAAGGTTGCAAAAAGGAAAAAAAATAATCATAAACAACAAATTACTATAAACATGAGGTTAAAAATAGTCGCTAACAACATATTACCATAAACTAGTTGATCATATCCAAATGTACAATATTGATGATATCTACACAAAATAGTAAACGTGTGATAAAAAAAATTGAGTTAATTTCTGCTATAACTACATTTTTTTTTCTCACTTAACATACAAAATTAAAAACACAAGTTCTTTGGTTTAGCACTCATTTCGTCCAAACATATCAAATTACACCAAACTAAAATTACTCAAGAAATTAAAATAAAACTATCCTTGCACAAATACACAAAATCAAAACTAACCCATCACTGTTTTTTGCTTAAAGTTTCTAACTTTAGTTTTAATTAGACAAATTTGAGATGAATTACAAGGAATTTTACGCAAATCACGATTAGATTATATGAATTACAAGGAATTTAACACACCAAAGTAGCAACAAATTATATTTCTTTTACAAAATCTTATAAATTAAGATAAATTATATGAAATTTAACAACAATAAGTGGAATAATAAATTATATGAAATTTAACAACAATAAGTGGAATAAATTTGACCCGATGTTAAAATAAGGGTTTACTCCAAGTAATTGATTTTGTGTTCAATTCAAATATTGATTCAGGTATCGCCACTCTTCAATCAAGTGTCGTCTGAATTTTAGGGTTTAAATGATTTTAGATAATGACGCGCTCGACCCGTTGTTGAAACCCTTTGACCCGTAGTATTATAATATTAGTTTTTAAGATAACCCAGTTAGACCCGTGGGTATGTTTTTGAAGGACCCGGATTAACGCAACAAAAAAAATAAAAGAACCCAACTGACCTTTTTTAATATTTTAGGGTCATGATTGTCACTCCTAGTTTCGGTATATTCACAATTGTATATACTAAATTCGCCAAAAATACATTAAAACCTTATATTCATAGATGAATACATATGTATACACAACTGAATATACTTCTATTCACCGGTGTATTAATTAGTTCGTGACCTACATTTTAACCATATATTCACCACTGAATACATATGTATATACATGTGTGGACGGTGGTATTCATTAGTGTATACACGCAGTTTTTGAAAAATTCAGAATATGTAGTATATTCACAAGTATATATAAAAATAAAAAAGTCGTCAAAACTAAAAAGGTTTATATTTTTCCAATAGAGAAATAAATACCCGTTCTAACGGTATGTTTTTTATTTCGTAAAAGTTTATAATTTAAAAGATATTTAATTTTTAAAATGAAGTGGGTTTTGTTAAATGATTGGTTATAAAGTGGTTCATATGGTTTTTAAATATTTGAGTGGTATATATATATGTATATATATATATATAGGTTGAGGTTCCGCTACACTCCATACATAAAATACATACCGGTAGGAACACTCCAAAATCAATTAAACAATTAATTTAAAAATAGTAAGAAAAATGTTTTTTTCAAAAATGTTTCGGAGAATCATCCTAAAATAACCTCTAGAATCATTTTATAAAATATTATTTTTTTTGATTTTTTTCGAAATTTTTGATTTTTAAAAACTTGGATGCATTTTTTCGGTAGATGCATTTTCAAAAATAAGGTGTATTTTAACTCTTTTGTAATAATAATAATAAGATGCAGTTTTATCCATAAAAGTAAATGCATATTTGAAAAAAAAATAGTTGTATTTTTTATAAAATTAGAAAAATGCATCTACCGAAAAAATGCATCTACGTTTTTTTCAGAAAAAAATCAATTTTTTTTTATTTTATAAAAAATTTCTGGAGGTTATTTTAGGAAAATTCTCTGAAAAATATGAAAAAAACTTTTTTTTTACTATTTATTAATAACTTTTTAAAACATATTTATTGGTGTGTAGAGTTGACATTGTTTGTATTGGATCCTATATATATATATATATATATATATATATATATATATATATATATATATATATATATATATATATATATATATGCTCAAACAAACACCCCTAAAAATCATGTGCATGATATGATTATTTTTAGTAAACGAGTCGGTAAAATTGTAAGATATCGAAATCGAAAGGACTTATAAGTGGGTGTTTGTTTGAGCTTATATAAGGGTAGGGATGGCAATAAAATCCGTACCCGATGGGGACCCGGTATCCGAACCCGTTTTGACCGGGGATGGGGATGGGGAATCCCCGATATTAAAAACGGGGATGGGGACGGGGATGGTAATACTCTCTAGATACCCGTACCCGTACCCATACCCGTACCCATACCCATACCCATACCCGAAAAGTATCAAGTTTACATGTCACTTATATTAGTGGGCCTAATAATATTTCATTTGATATTCAGGTTAGTTCATTTACTCCCCAAAATTTGCTAATATTTATGTGATATTGTTTATGCAGGAGCTTGATTTAGTTTTCTCATAAAAGATTTTGGTGAATGGTCATGAAGCAACCTGGATGTATCAAGTTTCAAAGATTAAACCATAGTTGTAATCTATTGAAAACTTTAAGGATCTCATTTTGTAAAGGGTTGATTTGAATTCACATCTTAGTTTCCACAATTTGACTTGTAGTCTTGTCCTTTTGTTTCAACTGGTTTTGAATTCTTGTTGCATGTATGAATTATGCAAAACTATTTTTGAAGTATGGAAGTCTAGAAGTTACTTTTTTCTTATTGTAATGTTTTTTATACTTTGTTGGTTGATGTTACAGTAAGGCTAAGTGCCAAAAAAATATTTAGTTGGGTAGTTACAAAATACTTAATACGTGAGAAGGAAATCCCCGTCCCCGATGGGGCTGGGGATGGGATTACAATTTTACTCCCCATCGGGTATGGGGACGGGGATGGGGATGAATATTGAGATTGGGGATGGGGATGGGAAACATGATCCCCGAAATTCCCCGACCCATTGCCATCCCTATATAAGGGTTATGATCTTATTGAGTTTCGGCTTATGTTTCATAAACCCGAATTTTATGGCTTATGTAAGGGATTATGAGTTTATCACTGTTTATTTAGTCATAATAAACAGTAATAAGCCCTTACATAAGCCATAAAATTCGGGCTTATGAAACATAAGCCGAAACTCAATTAGCTGAGAACCTTATATAATCTCAAACAAACGCCCCAAAGTAGAGCCCAATCCTAATATATTTTGGGGTGTTATTGGCCCATTAGTTTCCCCCAAATCTTTACTCCGGCCACCGGCAAAGTCTCTTAAACCTCAGATTTCTTCTTCTTTCTCATCAATCAAACCCGAAACAAAAAAAAGGTAGAAATTTTGTGATTTATTTCAACTCAAGAAACAGTTTTTATAATAACTTTATTCAAATAAGCAAATACCCATGTTAGTTTTCCTTAAAATTTCTCAACTTTTTATTCAAATTGTCTAAATGTAGTCTTTACATATTTTTATTATCAAAATATGTGAAAAAAAAATGCTTATTTTCATTTCTGGAATATGGGCTCTTTGATCTTGATACTATAAGTTCAAAAATGAAAAAAACATGGAAATGGTTACTATATTTAGTAATAATTATACATTTGTGAGATGTTTTCCTGTTGAAATTTACGGTTTTTTTCGGTTAGGATTTTGTACTGAAAGTTTTAGAATACATATTGTTTTAGTGAAGTGTGTCGTTATTGAATTCAGCTTCTGTCAAATACGAAAAATCCATTAATTACTCATCGTTGTATCAGAGATATGGTTATGATCATGTAACACTTTTGTCAAATTCTCGTTTTTGGGGGCCTATTAAGTACCACTGAAACGATATTTGGCATCATATGATCAGTGACCATAGTTTTTAGGGAAATGATGTTCTTAGAATAAATTACGACATCTATATACTATTTCTTATCATTGACTATTTTGGATTATGATTTGCAGTATTCCAAAATGATGTTTTCAAGAGGAGCAAAACAGTCGATTGAGATTCTATGCAGACGAGTAAGCACTCCCATACATTCTAGATATGGTTACTCTACACGTACATATTCACAAAACAACTTCATTTCTGAATCAAAAAGAAACGGAACAACTGATTGGACAACTGTGAGAAAATATTCGAGTGAGGTTTCACCTTCGGACCATATGGGTCTCATAAAGAAGTTAAGAGAAAGAACCAGTGCTCCTATCAAAGATGTTAAAGCGGCTCTTATTGAGTGCAACTGGGATTTGGGTAAAAGTTCTTCGTTCTTTTTGCTTTTAATTTTAGTTTATTGCATAAAAAAGGTAATAAACATTCCTCAAATTATTATTTCGCGTAATGTAGTATTTTTGGGCATACTCACCTACCCAAAATGGAGAAAAAAAATTGAAGCTCCTTACGTTAAAGAATAACTCGTAACTATTTTGAAAGTCTGTATCTTTTTAGGAGATTGAAAATAATACCTTACTCAAAATACGAATATAATATGATGGTTATGTTACAGAGGAAGCTCAAAAGGAACTGAGGAAAAGGGGAATTATTCTTGCATCAAAAAAGGCATCTCGTACTGCGGCTGAGGGTTTGCTTGCTCTGGCACAGAATGAAACCAAGGCTGCTGTTATTGAACTTAACTGTGAAACTGATTTCGTTGCAAGAAATGAAATATTTCAATATCTGGTTAGTCTCACTAAATCTGTTTTTCCATCTATGTCCTGCGAAATGTTTGGATGTGCACTTGAGAATGACCTTGTTATATTAAGAATTAGAATCAGGGAATTAACTGTAATAAATGGATTTGTAGGAATGCCGTTTGGTTGTAATAATCAGATAATGTATGAGATTTTGAAAATTTCTGATTATCTAAGAAGTTAATAGATAAAATGACCGAACATGACATTATTGTTAAAAAGTGAGATACATCTTGTGACGTAGGACTAAAAATAATCTCACATTGGGTTAATAGAAGTTATAGAACTGGTAAATAGGTAGATTTATTTGACCCTTACATAATTAGTTTCCTTGGAGTCGGTATGAAACTGAATATTCGAGTAATCAAATAATCAGAAATCTGTTTCTTGTCCCAATAACCAGTTAAGCAGTTTCGAAAATGAAAATCCAGACTGCTCATGAAAGTATGAATATATATTTCAATTTTATATAAATAAGAACTATGCAGAAGTCATTGAGTTGCGGACATAAGTTCAATGTATTTTTTCTATAAAGTAAGGTCATATATGTCTTCATGATTGCTTGTAAATTGTTATCCTTGCAGGCCTCGTCTTTGGCCAAGTTGGCACTATCGGCTGAAAGTTCAGAACAAGTATCTGGTGCCTTCCCTGTATTTCAGAGCTTGGAGGTAAGAGACATGAGAGGGTCGTTAAATATGTTTTTCATGAGGGATGTACTTTAAACTGACCTGGCTTGAGCTTCAACTCTAGCCTGTGTTAAACAATTTTTTTCTTGTTTTCTATTTTAAACACCTATTAGTACTAAGTGCCCCGTAGAAATATATCATTTGTAACTAGTATTTTTAGCAAATGCCGTGTACATATATCTATATACTATATCTAGATATCATCTCTTAGTTTATAGCGCTATAGATGTGTCAGACTATTATCTCTTAGTTTGAAGTATGATAAATGAATAAATATCGTGGACAACAATAGCATACACAATCAAACAATGGTAATAGATCATAAGTTATTTTATATTCAAAATCTGCCTAAAGTGGAAATGTTTGGAACCTTTCTAAATGAATATTGTTTCAACTACTATGTGCAGAAACCGTAAATGATATAAATAAAATAAATCTAATCTGGATATAAATATGTGAAAGTGGTCCTGCACCCGATCACCAGGAGATGACGACATTGATTTGTGGATTTTGTACATAGCTGAAATAATCAGGAATTTTAATTTATAATTAGAGGTTCAATTTGTGCAGAATTTAAAGATCAATCTTGACCATCCAAAATTAAGCGGAGAAACAACAGTTGAGAACGCGATTACAGAAGTAGCTGCTATAATGGGTGAGAATATTAAACTTAGAAGGGGTTTTGCAATGTCTATGTCTAAGCATGGCGTAATGTCTACCTATCTCCACACATCTCCACAGCCTGGTAAGATTTAATGTTTCATAATCTTGAATTAAAAGAAAAATGATTAAAAAGACGAGTCTTGATTGGCTTATTATTATTATTATTATTTTAGGGTTGGGACGTATTGCTGGAATTTTGTCACTTGAAGTCGAAGATGAAAATGTTTCACTGGATGCTGTTCAACAGGTTGGTTCAGAATTGGCAATGCATATAGTAGCTGCAAAGCCTGTAGTTTTAACAAAGGAACTCGTTTCTTCCGAGGCTCTCCAAAATGAACGCGAGATTCTCAAATCTCAGGTGGATTACCCATTTTATTTACGAACATTCTGCTTATTTTAATGGCGGGCCTTCTTATTTATGATGGGTTGATTAGGGTATGTTTTATCTCTATCGGGTCAGATAAAAAAAAAGTTAACAAGGAAATGGCTCAAATGGTTCGAACAAGTTAAAAGTCTACCTGTGTGTAATTTTAATGCATTGAGCTTCATAAATCACTTATTCAAATATTTGGATTATAAATTTAGTAATAATGTTGTTGTAATCATATATACTACTTCACACCAATTTTGATCCGAAGTAAATACTAACTGTTTCAACCCATTACCCAATGCGCCCATTTTGCCACCTCTAGTTTTTTTTACTCGCTTAGGCTAAATTATCCCATATTGTTTTTTCGCCAGGCTGAAAGTTCGGGTAGACCCCAAGCAGCAATAGAAAAGATGGTTGAAGGTCGACTAAGGAAGTACTTTGAGGAAGTTGTTCTCATGGAGCAAAAGTTTATTGTGAATGACACTATTAATGTGAAGGTATGTGGGTCTTGCGTTTGTGTTTTAAAATCTAAAATCATAAAAATATGACCGAATATATTAAAATCTTCTACAGACCCTCTTGAGTGAACTATCCAAGGAAATCGGCTCCCCTGTGACAATTGGAAAATTCTTAAGAATGGAAGTTGGAGAAGGACTTCAGAGGTAAAAGAAGCTGCGAGATTTGTATGATATACTCGTTTCCTGTAAAACAGAGCTTGTTTATACGTAGAATAAGCAAAATGGCTGGGGTATGTGGGTTTGGTAACGGGTCAAAACAGGTCATATTTTGTATGAGTAGAAATGGTTCGCCCTTTGTCCATGTTTTATAAATAATTAGTGGGTTAAATGTGATTGCAAAAATTCTCTTATTGCAATGATAATCCAGTTTGTATAAATATAACTATTTAGGAGAGTGTGAGCATTAAAAATACACTTAGAACGACTTTCAACTTGTTTGACCTATTTTGATAACTCAAAACCAAAATAGATCTCCTTATTAGGAACGGGTCAAAATTACCACCTCTACTTGTGTCTCTATTTAATGATTGTTTACTCTATATCTTGACAACCGTTTTAAAACATATAAAGGTGTTATTAAGCAACAAATGTTACATTTTTTTTACTGTCTTCGTTTTTGCTTCACTTCTCCATTAAACCCATGTTACATTTACACTAATTTATCGTTATTTGTTACTTGAACTTGCAGGGAAGATGCACCTGAAGCTTTAGCTCAAGCAGCGTGATCTGGTGATCTCGTTTATCTTATATTTGTTGCTTAGTTATAATTTTCATGTACATTTAGCATGGATCTTTGTTTGTTTCTTGATTCTGGGATTTACGTGATTTTTCCAGATCTCTAATGTATGAATAGTAACAAGGTTTCGACAAACCTTAACACTATGATAAATTTTGTTACAAATCAATTTAGAGTATTCCGAATAAACTCTGCACATGACATTACATATTAAAAAGAGTCTAGTGGAACTTAAGGCTTGTCAAAACATTGTTGCTAACCGGATCCGCCAAATGGTCCAAAAGGTTCTGGAACGGTCCAACGCCTGTAACCAAACCCTGAATGAAGTAACCCAACACAGCCAACATAGCCAATCTACCGTTCTTGATTTCTTTAAGCTTCAAATCTTTCATTGACTTTTCATCTTTCCCGAATCCAAGTGGGTTGAAGAAAGGCCCGCCTGGGTACGCTGGGTTACCCGACCCTGAAAACCCCTTCTCAAGCCCCAAAAAGTATTGCTTTCCCATTGACCCAGGGTTGTACCAGTCTTGGAGTCTTCGGTGTTCTGCAAAACCCATTAGTGCCATTTCTAGAACGAATAGGGTGAACGGGTCAGCCCAGTAGTTGTATGTACCGGCTGGGGGAATGACACCGGTTTGGAACCATGGGAGCGCAGTTTCGGCTGGGATGAGTCCCAACTTTCCGAATATTTCTGGTGCAATAGCTCCGGCTGCACCTAACATGGCAAATCGTCCATTGATGATTTCTCCGTAGGCTAGCCATTTGGGCTCAATGAACCCTCCAGTGCCTTCTGGGTCTGAAAGACCAAGTGGGTCGAACCCGAAATCACCAGGGAGACTGTAATTTTCAAATGTTTTAGTTGAAATGATCAAAAATAACGAAGTACTGTCATATTATCATAGTCGGTAGAGTATAAACAAAATGACAGTATGTTGTTATTTAATATAATGTTGGTCATTTAATGTCTTCTTTTGCAAGTCCATTTCAACTCGATACGAGAAAACAAAGAAAAAATAAAAGTGTTGGGTCGAAGAATTACCTGCCATCTAGATAGGAAAGAGATTGTGCGGATGCAAACCAGAGTTGCCTGTTTGCTCCTTGCTGATATACAAACAATATATGATGTCAAGTACTGATTAAACGCATAACATGAACACATTTGCAAATATGTGGAGAACGAACCGACCTTAACAGGGGGAGTAGAAGCAGCTTTGACAACAAATGACACCTTTCTAGATGAAAGTTGAAGTGGTCTTCCACCCAAGATTTGTCTCGAAACCTCAGCCGAGGATGTAAGAGACGATGATAACAATGCTTGTGTCGCCATTTTCTTCAAATGTATGTCGTTAAACTGGTAACTGTTTGTTTGATACTACTATGAATGAATGAAAAGAATGGGCACGGATGGCTCAAACATAAAGGGGAGGTCAAACCACAAACCAAGTGTGTGGACCTTTTCGGGTGCACTAAATTTATGGTTGCTACAACTTGAAGATCATATGCACCAATAGGGGTTGTACATGTGGCATGTCTTGTTAAGATAAGAGATTGTTTTGCCTTGTTGGATATTACTTGACACTTGGATGGCCTTAGATTGCTTCTCGAGATCTTTTTAAGATGACGATGAGTGATAATCTTTCACTTGTGATGAAACCATCGATAAGTTGTTAATTATGAATAATCATGTAAAAAGGTTATGTTATGTTGATTTAGGTGATAACGTTATAGATGTTTCGGATGAGTATTGTCACTCGATGATAAGTGACTCCGGTGGTGTTTCTGTATGCCCATTCATACATCTTTTGCTTTTTAAAGAGAAGTTATTTAAAAGAATTAGTACAAAAGTAGTGAAACTTTAGTCAACTGTAAAATCTCAAAAGGTAACAAATGATGTAGATTTTAACAAGTCACAAAACAGAACGAAATGTGTTGACGTGCTCATTGTGAACGGGTGAAATGGTCTAATACCGAATATATGTTATCAAATACATGTGTTATCAAATATGAGACGAACGCAATAAATAGTTATATTTGAAACCATTTCACTGGAAAACAGGATGTAATCACACTGCATTTGACATCTAAACACACAAATATAATACCAATAGATAGATCTCAGTTTCACAATGGTAACCAAATGGTGTTTTCCCTTGTTACAAGATCATTTCATTAGCCTACACATACTAGAAAATATCCATGCAAGCTTCCGTCATCAAGTCTTCGTCTTCAACGAGCTTCATACTGAACAACTGCAACACATATAGCCGTAACCAAAAATCAACCATATTGATTAAACAAATGGATATATAAAACAAAAAAAAAGTATGCAATGCTAAATACGCAGGATGTAAGAAGTCTAAAGAAGCATTTACGTGATGGCATAAAGGTTTAGAATCTTACAGAACACTATTGATTCTAAACACTCGATAAATGAATAACTGAAAATGTCTAATGAAACTGAATAGAACACCGCTCAGTGAGCTTATTGTGCTCTTTACACATCAATTACAATGATATAAAGTCGACCCCCTCCACTAAGTTCCACTTATTAAGAATTAAGAAAAACTTCCTAATCCGTAAACCAAGATTACAGAATTGTCCGTCTACTTACAAAGCAACAGTGATAACGGAGTAAACAACCAAAAAGTAAAGTGGTAAGTGCACCAATCCAATATGTATCATTTCATCCTATTAGAATTTAAAGTTTGTTTAAGTTCCAATCCTAATTAACGAACCGGAAAGGGGCAGTGACATTAAAAGCTCCAATCTTTAATCTTTAATATATAATAAAACAGAGAACTTAAATGTCATATGACGAAGTAACGTCAATAGGATGGGGTGAAAATATTGGAAGCTAGTTATAGAAAATGATTAACTTCAATTAAAGCAAAGGTAGGAAAAAATTACTTCGGCGAGTACGCTTCTTGTAGAGAATACGATAACCGCACTCTCGGCACTGAATGACATCACCAACCTTCAAAGTATTCTCCTGACCACAATCTAAATTCGCATATACAACAACAATTCAACAATTATACAATTACAATTCAAAACGAGAATATAATAACCGACCTCCACAGATGTAAGTAACTGGTTCTGGCTGTGGATCCATTGATTACTACAAAACAATCAAGGGATTATTACATATAAATACACGAATATAATTTCATATATACCAATATACATACCTGCTTTTGTTATGGTGGTCTAGGGTTTTCTGAATGAGGGAGGGTTTTGTTATTTATTTGGGACAAAACTAAGAAATAACGCCCTCAACTTTAAGCCTCTTGCAACTTATACCCTCCTCAAAAAGTCTTTTTCTTTTGTTTTTTGAGCAGGTAAATATTATTAGAACAAATGTGAATCGGTGAAATTGAAGGTTATGGGCTAAGAGTTTATCTGATTCCCTAATTGCCATTGAGCCACGATTTCATAGATTTTTAGATTTTTTTATAGTTTAATTCTTTTAAGGAAAGATTAGGGTTTATTTTTTTTTAATTGATTATGAGTTTTTGTTTTAAATTTAAAACTTAATAATTGAGAGATATCTTGTGTTCACGTTCCGGGATTAAAGGTTAAAAGTTCCCAAATTTGGCTTTGCCATGAATGTGAGAGAATCATTAAGTTTGTTTCTAGATGCGAAAATGTACCAAGGACCGGAAGGTTGTATCTGGAACCGTCCGTTATTACGTATCTGATTGGTGTTCAATCTCTTTATCAAAGTTGTTGAAGTTTGTTCGTGTCAGTAAGTTCCGTTATCCATATTCAAGCAAATAAGGCTTCCTTAGTTTGTAGGGATGAGTATGGTTCGGTTTAGGTCGGTTTCTGTATAAAACCGAAACGGAACCAAAGATTTCGGTTTTTTATTTTTAAGGTCAAGTTCGATTTGCATTTCATTCGGTCTTTTGGCTCAAAAAAATTCGGCTCATTACATCTTTAATCAATTATTTGAGAAACAATTACAACTTTTTATAAACATTTACAATAATTTTGCTAGAAAAAATTAGCCATGTAGTTTTATTATGTTTTTGCCCTAGATATAAGAAAATATAATCTTCATAATTACATAAAAAAATTGAAGTTTTAATAGTATATTTTAAATAGTAGTTTCACTCTCTAGGTAAAACCAAAACTAAACCAAATATTTTGGTTTTTCATATATAAAAAACTGAACCATGGTTATTGTTTGATTCATTTTTCCGTGTTTTTAGATATCCAAATAAATGAAAATAGCTTTAAAGCATCAAATAATAGTTCATTTTTCATGCTTTTTAACTATAAAGTAACCTCGTTTTTGTTTATCGCGATAAGAACACTGTATACACCACAACATTAAAAAGTAACCTCATTTGTTTTAATCGCGATAAGCAAGGTTCAACTCAGCTCGTCTTTTGCACAAAACCGAAACCGAACATAAAATGTCGGTTAAAAGATAGTATATTAGTGGGATATTATAAATGGTTCGGCCAGATTTTTGGAGTAAAACAAAAACTGATCTGAATATTTCAGTTTTTAAAAAATCATAAACCGAAACGTCGGATTTTGCGTTAGTTCAACTTTTTAGATTCAATTATTTTGGTTATGAGTTTGTTTTTAGCGATTCGGCAAGAATCAAGTAGTTGTACCACTCAATGATTGCCTTCCACAAATGTTGGCGATTCAGCAAGAAATCAAGTGATGATACCGCTTTCTAAATAGCAATCACCAATCGGACATATATAAGAGTCTAGATCAACACCACGTTTGCCAAGATTAACAATTGTCGAAAGGCTTGCATTTACCAGCCTCCACGTCGTTACATTAAACTTTTTATGAAAGATTTTATTCCACCGAGTTGCATTTTGATCCATGATTAGAGAATTGGGAACAATAGATCCTCCTATCTCTCGTATCCTCGTTTACTAGTCGATCATCCATCAATGATGGTCTTTAGAATGACAATACCAAGATGATAATGTATTTGTAAAAGTGGAAACCTAAAATTGTTTACTATTTATGAAATGTATTCTAAAATAACTAACCATGTTCGTGGCTTTGTTTGCATATTATTACCAACTAAGTAAACAATACAAGTCTATATTAACATTAGAAGACACAAAAGGCAAACAACACAAATATGAGACAGTAAAGAGAATAATGGGTGGTCAGATGTCGAAAGGTTTCATTTCCAATTAGTCTCTAGCTACAAAAACATGGTTTAATCATAGTCGTCATTGATCATTCACAAATGGGACATGTGGAACTGGATCTCGACGATTTAAAGTGCAAAAGTTTAATGAAAAGATACATACTACATCATTTCTTTTTACCATCACCTGTCGTATCTTCAATCTTAGTTGTGCTGGTATTGGTGCTGCTGATGCACTGTGACACTACGACCACTTTCCCGGCCTTTAATTCTCGACTCATGACAGAATTCTTCAAAAACTTATCTATCTTTGGTTTAACACTTAGCAGACTCCCGATACCTTTTCGTATCATATGGAAATGGATATGCTCCAAATTTTGGGGACTGAAATCATCCATGCACAGATTAAATATATACAAACAAAGGGTTAATACACTCTCGGTTTAAATTTGTTCAAATACAATATAGTAGCAACTCTAACCTTTCGTCAAATGCATTAGAGAGCATACTCATGTCATTGAATGCTGCACGTACAATAATCGTAAATTTTCTAGCACGGGATTTTTCATGATTATGGGTCGTAGATAATATGTGCCTATTTCTATCCAATTCTTTCTGAAAACAGAAGATATAAACAATGTCATCTTAAAGTTTTAGATCGAATGATAAAACTACAAAACCACTACGCACTTACCTTTATTGTATTCGCATCTGGATCAGATAATAAGCTCAAGTTCAGTGACTCTTCCTTCAGCCCATTTATAATATCAGATACTTTTTTGATAATTTTCCAGTTCAAATTGCATCCATCGACAAGATTCACATTCAGGTTTGCATCACCAGGTAACGTGTTTGAAGAAGACGGTAGATCACAAACATCAACATTGTTTGAACAAGTATGTCCACTGTTAGAACTATTTTTATTTGAAAACAAAAGGATTCTTGGACCAGAATCTCTTGAAGAACTCACGATGAGGAGTGGATCATCTATGCTCATAAACGCTTCTGCAACCATATCTACATTCAAGTTCAACTGAACACCTTTTCTTCTCTTTAAAAGATGAAACACAAAATTCTTTGGAAGCAATCAAGCAATACTACTCAAACCCGTCAGCGAATCAACAAGTACTTCACAATAATCATGTTCTATATCCAGAACAATAAAAGACATTATCTTAGCCAGCTTCAATGCGAAGATTGGCTGGTAATAAGAGTGATTAATCTGTGATGTTTGAATCCACGATTCGGTATCGAATCTATTGTAGAGAATTCCTCTGATTAAATGAAGCAAAAAGTTTACGATAAGCTCTGAATTTTTCTTTTTAACTGGAGTGTTAGTAGAGTCAGAATGTGAAAACCATTCACCAAATGATGATTTTGTAGTGTAAAAGGATCCACCGGTACATAAAGCTGACATAAAAAGAATACGATCTAAAAGATAAACAAAACTGGGCGGTGAAATGCAGCAGTTGTGTGGTGAAATGCAGACACAATCCCATTTGGCTGAAAGAGTATGAAATAAAGCATTCAGGATTTCTACAAAAACAGAAGTATCATTGAAGCCAACATCTTTAAGTTTCTCGACAGAACACTTCCAAACAGGATTCTGAAGCTTATTAATGATATGCTCGTAAAGATCTACAGATTTTCTTGAATCACGAGCTATAGAATTTCTTGAATCAAGACATATCACCATCATCAATCTCCCAATCGTCCAGTAGACATTTTGAAGAATAATCTCATCAAGCAAGTTGACTGAAAGATCAGTCATTCTTAAAGAAATCAAGTCCTCGGTTTCTGCTTTCCGCCAGTCCAATGGAAACACAAGATCAAAATAAGTTAAAGAGATTTCAAGGAATCTTTGCAGCTTCTTGGTACAAGGGTTTGTGAGGTTAAGATACTGGCAATCTAAAAGAAACTTGGAAACCTCAAATATGTGAAGAAGAGACATGCTTTGGTGAAATGCTGACCTGTTTGATTTTGACTTATGGAGAGCATCAAGAGTTTCAAGTACCTTTATACCTACAGTAAGTAATTCCGACTGCCAATAAGACCTCATAGCAAACACCAACTGCACTCTATCAATCGTTACAAGTTTCCCTTCATTATGACGACCCTTTTGACCATTATTTCTTATCCAATCAGCATCCTTGTTCACTAACGAATAAACCATATTATCTTTTACATATTTCCTACAAACAAAATCAAAGAAAACGTCCGACTCCATTTCTGCAAGTGACTTTGCTTTTTCACATACTTCTTCCCTTTGAACAAACTGCTTCAATGGCCAGCCTCTGTTTCCATTTCCTCATAACGAGCTAAAAAACACATACCAGACAAACAGAAGTGCTGCCTCCTTATAATGTCCGGCCTTCCCCAAAAGGTCAGCCTCCGCCCCTTTGAGGACGTGGAACATAAGGAGGAGCTTGGGAAAACGTATATTGTTTGACCCGTAATTCATCCAAATCATGTCCATATTCCATAACTTTTGTCGGGACATTTGAACAAAATCCTCCCATATCTGGATATTACCCTCTCCATTGTCGATTGCACCTTGTGCGCCTCAATGTTTCGTTCTGCAAAATAAATTTAAACATATAAATATAATTATAAAAATATATAATATATATAAATATATAGATATAATATAAAAATATAATTATAATATTAATATATAAATATAATATAAGTATATAAATATTACTTAAGTTTGTTGAACACCGCCCCGGTTCACGTTTGGAAGATTTTGGGCAGTCGGAGACGTGATAAGTAATCGTTCGTAGAACCACCGCATATAGCCCGGTAGAACCCCGCCTCCTTGTGGTCTAGAAAATTAATAGATATTTAAATGTCTACTGTTCCAACACCCTACTTCCGCACCTTTCTTTTCTAACCAGTTCCTACCACGGCCACCCGTAAACTTATCCTCATGGTTTTATTATGTTGCCGAATGTGAATATGTACAACTCATCGGGAACCCCTTGTACGTATCCAAATTGTCTGGATACTCTGTTAGGTACATGGGGTTCGAAAACATTTCAATAGACGAGCCACCCACATTATGCCCATAATGCGCGATTATTGTGGCATTGGTGCGGAAGTAACCCCAAGACCGCGCTATAAGGACACCATATAAATTGCCCCTCTTGTAAGGCGGTGAAAGCCGCACGATATGTAACCAACACATGAGCCGATGTCGCAGTGTGACTAAAGTGTTGATTCCACATTACAACGTAATTTAAAATATTCGTACTTTAAAAAAAAAATTAATACTCATTATAATAAAAATAAAATGGTATAAGTATTACCTCCTTGCATAGCATTGAAGGTTTTGAATAGGTAAATCCGCAACTAAGATATGCGGCGCAATTGCGGTATTCTCTCCCAGGCCCAAATCTGAAGCAAAATTAACGGCCCCTGAATACCTTTCACGTCTCTCTTCTCGGCAGCAGTACACAGTTTTCGATACAAAAATGTCAGAACTGCACTGCCCCAGCTCAATCTACACCTTTCAGAGAGCATGTCTATGTTTTTGAGAAAGTTTAGCGAAACATCACCCGACCTTGAATCGCTAAACAAGTGACCACCAAAAGAGCTAACATATATACTCTAGCTCTTTGTTTATAACTACGGTTACTCCTCCTGCACGGTCCATTAATTTCCTCTATTAAAGTACCAATTCTTATTCTTCTATTTTTAACTTCATCATGGTCCGGAAGAAACCCCATATAGCGATCAAAGTCGCTCAACCATTCATCCTGAGTTTTGGACTCCCATTCTCAAGACACCACCGGTCCGTCTATCGGCAAAGCACGCAGAACTTTACGTCCTGCAACGTAACAGTGGCTTCGCCGACTGGGAAGTGGAATGTATGCGTCTTAGGACGCCAACTTTCAACCAACGCGGTAATTAGAGCGTGGTCTGATACCTAACATTTTCTTTAATGACCTCCGTGTGTTCCCAAAGTCCCGCATCACATCTTCTAACTTTTATTGCTTCTAAAGGATCTTGACTACCATCCGTGTGTTCCCAAAGTTACACTAATTCGACGACACCAATGTCTATTTATACATAACAAGTATATATAAAATGAAACTATCGCTGATGTCATAAATACATTTTTTTCTTTTTTTAATTTTTCTTAATCTTGCTTTGTACGCCATGCTTACTCTGTGTTTCTCTTATTTGACTTTGAGTAAATAGATTCCAGAATGAAAGATGTGTTTAGTTTTATAAGCCTAAATAGATTAATAGAATATGAAGAGTCACTTCTATTCTGTAAGAATTTATTTATTTATTTAATATCTAACATTTACCAAATGTTTGATACACACTATTCGTATGCCACATTTCAATCCGACTTGGGTTGAGTCAGATCGAAATAATTTTTTATTTCTTTAATTAAAATTTAACATTTAACATTTATCAAATGTTGGATACACCGTTCCTAAGCCACATTTCAATTTGGGTCGGGTCGGGTTGAAATATAATTTTTTCTTTTTTTAATAAGGTTTTTTTTCTTCTTTCTAATAGATGTTTCGGGTTGGTTTTTAGTTTGGGATATTTGATTTAACAAAACATATCGATTTTTTCGATTTGTTTACGTTTTGGATGCTTTACTCTTTTTATTTATATCTTTTCACTTCGAAGGAGCCCCGCCTGCAACGCACGGGCTAACCCCTCGTTTATCTACATATGTTCTGTTGAAATAAGGGCTA
Organism: Senecio squalidus; assembly: GCA_910822075.1. NCBI lineage: Eukaryota > Viridiplantae > Streptophyta > Magnoliopsida > Asterales > Asteraceae > Senecio > Senecio squalidus. The sequence continues at coordinate 19,824,515 of CAJVGC010000582.1, forward strand.
TGAGCTTATTACGTCTTGGTAATGGGTCAAAAGTCAAAACGCGTAAATTTTGGTAAATGTTGAAATGAGTCTGGTCAAGTTAGTTGGGTTGATACATATGACTTTTGTTCATATGCATTGGTGAAGCTAGGAATTTAGCTTTAGAAGGGCCAAATAGTTTACAAGATACTAACAAAATAAACATTATTTAAGTAATGTCGAATGACGTAGCCATAAATGAACAACTAAATTGTTAACGGAACAAGCGTATATTTTTTGGGGTAGGCCGTATAAGACTCTCAAATGGAACAAGTGTATATTTTTGGATGGGCCAATTACAATTGATTAAACATAACTAGTTATATATTACAGTAATATAAAGTCTACAATTCTCGACCAAATTTTTTGGGATCCACCCAACCTGGCTTACAATAAAGTTACCCGTTTTGGCCCAGAATCTATTAGCCCGCACATTTTTCTACTTACTGGTAAGATAGTGAAACCTACTGTGGCGATCCAAAATATTTGGGTCTAGGACCAGAATTCGGTCTCATAAGGTGTTTCTCCGGACACAAAAAACACACAAAGGGGATGATAATTATAACGATAACAAACAAGAAAAACATCATAAACAACCATTAAACACTTTCCATATAAAGCTGGACCGAATAAATAAGTTGTTGACAATGCAAATGTATCTCTAGCATCATACAACCTCATAATTCTACCTATAAAAGACACCATATCTTTCTGCAAGTCACATATTTCCTGAAGCGTTTCAATAAACGCATTATTATAAACTAAACTGCTATAATTAGAAACTGATATAAATAAAGTCACAACGGATAAAAGGGTAATATAGACCATTTAACTGGCTTGTATCAAAAGGCAGTTTTTAACCATCTTGCGACGGTTACACAACCAGAAACACTTGATGGAGACCATAGGAAACAAGCAAGGCTGCAAAATAAATGTACGACGGTGTTAACAAATCTTGAGGTAGGAGAAATCATCAAGTTATAAAAGAGAAGTACGTTTGAAATTCAAAAATTACCCGTCTGGTGATGATTTCAACTTTGGCCATGGCTTCTGCTGATAGAGTGTCGCTTCATAAGCTTTCGACGATCATCCTGCAAAAAATTTCATGTCAGGTTACCAATACATGTAATATGTAGCAGTATGAGTGAATGAGTGACTAGCACTTTGTTTCTAGATAAGCAACATGAAAGAATGATATAACTGCGCAAAACGAGCAACATAATTTGATACTTTTACCAATAATAGTAACTTACTTCAAACTTATCAGAATAGCAACATATTTCCATTTCTCACCCATTATTGCAACCATGAGGTAATGGACATTGTTATCATCGGAATAAAAGATGAACGTATGTTGTCATTTCAGGTAATTTTTAGGGTATGTTGCTAATTTGAGCAATTTACCCTAGTAGAAAACTCCAATTGGCCATAGAGAGACAACAGAAAACTTATAGTTCACCAAATAGGACCTTGTTTGGTAAACTTTATTTTATGATTTTAGTTATAGCCTTTTTTAATGTAAACGCTCTTGTGATGGTTTGTTTGATAAAAAAAAATTAACACTTTTAGAGAAAAAAAAAATTGTACGGTTTCGGAAAATGAGATGCGAAAACTTAGAAGAAAAGGTTGAGATAGTGTTTTATTGGTTTGAAACCTCAACCCGAGTTAATAGTTAATTCATGTGTTCTCCACAAAATAGAAACCCAATTTGTAGATTATATAAGCATCAAATCAAGGTTACAAAAAAAATCGTGAATAGCTTTTGTGACCCAAAAACATAAACGGCGTCGACTTTTTTTAAAAAGTAACCAGAAAACTAGACGCAAGAACGTAACTAAATTACTTATATTATGGGATACTTTTGACCAACTCAACCCGTATGACCAGTTTCCCTTTCAATCAGATTTTTATTTTTATGTTTTTGACTCCCAAATTAACCTGTTTTGATATGAGGTTTGAAAATTGCAACCGCTTAATAATAATCTTAAGGACCTAAAATGCAGAAAATGACCCACCTTGTACATTGAAGCAGCTGATTCGGATTCTACAGTTTGATTTGGGTCAAGCATTTGGAAGCCATCCAAAGCATCTAAAGTTAGCTGCCAGCCACAAAGAGCTAAAGCACCAGAACTGGAACTGGAACCAGAACCATTGTTCTTGCTAACACCAGCCGCAGCAACATTCCCATTCACCCATGGACAGAAAAAATTATGATGTTTAATTGGATCGAACTCCACAGCTTCTTCGAAGTTGCTTTCTCCATTCGGAGGACCTACATAAAACACCACAACCAATTCACCGGTCTAGCAACACGGTTGTCTTAATAAAAATATGTAAATAACTGATGCAATAATTATGATTTACAGATACTAAATTATTACATTAGTAATCTAAATCGTTGAATAAAGATGATTTGGGGAGTCGAATGACTAGATAATAGACTTTGTGCAAATTTCAACATGTTTGACCCATTCCTTCTTTTAGCGAATATTTGTTTATTTGACAGGTTTGAGTTTTACCCAACCCAGAGTGACCCAATCCAAAGTGTTCGTTTGTTAGAATCACTGGAAAGGGAGGGTGTGTATATGTGAGCATAAATAAAGACAGTATGGACTAGAGTTGGAAAAAAGGAAGAGTCGGGTAACAGGTCAAAACGAGTAACTATTGCTAGAGCCTAGGTCGAATTGGGTTGACCTGTACATTTTTTGACACTTTTTGTCCAATAGTCAAATATGAACACAAAATATAGGAAGTTTTATGCATTTGAGACACTGTGGAAGGCTTTCAACCAGTTCACCCCGTTTCTCTTTTAGCTGATTATTTTGATTTTACCCACTTGACCCGTAAAAGATAAAACATAACCCAAACATTCATAAGTAACTGGGTCAAATTTGAAAAATCTGGAATAGACCTACCTATCCCATTTGCAACTGGATCATTTGTGAATTCACATTCATCAGTAGGAGATGACTTCCCTGTCTGTGTCACCTCATCCTTAGATGCTTCAAAACCAGAACATAAAACCGCATTGCAAGAAAGAGAAGGGTGTGTACTATGCTCGTTGGCTAACATGTTCATATTACTCGTCCTCTCACCACTTTCAACAGATTCTGTTTTAACTGACCCGACAATTTTTGACCCACTATCAGCTTTTCCAACCGACCTCGACGTCAAATCTTGATCCATTTCTTCGGGGACAAAATCACCCATCACTCCAGGATCTGCAGCAAATTCACCATTTTGTCCTTGATTTTCTGTGACTTCGCCCACTGGTTCCATGTCCCCAACAACACTTTCTGTCCTATGAACGGAAGCATCAGCACCATGAATTTCCGCTTCATGACTCGCACCCATTCCAACACTTCCACCACTAATGGCAAGGCTCGGACCGTCCCCACGGTGGCCCGTGGCGGTATCGGTGTTCAGTACTTCCTCATCATTGGTGCTGCTAAGACCTATCTCACCCGGAGCCCGAACCAACACAGGACAGACACTCTGTTGGGCTTGAATACTGATGTTCAAATCTGAGTTTTCATTTAAATCAGGACTTTTAAAAGCTGACACAGATGGATAATTGACATCCACATCGTCAAAATCTCCAGGATAATTTTCGACACTTTCCATTGAATCATTATCTTCACAGTGATAAACTGTATCCATTGCAATAACAGAAGAAGCTCGTGCTGAATCTATAGCGGTTGGATGAAACTGGGCTTCCCGTTCAATATCAAAATATAAGGTCTGGGTCTGGCTAGGTCCCGCACCAGATGAATCTCGTCTAACTGATTCAAAAACATGAGACTCACGTTCACAAGGACGTTTAGAAGGACCAGAAGACTGCTTGCTGTCATTGACTTCATCACCATCACGGTCAATCACAACACCCTCAACACTATCCGCCTGCTGCATCATGATATGGGGTGGTCTATCAACAGTGCTTCCACCTTCATCCAAATTCCGCTTTCGAGTACTTGGACCTCGGGATTCATAAGATGCTGCCCGGTCCCCCACCTCACTACTGGCGGGCTGCCCGATATTTAAATCTTTCCCTATGTTTGCATCTTGGTATTGTTCAGATATCACAGTTTTATTTGCATGTTCTGCAGAAAATCCACCACCCATTGTAAGATCCAAATCCACACCAATATTTGACATCGACTTCCCTTCCCCCGTGGTTGCTGCTTCATCAATATCATTTTGGTCTTTTTCCATGCCAACCCATCCATTAATTCCACTAGCTGCACTTGTCCCACGAGTAAGAGCCATCTTTTTGCTTGTTTCAGGGACATCGGTAATATTAGGAGCAAAACGAGAAGGACGATTAACAGTCAGGAAGTCCAAGATTCTGACTGTTGCCCCACATAAACTACAGTCCAGCAAAGGTGATCTTGGTCCCAATTGTTCATTCTTTTTGGGGGGTTTTTTAGATGATGTAGACAATGCTTTTTTGTTAGGAAGTCGATCTTCTGGAGGGGCACATTCTTTATTGGGGGTGAAAGAACATCCGTTTCTAGCTGACTGAGCAGAATTCTCTTCACAGTCTTGAACATTTGGAAGCCATATCGGCTCCCATCCACAAAGACTTATCAACTTCTGGGCCTAAAGACAGGTGAAATATCATTAAAGCAAAAATAAAACTGTCAAATGACAAGAATAACTAGAAGCGGCCATTTTGACCCATTTACTTATTAATGAGTCGTATTGGGCTGTGTTTAACCTCAAACAGGTTAAATATATAAAGCTTTCCTAAAAGGGAACGGGTTGAAAGTCAGTCAAAGTCTATCTTAAAAGCATAAAACCTCCTAAATCGTTTTATTTAAAGATTCAGATTATTATTGTAAACTTTGTTTTACCACCTAAGCTATTATGAAAGATAGAAATTATTATATTTTACTTAAAAATATTAGAAAGGGAAACAGAAGACTTTGTGGGTCAACCCAACAAAAGCAGAACGTTTGACTGGTACTAAATTATAGGCAGTTTCAGATTGATCCATTTTGACCAATCATCCAATTTAGGTGATGCATGTATCTTACACGTGAATATATGCATAAAGCCTCTTCTCTGTTATTATTGGAACCAGATGCAATGTCTGCCTTACACCCGGATTCCCCATCTGTGAAAGTATATGACTGAAGCAAAAAACGGTCAATTTCTTGGCCTCTAGATTCCCGCATCAGGTCAAGTGTGGAAGCAGCCACAATCGGCAAGTTGTGAAATTGGAATAATCCATCACAACGGTCCTTATAACCCCCTATTAATGCTGATGGAGGAGTGGGAGGGAACTGCACTAAGCTTTCGGCACAGCTGTTTCCTCTCCAAGGGCATGTGGCTTTGTGTCCTTCATCCAGCTGATTAGCAAATTCTTCTCCAACATTATCACCTGCAGTTAACAACGTATGAAAAAAAAAAAAAAATTATGAAAAGCGTATGTATTATGATCATAACTCATTATCTGAAAAAAGAACAAAGTCACTTAAAGAATTCAGGTAACAGTAAATCTAACCTTCAGTGGGAGTCCATGAATCTGGTGCAACATATTTGAGGGTCGCACCGCAAGACTCGCATTCTATTTTATCAACATCCACATTTACCCAGCCTCTTCTTGCACAGGCAAGCGAACTAGCAGCCTACATGGCAGATTGGTTGGTATCAGCAATCCAATGATTTTGGCCACTAATGGAAAGTGCAAAGTTCTTTATATTACGAGAATCTTAGGTTAGATTGAGAAACAGTGGTGGAATTCTTTACATCCCACGAGTTAACGGCATCAAATTTTGTTGTTAATGATCTCATATTTGGCATATACATGTCACTAGGTTGTTATAACGAGATCAGCTTGCCATTTAAAGTCTAAACCTTAAAACTAGGGTCTTTTGCAACAGTCACGAAATCAAGAAGAAAACAGGTATATGCACATTTGGGCCATATTTGTTGACTTGAGACTTCATCAGAATCTTAAACTTAGTAACATAAAGAACTAGCCTCGGTATTATAATTTGGTTTTACATTATAAGCATAATAAATTCAATCTTTCACACTTCATCCAAATCAGCTCCTATTAATCTGAAATCATTGGCAAATTGGTATGATAGAATCGAGAAATGAAGCAGCAAAAAGAGAGGATGATTTATTTTATTTTTAAGGGGGGTAATGACTCATTTTGAGCCGGTAAATGTCCTCGGCAGAATGCACCTAGTGAGAATCAAATCTTAGACCCCTCACCTTTTTGGTGAGAGTTTATCCAATAGAGCTTCCGGCATGGAGCCCATGTTTAAAATTTCATTTCCCCTGGAGCTTGCGGCTTTGTTTAGAAGTCTTAGCTACTCTACACCTTTGTCCTAATCTCACCCACGTCTATTTAGGCGATAACTTCAATTAGATGATATCCAACTTAAACTACTCTCAAGCAAGTTCAAATCAACCGCTCCCAGTTCCGCCTACATCATTACCTTTAAAATGGACCATGTTGCTCAACGTCGGTCAGAGCAAGCCTTCTTATATGTGTATCCCATCTGGTGGCCTAAATTGAACAATTTTAGAGTGTATTCGTTATTTTAGAAACAATTAGGTATATGGCCTATCAAGTTTCACACACCATGTTACTACTAACAAAATCCATCTTATCCGACACTATGTTATACCACTATATCTCTACAAATTCTCTTATCTCCGCTATTCATCTCATCTCATGTCGAATTTTAAACCCCGACACTAAGAAACGTGAAGTCACATGCATGATACCATCTAATAAAAAGGGATATTAATTTCGGGAGTTTTTTTAGAATCTTCAAGCTAGATTATAAACTAGAAGAAGAAAAGTTCATGATACAAGATGCAAAATATACGGTCCATTTGATGTATAATACTATATATTGGACACGTTAATAAGAAAATAAAGCGAAAAAAGAAAGAATTTACGAGAAACCTTAGGCTTTCCGAACCAATTAGCAGGGTTAAACGAGGACAATCTCCTCAAAAGATCACCCCTTTCCCAGGGTCTACAGGAAGGGTGAGGTGAACCAGCGGCAGTAGCAGTCAAAGAAATCCACATAGGCTGCGAACCAATTCGAGATTTGGATCCCAACCAATCCGTACTAGCATTAGTGGCAATAGCGTGTGATGATGCACCAGCAGAACTAATCAACAGATACATTAATTATGTATACATTAACAAGAGAGTAGAAGTAAATAAGTAATTAAAAAGGGAGGATATACGGAACCCTAATTTGAATTTGAAATTACAATTAGGTGGAATTAGGGTTAGGTACCTGGCAGCAGGGTAATTGCTGAAGATTAATGCGTCACCAGAACTACTCATTCCTTCTTCTCTCATCTCTCTCTCTCTCTCTCTCTCTCTCTCTCTCTCAGTTTGTTGGTTAATTCCACTGGTTTTAGGTCCGTACTAGACTTCTAAATGCTACCAAAATTAAATGTGGTTTAAATTTAACTCCATATTTTCGTAAAAAGTCCCTGTGTCCTAGCGAGAACGTTTCGCGAATTTGATTATTAGTTTGTAAATATTCATATATCAATGTATTATGTATCTATTAATATTATTTTCTTCTACTATTTTTTATGGTTAATAAAAACTTTTTTTATATTCTATAAAGAGATTTCTTTTTCTAGTCTCGAAATTTGTCAATGATATATTAGATATGGTACTTATAGTTTTGAATTTCAAGTCTTCTTGATGCATCAAAGTTTTGTACAGTAGTATTTAACAACTTGTGATTGTTAAGTCATATACCTTAAATATTGTGTTTAAAAAAATTTTATTTTTATTTTTTTTATTACAAACTCAAAAAACCCTCATATGAAGTCTAAGGGGGTCTTTGAGATTACATATTTTTTTTTATGTATATTATATATCAACATTGAAACCACAATCTTAAAAGTTATGATTTATAAGTTCAGACATGCATGAAAAACTAATATGTTACATATGTTTTTTAAAAGTCGGAAGTGATTTCCTACATACAAGTACCCGTTATTGAAATAATACAGGTGGTTAATGCATTTTTTTTTCTTTTTTAACCACAACCATTAGAGTTGTTATTAAAACTCATTGTATATTGTGTTTTCTAAAACACATAAAGCACTTTTAACTGTTTAAGTAAAACTGCGTTTTTTGACTTATTTTATAAACTAAAAAAACATACTTATCTTTTAACCACCAACATTGTTGCTTATTTCCAAGTTCGTAGATAACGTAAGGCGTTGCGTGGCGGCAAGACAAACCTCAAGCTTTGCGAAACATGACGATTTTCAATTGAAGAGAAGTATTGTTGGGCAGTCGGGGATGAAAATGTCCATGACCACGTCCCCGTCCCCCTATAGTTTTTAGCAACCATTTTTTTTTTGTAGCATTTGCTGTATGGAATGCTAATAATAATGTAGAGCGTGACAAGTGATTTTTCATCAAAAGTTCATCGTCCTATTACATGACAAAGAAAATGCACTCAGTTAAATATATCTTATAAGTTTATACATCATGTAGTGATCTCGACAACAAATGAACAAACATGTATTTTAACTTTGGTCATGATAGAATTGACAAGAATACAAAAGGGATCGAAAACACCAACCCGTTTGATTTAGCTTTTAAAAGTCGTGATTTAAATGAAAACTCAGATTTGAACATCAACCTAAAATGCTACGCGACGGGTAACTTTTATCCACCTAAAATCGTATATAAACTATTTTTGAAGTTTAATTTGTTTGAAATAATGTCGATTTTATGGTAGTTATAGATATGCTTGTGTATGAGCAATGTCACGTTATAAAAAAAAGTATAAGTTGAACAACATGTGTGTTGAAAAATAAAAATAATATAACAATACTTAGAATTCGCACAATGCGCGAGACATATAATTTATTGAACAATTATGAGATTTAAAAAGCTAATTATTATTGAATAATTATTTACTACATTTGCATCATTTCTTTTAAAAAGCTAATTATTATTATTATTTTTTTAATTTGAAAACTAATCATGTAATTTATTGAACATTTATGAGATTAATAATCAATATTATGAATTTAAACATTATCTGAAAGTTACAAATTACCACTAATAGTAAATTTTGAAAATTTAATTTTTAAGAATATTCTAAAATTAAAATACATCAAATTTGTTTTATAAAGTAGTATAGATGTAGAAATAAATTAGAAACATATAATTAAATATTAATATAATTATTTACTACATTTGCATCATTTCATTTAAAAAGCTAAATATTATTATTATTTGTATTAATTTAAAAACTAATCATGTAATTTATTGAACAATTATGAGATTTAATAATCATTATTATGAATTTAAACTTTTATTTGAGAGTTACAAATTACCACTAATAGTAAGTTTTGAAAACTTAATTTTAAGAGTATTCTAAAATTAGAATACATCAAATTTGGTTAATAGAGCAGTATAGATGTAGCAATAAATTAGAAACATATAATTAAATATTAACATAATTATTTATTACATTTGCATCATTTCTTTTAAAAAGCTAATTATTTTCTTTTTATTAATTTGAAAAGTAATAATGTAATTTATTGAACATTTATGAAATTTAATAATCATTATTATGAATTAAACATTTATTTGAGAGTTACAAATTACCACTAATAGTAAGTTTTGAAAACTTAATTTTAAGATTCTAAAATTAGAATACAAAATTTATTTTATAGAGTAGTATAGATGTAGGAATAAATTAGAAACATATAATTAAATATTAACATAATTACTTACTACATCTGCATCATTTCTTTTAAAATGCTAAATATTATTATTATTTTTATTAATTAAAAACTAATCATGTAATTTATTGAACAATTATGAGATAATAATCATTATTATGAATTCAAATATTTATTTAAGAGTTACAGATTACCACTAATAGTAAGTTTTGAAAGCTTAATTTCAAGAGTTGTAAAATTAAAATACATTAAATTTGCTTAATAGAGTAGTATAGATTTAAGAATAAATTAGAAATATATAATTAACTATTAACATAATTATTTCCTACATTTGCATCATTTCTTTTAAAAAGCTAATTATTATTATTATTCTTATTAATTTGAAGACTATTCAGGTAATTTATTGAACAATTATGAGATTTAATAATAATTATTATGAATTTAAACATTTATTTGAGAGTTACAAATTAACACTAATAGTAAGTTTTGAAAAATTAATTTTAAGAGTATTCTAAAATTAGAATACATCAAAGTTGCTTTTTATAAAGTAGTGTAGATAATTAGAAAATACTGAAAAATCTAATTACTATTTTTATGCCCCGAAGGGCCGATATATTATATAACAATGTATTTTTTTCGTATCACATACTTTTTCTCGCCACAACATCAAGTGGGTATTTTACTAGTTTATTGTAACATAATTGTAACACTCGGAACCAAATACACACCATTTTTTTTAAACTTACAAAATATGTAACTAACGTTCTAAGGTGTTACTCTTTCATTTCTTTAGTTAACGACAAATGTCTGTTAACATCTCAATTTAGAAATTGGAGCAGAAGCTCTAACAAAAACATTTTTAAACATTTAATCTTTACAATACGGTCCCCCTTCCCTTCTTCTTTAGCTTGTCGTGCCATAAATCTCGATTACCTATAAAACATACAATTAACATAATATATTAGCGTTAAGCTAGTGCATATACCTTACAATCATGTTAATCACTTCTAACACGACTTCTTTAAAAATCTACGCTTTCTTTCTTTCCAATCATATCTTTTCTTTCCCGACAATTAAATGTCGTATCTAACTCTTCTTTTCTTTCCCGGCAATTAAATGTCGTATCTAACTCTTCTTTTCTTTCCCGACAATTAAATGTCGTATCTAACTCTTCTTTTCTTTCCCGGCAATTAAATGTCGTATCTAACACTTCTTTTCTTCCCAACAATTAAATGTCGTATCTAACACTTCTTTTCTTTCCCGACAATTAAATGTCGTATCTAACTCTTCTTTTCTTTCCCGACAATTAAATGTCGTATCTAACACTTATACATACCCTCGCGGTATGTAAAGTTAATGCTACTTCTTCTCGACAATGAAAGTCGATCTCTTTTCTTTTCCGACAATTAATTTGTCGTATTTAACCATTATTTTTCTTATAACAATTTATAATATGCTTCATACCCAAAAAATTCTTCTAATCATCAAGAATCAATTATAACATATATATATATATATATATATTATTCAAACAACAATAATAAACATTTACCACCTCTATACACAAGTCTACACATAACTAATGAGTTCACATCATGTGTTCAACTCATTAACTTCATAACCCATCTAACTACATATCTTATCATTCACATTTATTAAACATTCTCAACAATAAATGTCTCCCGACCCAATTCTATAAACGATCTACTAACTCGGGTCATCAACCCATTTATATTTTATCTCTTTCTATAAACAATCTATTAACTCGGGTCATCAACCTATTTATTTTCTATCTCTTTCTATAAACAATCTACTAACTCGGGTCATCAACCCATTTATATTCTATCTCTTTCTATAAACAATCTACTAACTCGGGTCATCAACCCATTTATATTCTATCTCTTTCTATAAACAATCTATTAACTCGGGTCATCAACCCATTTATATTCTATCTCTTTCTATAAATAATCTATTAACTCGGGTCATCAACCCATTTATATTCTATCTCTTTATTCGACAATCAAATTGTCGTATCTATCACTTATACATACCCTCGCGGTATGTAAAGTTGATACTACTTCTTCTCGACTACTGAAAGTCAACTTCTTTTCATTATAACAATTTATAACATACTTTATTCACATAAACAACATCAAAACTACTAAAAACTAATATGGACAACAACTACTACTCATTGCATAACATTGCAAATAAAACAACTCATTTTGATCACTCACTGCTACATTAGTGTCATATCATAATTATCAACAATCCAAAATATAAATAACAACCATAACATAAATAATCGTAACATAAATAACCATAACATAAACAACCATAACATAAATAACCGCCATAACTTAATTAACAACCATAAACATAAATAAGCACCATAATAAGGCCTCTACGGTTTAATTCTCGTTATATGCTCAACAATATATACTTTATCATTGATTACAAAATATTCCAAGACTGATTAAAGTCTCATCTTTCTCTTCTTCCAACTATAGAGAGTTGGTTCTTACTTTTTTCTGACTATTTAAGTCGTATACATACCCTCGCGGTATGCAAATTTAATTCTACTTCTTCCCGACTAATATAAAACAATTCTACTTCTTTCCAACTTATAAATGTCATTTCTACTCATCTCTAACTTAATAATGGTTTAGGATATCATTCCCACACTTAAACTACTTTAAAGATCACTAAAAACTGGTCTAGGCACTAACTGCTCCGCATCTAAACATTTCTGAAAATCAACCATGGCCACGGAGTGCCAGATGCGGCGCACCATGGCTTAGGTGCGGCACATCTAGGCCAGTGGCATGGCTGATTTTCGTTTTGATGTTTTCCCGCACTTACACGTTAGTTTACGGCACTTCTAGTTCTTATTTCCGCTAACAACTTAACCATATATATACATAGTATATAAATCAACTCTCAAAAATATTTACATACAAATATAAACATTCAACATATCAAATAAGTTCCGTATACTCACCTCGAAGTCGGATTAAGCTACAACCTACAAAGCTCTTCCTTTTTACTCTTTTTCTCCAAATCTGCGTTTTTACAACCAAACACAATTCTTTCTTTCAATATATTTTACATACATATAAATACATGTATTAACCTCATTACAACTCTTTCTAACTATTTCTAACTCTTTCTAACACCTTCTAACTATCTTTTGTGGGAAGTGGTTCAAAATTGTAACAAATCCATAACCATTGCAACTGGAAGCACAGAAGCTGCTCCACCCACAGATCAAGAAAAGAAACAAAGACATATAGAGAGTCAAGCCTTAAGCAGCTTGCTGTTGGCTATTCCAAATGACTATCAACACAAGTTTTGCAAATTCAAAGATGCAAAGACTCTCTGGGAGGCACTAGAGAAAAGGTTTGGTGGAAATGCAAGCACTAGAAGAAACTATAAGGAGGTCCTGAATCAACAATTTGAAACCTTCAAAGCATGAAGAGGAGAGACACTAACCCAGATCTTTGACAGATTTAACAGACTGTCAAGTGAAATGGAAATAGTGGGTATTACCATCTCCAAAGACACTCTAAACAGGAAGTTCCTAAGGTCTCTTCCTGAAGAATGGATTCCATACACCATCAACTATAGGCAAGGATATGCCTTGGAAGAAATGGAATTAGATGATGTTTTCAATGAGCTGAGAGTGTTTGAAGGGGAAGTAGACTCAAAGAAAGGTCAAACAAGCAGCAGTCCACAAAACATTGCTTTTGTATCGTCAAAAGCACCTGAAGTAAATACAACTCCTTGTGACCAAGGTTTTGTAGATGGTGGAAGTGGTACTTCAAAAGGACCACGATATGAGAACATAGATGACACAACTAGAGAAGCCTTTTTTACCAGCCATGTGAACTCAGGTTTGATTATTGATGACCTGGAACAACTCAATGCAGATGACCTTGAAGAAATGGATCTTAAATGGCAAATGACCATGTTAAGTGTTAGAACAAGAAGATTCATTCAAAGGAGTGGAAGAAGAAATTTTGCTTTCAAAAGAAATGACAATGCTGGTTTTGACAAAAGCAAAGTAAAATGCTATGAATGTCAAGAACCGGGTCATTTTGCAAGAGAATGTCCAAACAAGGATAGTACTCAAAAACGTGCACAAAATTCACACCATGAAGGAAGACAAGGAGGATTTCAAAGAAATCAAAGCAACCAAGAGAAACCTTCCACAGCTTTCACAACAACAACAACAAATGATGAAGAAGGAGGGTATGATTGGAGCTTTGAAGCTGGTGATGCAGTGACTAATCATGCCTTGATGGCTGATGTGAATGAATCCATTCCAAATGAGGTACTTTCAAACCTTTGTACTCCAAACTGCATTAAACAACTGAAATAATACAGGGATCACAACCAAACGGTTTGTGATGAACTGAAATTGGCCAATCAAAGTAGAAATGAGTATAGACACATCATAATTAGTTTTGAAAACCAAGTCAAGGCATACCAACAAAATGAACTAAAATATGAAGAAAAAATTGAGTTTTTGACATGGGAAAGAAACAGTGCATTAAAAAGGGTTGATGCCATAGAGATCAAAATGGTCGAGACCAAGCTAGAATGTGATCAAATCAAGTTGTCAATAACTAAATATGAAAAATCTTAAAAAACAATGGATGAAATCCTAAAAATTCAAATCCATGGCAAGTCAAAAGAAGGAATTGGTTACAACAATGTGTCACCACCATTTAACCAAAATTATATTCCTTCAACCCCTGATTATAACATTCAGAAGGAGAATGAAAATTTGAAAGACTTGATGAACCCAGACCCTGTCAAAATTGATGTTGAAAAGGATGTAAAAGAATTGTTTCCAAAATTATTTGAAAAACCAATTACTCCTGTCAAAATCATCTCAAACAAACCAGTCATTCAAACGTCTCAAACTGTAAAGAAATCAAAAGTTCAGACTGCTAACAAAAATGAAGCTTCAACGTCAAAGAACTTTAAAAAATTAAAACCTGTGCCAATTAAAATTGCACAAAAACCTTTGACGATTGAAAAATCAAAAGTGTCAAATCAAATTAAACATTCGTGTAACTGCGCTAAAACTCCACCACGTGAAAATCAAAGAAACTTGAACAATTTAATGACACAACGAAATCCAAACTTCATCAAATCTGAAACCAGATGTCGCTACGTCTGTGGTAAAATTGGACATATTGCAAAAAACTGTTATTATAATCATGTGTTCAATGGAAAGGGAAAAAGAATTTCAAACACAGTAAATACTGATATCAGTAGAAACTCTGCTAAGGCAAAGATATCTACTGACGTCAGTAGGAACACTGTAAAAAGAAAATCTGAAAAGACTAAGAGTACTGACAACAGTAGAAACAAAACAAAAACTGATGTCAGTAGTAAAAAGTCTCCGAAGGGTGTGATTACTGATGTCAGTAGTACCAAAACGAAAACTGACATCAGTAGCAACAAATTGTGGGTCATCAGTAGAAACAACAAAATTCACAAAATCACTACTGCTTCCACCCCTGACACCAAAATTGCTAAGACCACAACCCTTCATGCATCATCTCTTTACTTAAAGCAATTTGATTACAATGATGCTAAAGGTCAACCCAAGACAACCATGGCTTGGGTTCCTAAAAGGAATTAACCCGTTTTCATGTGCAGAGCAAGCCAACAGTCTAAAGAGGAGGACTATGGAAATTATGGCATGTTGATAGTGGCTGCTCAAGGCACATGACTGGCAACAAAGACTTCCTTCAAAACTTTGTTGAATATGATGGAGGTTATGTTGCATTTGGGGGAAATTCCAGAGGAGGAAAAATAACTGGCAAAGGGACAGTTACTTGTGGTAGAATGAGATTTGACAATGTTCTGTATGTCAAGGAGCTGAAATACAACCTGGTAAGTGTATCTCAGGTATGTGACAGCAAGAACCTTGTCCTCTTCACTACAAAAGAATGTATAATTCTTGATCCTAGGTTCAAAATTGATGAAAGCATGATCATTTTGAGAACACCAAGGAGAGAGAATGTATACTGTTTGGATATGGCCAATGCACAGTTGGAAAAGGAACACTGTTTTATATCAAAAGCATCTTTAGATGAGTCTTCTTTGTGGCACAGAAGAATGTGTCACATGAATTTCAAAAACATGAATAAACTTGTCAAAAATGATCTTGTAAGAGGTCTACCTCAAAAGGAATTTAATGTTTTGACCATTGTGTTTCTTGTCTTAAAGGCAAGCAACACAAAGTGTCTCATAAATCTAAAGAAGTTAATTCAAATGATTCTATTTTACAACTGTTGCATATGGATCTTTTTGGCCCAACCCATATCCAAAGCATGGGAAAGAAGTCATATTGTTTGGTTATTACTGATGATTACTCACGTTTTACTTGGGTTTTCTTTCTTAACTCTAAAGATGAAACATGAGAAATTCTTAGATCTTTTCTTGTTAGGATAGAAAACACAACAAATCAAAAGGTAAAAACCATTAGATGTGACAATGGGACAGAATTTAAGAATCATGACATGAATGTGTTCTATGAGAAGAAAGGCATAGAAAGACAATTTAGTGCCCCTAGGACTCCTCAACAAAATGGTGTTGCTGAAAGAAGGAATAGGACTCTCATAGAAGCTGCACGTTCTATGTTAGCAGATGCTAAGTTTCCCATCACTTTCTGGGCAGAGGCTGTCAATACTGCATGTTATGTTCAAAATAGAGTGTCAATTGTAAAATCATGTACAAAGACCCCTTATGAGCTCTTTCGCAAGAGAAAGCCACTCATAAGCTTCTTAAAACCATTTGGGTGTCCTTGTACAATTTTAAACACAAAAGAACATTTAGGAAAGTTTGATAGCAAAGTAATTGAAGGATTCTTTGTAGGTTACTCATCACAAAGTAAGGCATTTAGAGTTTATAACATCAAATCCAAACTTGTAGAAGAAAGTGCCAATGTTACTTTTAATGAGAAAACATTGAATGCTAATGGTAGTGGTCCTGATTGGATATTTGATATAGATGAACTAACCAAATCTTTAGGATATCATTTTGTAGTCAGTAATGATGCGGGAACAGGTACAAAATCAGCTGAAGCTTCAAGTTCAAAGGGTCCTACTGATCAGTATCAACCAGGTGCAAATACTGATCAGTACCTATCCACTGAAGTTTCTACTGATCAGTACATTCAGAGGCCAACTACTGATCAACTTTAAAACAAAGAACATGAAGGATTTGTGTACTTCGCTGTCTACACTGCTGATCCTCCAAGCATTGTTCAATCTCAAGCAGTTGTAGAAGATCAAGAAGAAACTGAACCACAATCATCTCAAGAAGAAGAAGTTCCACAAGCTGAAGATGTTCCTTCACCTGAGATAATTTCAAGCAATGATGGTGATGCTCAATATGATGAATCTCTACCATCTGACAATGAGGGGGAGATTCCAGACACAAATGACACCAATCCGGGATCAACCATTGCAGAGGACATTCATCCTTCTCAAAGAATCAACATGGAACATCCAATGGAACAACTCTTAAGTGACTTGAATTCTTCAGTTCAAACAAGGGGAAGACTGCACATAAGTCTAAATGAATGCTTGTTTGCATGCTTCATTTCTCAAATGGTGCCAAAGAAGGTAACTCAAGCATTGAAAGAACCAAGCTGGGTTGAAGCAAGGAAGGAAGAATTGCTTCAATTCAAACTTCAAGAGGTGTGGACATTGGTGATCTTACCCAGTGGAAATAGGGTAATTGGAACCAAATGGATCTTCAAGAACAAGACTGATGAGAGAGGCATTGTCATCAAGAACAAAGCCAGACTAGTTGCCCAAGGATACACTCAAGAAGAAGGCATTGACTATGATGAAGTCTTTGCTCCTGTAGCTAGAATGGAGGCAATTAGTATCTTTCTTGCTTTTGCATCATTCAAGGGATTTACAGTCTACCAAATGGATGTCAAAAGTGCTTTCTTGTATGGAAAGATTGAAGAAGAGGTTTATGTGTGTCAACCTCCTGGTTTTGAATATCCAGACTATCCTGATATGGTATATAGGCTTGACAAAGATCTATATGGCCTTCATCAAGCTCCAAGAGCATGGTATGATACTCTTTCATTCTATCTGCTGGAGAATGGGTTCAAGAGGGGAGCCATTGATAAGACCTTGTTCATAAAGACTGTGAAAAAGGACATTTTATTGGTGCAAATCTATGTTGATGATATCATATTTGGTTCAACCAACACAAGCTTATGTAAAGACTTTGAAAAGATGATGCACAAGAAATTTCAAATGAGTTCTACGGGAGAATTAAACTTCTTCCTTGGTCTTCAAGTCAAGCAAATTCCTACTGGGATTTTCATTCACCAAACCAAATATGTGAATGATATCTTGGTAAAATTTGGGTTTCAAGATAGCAAACCAGCAAGCACTCCATTTGAAACACACAAGCACTTGGAACATGATCTTATGGGAGAAGAAGTAGATGAACATCTTTACAGATCAATGATAGGGTCCTTGATGTACTTAACTGCATCTAGGCTTGACATCATGTTCAGTGTTTGTGTTTGTGCAAGATACCAATGTCATCCAAAAGTCTCACATTTGACTGCTGTAAAAAGGATATTCAGATACTTAAAGGGAAAGCAGAACTTGGGTTTGTGGTATCCAAAGGAGTCTCCATTTGATTTAATTGCTTACACAGACAGTGATTATGGAGGGGAGAACATGGAGAGGAAGTCAACATCTGGTGGATGTCAATTCTATAGTTCCAGACTGGTTTCATGGCAATGCAAGAAGCAAACTAATGTGTCCAGTTCTTCAACTGAAGCTGAATATGTTGCAGCTGCCAGTTGTTGTTCTCAAGTCGTTTGGATTCAGAATCAAATGATGGATTATGGTATGTTCTTTCTTAAAACTCCTATTTTCGTTGACAATAAGAGTACAATTTGCATCATAAACAATCCAGTCAAACACAGCAAAACTAAGCACATTGAAATACGTTTTCATTTTATTAGAGATTGCAATGAAATGAAATTAATTCAAGTTTTAAAAGTTCACACGGACAATCAATTTGCAGATCTTTTCACAAAAGCTTTTGATGTGGGAAGATTTACATTTCTAGTGAACTCAATTGGAATGATAAATCAAAATTGAATTCAAATTCTCTTTCAAAATTAAACGTCTTTGTGCTTGGTCAATTCTGTAAATTTTTGAGTACACTGCTATACATTGCATATTATTGAACTGTGTACTAACCAAAATAAATAAATAAATAAATAAATAAGTACTTTGTTACTGATGATCAGTAGATGAAAGGAACTACTGATCATATGTAACTTTGTCACTACTTATGGATTCCAAGTTTCATGTGTCTACTAATCAGTTGTGGAAACAACTTAGAACGTTTTGTCATGTTGCAAAGACTTTCCTACTGATCAGATGACACATACAAGTCATCAAGTGACTACTGACAAAGGAAGAAGTGTAATACTGATCAGTACAAAAGATTTATCTAACTGATCAGTATGAGAGGACTACACGACTGATGGAAGACTAGGCGGGGAACTACTGATGGTTGACTATACTGATCAGAATGAAATCTACATACTGATGTGGGTTCCTACTGATCAGCACTTAGAATATGAAGGGATGCTGACTCAACATGTTTTCTTGTCGTTTAGTGTTCATTTAATACTGATGAGGGCATTTAAGTCCTTTCCCGACATTATTTGAAAAACTATAAATGCTTCGTCTTCAACCTTAATTCACTTCACCGTGACCTAAATTGCAAGAAAAATCCTCTGAAGAAAACCATCTTTAAAAAATCAAAAAAAAATTCTAAAGTCTGCAAATCAAGTTTAAAATCATCAATGGATCTCGAATTCCATGAACAACACAATGCTATGGCATATCTCATAAAAGGCAAAGAATCAGCGGGTTTTCATTCACTCATAGATTTCTTAAACCGCTCGAAAATCAAATACGCTCTAACTGTCAACCCAACGATTAGAAGTTTACACATCCGAGAATTTTGGGCGACAGCCACCGCGGGTGACCTAAATGGCGTTCCATGTATAAATGCCACAGTTGATAGAAAGCCAGTCATCATCACCGAAGCCATTATTCGCACTCACCTTCAACTGGATGATGAAACAGGTACCATTTATATGCCTAAAGAAAACTTACTTGCGATTGTGGGCCGTATGGGGTACCATATATCCCAACGCGTAACTTTTAACAAAGCACTCCAAGAATTTGGAAACTGTTTGGCCACATAATCCAAACATGTATTTCACCAAAACATAGTACCTGGAATGAAATAAACGTGCCTACTTGTCACACCCCGCTAAAGCGGAAACACGAGATGTGAAGAGCTGGAAGATCATTACACGGGTTATAAAAAACATAACGACATTCAAGTCATAGATTAAAATAAAATTTTACAAGTTCCAAAGTAATAACCAAATCATAACATTTAGTACGAAATACATCGATAAAGTTTCAAATTAAAATTCCCAAAAGAAAAATGGACAAGTCTTTTCCCAATATGGTTCTCACGCGACCGCCTTGACCCGTCCATGCCATGCACCTCATGCTTACACTAAGTTTCCTGAAACATAAGATAAAGTGTCAACTACGAAAGTAGTGAGTGAGTTACAGTTTAAGTTGCTCGGCAAAAGTTTGGTTAAGTATATAAAAGTAAAAGTTTCCAAAAAGGAGGTTTAGCGGAGAAAAGTCGCTTAAAAATTTATATACTTTTAAAGTTCTAAGTAATGGGCGTGTCAGTGCCCTAAAGTTCGTATAGACCAAGTAGAGTCAGATTTAGTCAAATCATAGTTGCGGAAACAATCGCTAAAAGTAGTGCGGAGTAAATCGCTAAAAGTTCATAAATTTATGCGTATAAGTAACTAATTAGATTCTTGTATCAACCTCTTGGCATCTATAACTTAAGTGTTCACACTAAACCGATTGTTCAACCGTGAGGCCCCTTACCCCGCCTATCCTACGGGGAGTCGTCAAGTTCTTAGTAATATGTACTTAGACTGCCATCTAAGCAAGGAACGGTTCTTTCCTAAGTATCGATACCCATAATTACTAAACGGCTCTGAAGTTAATAGTGTGTAAAGTCTAAAAAGCAGTTGGGCACTAAGTAGTTTTGTTTCAAAAAGAGATAGTCGTCCGTCACTTAAGAGTCATGTTATAGTTCCATCAAGGGTCGGTCTCGCATACAAGCATCAATAATTAGTTTAGCCGAAAAGGGGGCAAGCCGGTAAGTTCAAGTAAGCCAGTAGAGCAAAAGTGTTTACGCATAAGAGTTTTAAAGAGTTTGTCCTATATAGTTCAATAGTTCCAAAGTCATAATAGTTTCATAAAAGTTTCCAAAGTTCACCATAGTTTCATAAGTTCGTAAATAAGTTCAAAAGTTCACAAAGTTGCAATTGTTCATAATTGTTTTCAAAGTACAAATAATCTTATCTTTCCCCCAAAAATCATGCAAAAATACATTAAGTAAAAGGGGTTGTAACTCACGGATTGCGAAGAGTAAGAACGTGAAATTCGGTCGGAACGGAAGTCGGGAATCACGGATCGCCTATTGTTACCAAGATAGTTTAATTGGTTAATATCTTATTATGTTATTTATATAATATAATAGATAGAATTTTATTAAACTTTAAGTGTCAAGGTTAAGTAATGTCCAAAATAGTCCGAAATGGTAATTGTCACGATTTTGTCCAAACGCTCGATTTAACGTTTATTATTATTATTATTATGTTACGGGTGCTTTTGCTCGCTGAAGTGGGTTACATTTTTCTAAGGAAATTTGGGCAGCGCTTCCGCGCCCAAATTTCATATCCAAAAATGCAATTACCAATTCCGCTCACAATCACCTATAACACAATAATACGTATTAATATAGTTTATTTTATGTCCGAATAGTCCACACGAGTCTCAAATGTTATTGTTTTTACTTATTCAGTCCCAAAATTTCATATGTCAAAAAGTCAGCGGGTCGAATATAGTCAAAACGTCAAATAACAAAAATTCGGGAAAAAGGTCAGGCCTGTGCGCCGTTGTGACCTCTGGAACGGCGCACAGAAGCCATATTTTTCACCCGCTGCGTCATCCTGGTCATAGGGACGGCGCACAGGTCGTGAAATTTCGAGTTTTTGTTGTAAAACGTTTATTTATCCATAGATCTCGACATGCAATAGGTTTAAACTTATTAAAACATCATTTTAACAGTTTCTAAAGTATTTAGAGTCAAAAATTCGTGGATTCAAAGGTTATTTCGGTTAAAAACGTTTTTGACCATAAAAAGTCATAAATCTTTATAAAAACTTATTTTAAGCCTTTAGAACATACATGCAAGTAACAAAATCAGTATAAAATGAAAAGGGAAAGATTTCTACCGAAGAGATTAGCTTGGATGAGGATTTGGTCGGATTTAGCTTCGAAAACCTTTACAAAAATAGTCCTTTTTCGAAATCTTTTGGTTTCCCTTGCTCCTCTTGATGTTTCAAACGTTTAGTATGGAATAAAATGGTGTTTTTGGTGCTGGAAATCACTGGAAATGAGGAAGTTCTTGAGGTTTTTTAGAGAGAAAAGTTGTATGTGTGTGTTTTTGTTTTTGTAAAATGAATATGTGAAAAGAAAATAAAGATAAGTAATAATAATTGAAGTTGGGACTGTCAAATACAGTAATTGAGTGCCTATTTCCGAGTTTGGTTGGTGGGTGGAGTTGAGAAATCGAGACATGCAAAGTTTTCAAATTTATTACAAAATCAGTCCTGCAGGACGGCGCACAAGGCATATGTGCGTCGTCCTGGACCAGTTTTGTAACAAATTTTGTGTTTTTGCTGTTTTTGTATAATTGTTTCGTTGGACCTTTTCGTTAACTAAAGTTTTAAAGTATGTTACATTATGAACTTAGAAAAGTTCATTAGGAGTTTTCTTGGTATTAGGACTTATATAATTTGATTCCGGTTGTGATTCCGACACTGTCGCGGTTCCGGTTATTGAATATTTAAAGACTAGATAGACCAAAAGAGACATAGAGTATAAAAATGCACCTGAAATTGGACGGTTGTCACACTACTGCTACTGCAATGGCATGTTTAGCTGATGGCCAGGTATTTAACTTTTCAAAATTCATTTTTCAAGGGATGCAATGCCAAGGGAAAATTTTTAATGTATCCTAGATTCTTGGCAGAAATCTTTTCAAAGGAAATCCCAAACCTTACTCCTCATGAAAACCTTTTCTTGTCTTCCGTACACTCTTCCAAAACCTTTACATCAATGCGGAAGACAGGGAAAATTTTTGATGGTGATGCAGATACCCCACTTTTTCCAACTATGTTGGGGGTATCTTTATCTGCTTCTAGAGGTGCAGGATCATCTAACCCAGGTGCATCCCAACCCACACCTCCCAATTCTTCTTCTCCACCCATTCCTCCCATTGTGGAGCCTGAGGATCAAGAACCTATTGTTGATATTCCAGCCACTGAACACTCTGTTCAAGCTGATGAACCAGTTGATCAAACTCTTGATCAAACTGAAGCTCCTGTTCTAGAACCACTTGTTGTACCAAGCACAAGTACACCACCTGTTGAGGTTGGCACACACACCCAAACATCCATGCCTGAGACCATGTATGATGCAGAGTTGCATGACCACCTTGTTTCTGAGAACCCAATCCCTCAAACCTTTCCTCACACTTCCCTCTTTCTTGGAAGTGATGATGATGATAACAATGAAGCTGATGATCTTATCAATCCTTTCTCCTATGAAGCATATAGAAATATTTCAGTCTCAATGGGTACACATGAGGTCTCACCCAACCTTACAGAGGTAGCCACCAAGGAGATGAGTGGTTATGTGGAAATGGCTCACCCTACTGCTGTTACACCTAGTGTGACACAGGCCAGAGTGATAGGCAATAAGACCCAATATACGGCAACTTCACTCTATGAAGGATTTTTTGATCCTTCATGTGAAGGTCCCTGGTGCCAAGAAACCATGGGGGGTACAGCTGATCAAGCTAGGCTTGATACTGTATCTTTGTTCCAAGATCTGCCTCATGTTGGTACTCAACATGAGAGTGGGAGAACAGTGTGCACATCCAGGAATTGACGAATAAATGTACCACTTTGGAGGTTAAGGTGACAAAGCAAGGTCAGGAGATCAAAATGCTGAAGAGAAAATTGACCAAGCTTGCTAAATCTGTCAAAATCTCACACTCCTCCATGTTGAAAAGAATAAGAACTGGCAAGGCTCTCAAGAAAGTTAGCAAAACCAATCAAGCAGTTCAGACTGAAGAGGAGGAACATGTAGAAATGGTGGAGAATGTGATTCCTTTGGTGGATAGTGGTGTGCAAACTGATGATGCAACCACTAAGTGGGAGAAATTGGTGATTGCTGAGAAGGAAAATGAAAAGAATGTGGAGGATGAAAAGAATGTGGAGGGTGCTGACAGTTTTGAGAAGGAAATGGAGAAGCCAACTACTGATGAAGAGGTTGTGATTGAAAAGGAGTTGGAAAAAGAGCAAAGCCCAAAAGTTGATGAAGCTATAGTGGGTGAGAAGCCATCAGTAGATACTCCATCTACTGATGCTCCAGCTGCTGATGTGCCACCTTCTACTGATGCTCCAGCTGCTGACTCTTCAACTGCTGATATCCCAGCTACCGATGCTGCATCTACTGAGCCATCAGCTGCTGACAAAAAAGAAAATTGGAGAATGGTTGTGTATGGGGATGCAGAAGGAGAGAAGCCTGCTGATCAATCTACTGATGCACCTTCATCAGCATCTGAAGCTCCTAAGGAAGATATAACTACTGATGATCAAACTCTAGCTAATGTGTTCAGTCCAGATCCTCTGATAGTGGACACATTAACTCAAAATCTCAGTATGTCCATAGATCCAGCTAAGCTCACCAAGGAAAATTATGAGAAAGCCAAGGCAGAACTTCAAAAGATTAGAGAAAATGAAGAGAAGGAAGAAAGGAGGAAACAAAGGAAAAAGGCTGAGAAAGAAAAGAGAAAGGAAAATCAAAAGGTTGGATCTAGCACCCTAATAATCAAAGATCCTCAAGTCCAATCTGAAGCTGATCAACTTATTATGTCTGAGAAAGAGAAGGAGGAAGCTGCCATAGATGCTGAACTTAAAAGAAAAATACAGCAAGTAGAGGAAGATGCAGAGCTGAGCAGACAAATGCAAAAAGAAGAACAAATGTTGGCTGAAGCAGAAAGAAGGAAGAAGCAGACTGAACAGACTCTTGAACAAAAGAGAAAAGATGACAAGAAAAAATTTGTTGACTATCTAGTGAAGAAAAGATCAAATCCAAAGTCTGTGAAGTCAATGAAGCTTAAAAATCTTGCAAATCTTTACAAGGATGTCAAAAGGAAAGAACAAGAGAAGGAGAAAGCTCAGTACATCCTTGAAAGGAACCTGAACGCAGCACATGATCCCAGAATGGGAGCACCTAGTGGTCTTCTGAAAAGAAATAGAAGTGGGGAAATAAGATCAAAGGTGTCTCAAAACCTTTCTGAAGTGCCTGCAAGAAGAGAAATTGAAGAGAGAAGAAGGAGAGAGGCTGAGAAAGAGGTTGAAAGTCCTGAGAAGCCACTCAAAAGGAAAAGGACAGCAGCTGAAGGATCATCAGCAGCTATAGGATCCTCAACAGCTGGAGGATCATCAGCAGCCGGAGGATTCCCAGTTGTTGGAGACTACACAGCTCCTAAAGGTCTATCATGGAAGGAGAAAGAGGAAGAATTTGAAGCTGCTAAGAAAAGGACATTTCATGACATGGCACAACTTGTGAAGTACAAAGCTTATGAAGAGGCTAAGCCACTCAACAGGATTGTACCAATCTCTGACTGGTTCAATGTGGTGGAAGAAGGTAGAGACAAAGTGAAGATAATTAGAGCTGATAACTCTTCACAAATCATTTCCTCACACAAGACTCTATTCTCCTCCCTGACAAGAGATGAGCTTCAACAGATGCTAGCAATAGGAAGGAAGAAGTATGTGAGGAAGCATCCTCTGGATTTCAATCTGAACATCCTTCTTCTTGACCTTCTTTTGATATGTTTTGAGCCAGAGTTCATGGATGATAGAATAAAAAGGTACTCTGAAGTGGTGTCATGGTTTCTGTATGAAAATAATGACATCTACTGCATTATGAGGAAGGATGGCATTGCAGAGTTTTACCTTGCTGACAAAAAATACAACCATGATCCTGGTATGATGAGCATTCTGATGAAGAGAAAACTACATGCATCTCTTAACTCAAATAAGGCAACTCAGCTGATTTGGAAAATAAATGGGCAAATCAAAGAGAAGTATGCTAACTTATACAAGGAACAACCTCCAAATCAATGATAAACAAGTAAGATACTCTGTCTTTTTTTGAAAGAAATTTTTGTTTGGGTTTTTGTATATAGTGATGAGCATGGATATGCTATCACTAAGGGGGAGATTGTTGGGACAAATTCCATTAAGTATGTTTTGCTACTGATCAGTAGATAAGGCTTTGTCTACTGATCAGTAGATAAGGCTTTGTCTACTGATCAGCAGTAAAACATATATCTTGGTCCCAAGGTACTGATCAGTATCTTGATAGTAAGAACTAATCAGTATCTAGCCTTTTGAAGAACAGATCAGTAGCTACATACTGATCAGTAGAAACCCATCGTCCCCAACTGATCAGTAGAGGTGGATAATCACCGGCTACTGCAGCTAATGAAGATCCTCGACTATTGAACATCTGCAACCACTAAAGTATACTTCACGTGCTGATTCAGAACGCTTTACCGGAAGTTGGTATTCAGTTGATGGGACTGTTTGATTAGCGATTAATCGACTTTATAGAGTATGGGCTATAGATTATAGTATTAGTTTTACTCAATTGTAATTGTACTTGATCATAGCTAAGTAGCCTCAAGGATTTGTATATTAGTGATTCCTTTATCATCTGAGATGATAACGTTGACTGTGTAATTTTGTAATTCTCTCGAAATTAATACAAGTCAATTGAGGTGTTGTGGATAAATTGTGTTATTTGTTCTTATCATTTATTCTTACAAATTAACTCAATTAATCATAACCTTGTTCAATACAAACTGTGTTTATCCGCTGCAACACATTTGTGTTTGTTAGATCTAAATCATTAAATCAATTAATCTCATTTGTTAATTGGTTCGATCCTCACATAAACCTTTACATATATTATTATCATCAAATAACATATAAACAAAGCTTAATTCTAACAATTCTTCAACATTCATGATTATCCTCAAAATAATCAAATATCTAATTTAACCAAATTAAGTATTTCTATCTTCAAATTAAACATCTAAATGATGTTATAACACACAATACAAACTCAATTTCATCAAATAACTTAAAGTATATGATCATACCTCATTTTCTTCCACTAGAACCAAAGCTAGGGTTCTTAAACCCATAATCTTCACTTTAATTGAAGAAATTCACTACTAATAAGCTTTAATTTGATATCTTCTTCTTCTTTGATTTCATCTCTCAACCGACATACACACACAAACACCTTCTGGAAATCCACCTCTAAATTCATCTCATATCAAATTTCCAAAATTACACTTTTGGTCCCTCATCTTTCAAGGCTTTATTAAGTTGCTTAGTTAACCATTATAGTTAACAAATTAAATCCTTTCTAACCAAAGTTAACTATTTTTCTTACCAATCTAGTCCTTCTCCATTTTCCAATTTCTATTAAAGACTAAAACATAATATATACTTGTATAATATTCTATTTTCGAAACTAGGATGTTACAATAATATAAAAAAACGCTTCGGATATGAAGTCTAAGGGGTGTTTGAGATTGCATATTTTTTGTATATTAAATATGAGTGTTGATAACCACTATCATAAGAGTTGTGGCTTATAAGTTCAACATCTACGGAAAATTTGTACGCTATATAAGTTGCTTAAAAGTTGGAAATGATTCTCTAAATACAAGGGCCCGTTATTGAAACAATACAAGTAGTTAATGCATGTTTTCGTTTTTAACCACAACAATCAAGACTTTTGTTATTAAAACTCGTTGCATATTGCGTTTTCTAAAACCCAGAATGCAGTTTTAAGTATTTAGGTAAAAGTTTTATAGTCACATGAAACGAGGATGGCTCTGGGACAGGATCATGGAACGGGATTGCGGTTCTCTATATCTCTAAAATTTGGTTCGATGGGGTAGGCTCATTCCGGATTATTTCGGTACGATGTACTATATATTTTGGTACGGTGTACCAAATAACTACTTACCTCTGGCTTAAATATAATAAGCTTATAAATTAAATTAAAAATAAAAGAGTATTTTAATATGGTATAGTTAAGAGAATAATTTGCAATTTTGAATATTTTAAGTGTCTTTTTGAGATAGATTGAGATAGAGAGATGATAGACAATTGGTATTTATAATACGGAGTGTTTAAGAGTAAATTAGGGACCAGTAATTAAACATTTAAACATCTATTCGTTGAAACTGTCACATTCCCTTAAAATTTGTTTTTTCACATAAACCATCAAATCAATAGGATTTAGAACTTGATTTTATGGAAACAAAAACGTGATCCCAAGAAATTCGGAACAGTTTTGAAAGCCAATCAGGAACACGTTGCAAACGTCGTACAAATCGCAATCCTCAAACGATTTGGAACGGTTGTTTTCACTTATTTTATAAAGAAAAACACACTTATTTGTAAGCACAAATGTTGTTGCTTATTTCCAAGTTTGTAGATAACGTAAGGCATGTCGTGACGGCAAAGACAAACCTCAAGCTTTGCGAGACATGGCGTTTTTCAATTGAAGAGAAGTATTGTTATGCAGTCAGGGGTGAAAATGTCCATGACCACGTCCCCGTCCAGTCCCCCTATAGTATTTAGCAACCATATTTGTTAGTAGTATTTGCTTTACGGAATGCTAATGATAATGTCGAGCGTGAAGTGATTTTTCTAGGGGTGAGCAAAAACCGAACCGAAAACCCAAAACCCGAAAAAACCGATAAAAACCGAACCATAAAACCGAACCGAATACAAAAACCGATGGTTTGGGTTTCGATTTTTGAGAAACCGAAAAAAGCGGTTCGGTTTGGGTCGGAGGGTAAAACCAAACCGAAAAAAAACGAACCGAACCATTATATGTATTTCAATTTTAATATGTTCACTTTTAGTAGATATTTTAAGTTTTATTCTTTTTATTTTTTTCCTTTGTCTAAAATTTTAAATCATCCTAATTAATTACTACCTAAACACACAAACTCTCGATGCTAATAGTAAAGACTCAAAGTTTTCTTTTCTAAATTGCCAATCTCATACTTATCAATATGTAATCTTTTGGTGCCATGTAGGCCACAATACTCAGCAACATATAGGTTTATTTCTTCAATTTTGTTTTTTTGTTTTTTTGCCATGTAGGCAGTTTACTAAGCCACATATAGTATTTTTCTTCTTAATTTTGTGTTTAAAGTTTTCCGATTCATATCATTATGTTCTAATAATATGCACAACTTCATGTTATAAGTTGTGAACTGCTCCGCCAATTATTGCGTAACATAGGCTTCCATTTGAGATTTATTTCACAAGTTTTCCTTGACAGATCTATGAATTTGCCCATGTCCAGAAACCGAAATAAAAAACCAAACTGAACCGGAAAAAACCGAAACCAAGTGTAACCGAACCAATGTAGAAACCGAACCAAACGGTATGGAACTTTCAGGAACCGAAATTTCGATTTGGGTTCGGGTTGAGGTTGAAACCGACCCAAACCGACCCATGCTCACCCCTAGATTTTTCAACAAAAACTCATTGTCCTATACTCCTATTACATGACAAGGAAAATGCATTCAATTAAATATATCCTATAAGTTTATGCATTATGGAGTGATCTCGACAGCAACTGAACAAACATGTATTTTTACTTTGGTCATGATCGAATTGATAGGAATGCAAAAGAGACCGAAAACACCACCACTTTTAAACGATCTAACAAGATACAA
The DNA here is from genome assembly GCA_910822075.1 of Senecio squalidus. Lineage (NCBI taxonomy): Eukaryota > Viridiplantae > Streptophyta > Magnoliopsida > Asterales > Asteraceae > Senecio > Senecio squalidus. Next base: position 19,854,275 of record CAJVGC010000582.1, read on the forward strand.
AAGTTCCTTTTTCCCACAAGTAAACACCTTACAGATTTAGTTTTGAACACATGAAAGTCCATATTACATGTGGTGGGTTTTCTTCCCCCTCTATTCACAGTGTATGTGTGTGTATCTTCGCTACATTTATCACAACTCTGACTCGGGTCGCTTCAAAAAACCAAGAGCATTGAAAGTTCAAGATAGCGGTGACACTGGCACATTCTTCCACCTGAAAAGTAAGTTGCAACTTAAGACCATGAAAAATGAACGGATCATAACAAGTAATTTATACATATTAAAACGGGGCCATCCACAAACATTGTATTTCTTTAATTTTTAACTTCAATAAATAATTATTGGGTAGACTAACTCATTAAAAGAACTGCTAAATATGCATCATATAATCCTTTTTAGTTGACTTTCATACCGATCGACCTCTTTCCATTTTAGTTATAAATATTTTTAATTTGATCCATTTGCCTGTTGGGAAAAAATATTAACCACCTTTACTGAGTTACCCATTAATGGGTGGAAATTTCCACGTCTACCAAAAAGTATAAAACATGAGCAAAGAAGATTACCAATGAGCCATCCATGATTCCCGCAATCTCTGAAACAAATTATTTGTTTTGGCAGGAGTTTCTGGAAGCAAAGCGTCCATAGCAGCAGAGGAACCCATATCAGTGATTGATTTAAGTGATTCGGAGAGCCGATTAAGCAGATTCATGAGTGCTATCACTTCATTCCTTTGCAACTGCAGCTGTTTTATTTCATAAAATAAAAAATACAGATATTAGGAAAATACAAAATGAGATTTTAATACAGGAAAACCTTTTAAAGTAGGTATGAGATACTCACCGTCTGATCTGGGTGTTTTTGACCATCAACAGAAAACAGGATTTTTAGGGCAGTTCCGAGGCCAAGAACCTGTAGTTTTCCCCACAAACGACACTTTTCACATCCTACACAATCCATAAGGGCACTGCAAAAACAATTTTGGTTACATATAGGAGGATCCGAAGATGACAATATCACAATGTATAAAAGAAAAAAATCTATATGAATTTTCTTTGAACTTTTATGTGACAACCGCGATTTTCGCGATTTATTTTCCGACAAACTTTTACCATTTTTAATTTTACTTTCATACATTTATTTCAACTATACTACTTTTGTCGGATTGTACGAATGATCTACGCTCGTTATACCTAAGTGCCTACAATTAGTACGTTTTGGCAATAACTAAACCGGAAACATTCTAAACTTATAAAACATTTCATTTGATCCTTTATCAAAAAGATAACGTTTACTCAATTCTGAGACTCGTCTAATTTATGATCTCCGTCCTCGGGGATCATCCGTTAAACATTCGCGAAAAAACTGTCGTCGGTCAGCATGCAACTGCGCCGTAGTACGGGCTCCTGAGGCAAATTTGGATTTTTGCTCTTTTGCTTCAAAACCGGGTTTGACCACTTTTTTCTGCATTGTTGAGCCACACCATGTGACTTTCCCTTATCTTGAAGCCCAAAGGGGTAATTTGTAGATCTAAACCCTTTTACCACCTTCTCTCGTTCCATTTATAATACTTTACATTCATTTCTTCATCTCTTTCGTTCATTCACTCTCACCACCCAAATCTCTTTCATTCTCCATAACATTTCCAGAAAATATGAGAGTGAATAAACCAACAATTAAGTGAGTTTCAAGCTAAATCAAGTTCTTCCATCATATCCTTCATCCTACACCTTCAAATCCTTCATCCTACACCTTCAATCTTGTATTCTTCTTGGTAAGATTTTTCATCTTCTTCAACTAATATCTTCTTATATTAATGTTTGTGTTAGTAATTTCTAACACAAGTTTCTTTTTGTATGATGCAACGTTTACCTCCTTCCATCACCGTTTTTGTATGATGCAACGTTTACCTCCTTCCATCACTGTCTTTTCTTCATATTCGGGTTTCTAGTCTACCGTCTCGAAGAACCATATATCTTGAGCTCTTGGGTAAGTGAAACCTTCCATATCCAACACTTTTACTCAATTTTCATCTTAAAAACTCCTAGGGGTTTATCTCGGATTCTACATTCATGACCATTTCGACGTGTTTTTGTTGATTTTGCGGAGGTCTTCGGTACTCTCTAAATTATCCCTAACTCGTTTTACGTTTTCTCATTTATCTCTAAATTCCGTCTAAGTAACTTATGTAAATATATAAATATGGTTAAAAACGTATTTTATTAACTAAATATACCTAGTATCTATATATAATAAGTTATTAGAAAATAATAACGTAAAAATATACAAATATGAAAATCGGTTTATAAAATGGTGAACAAAACGTAAAATATGTAATAAATCATAAATTTGACCGTTTTCGGAATCTTGGACATCTTTGGACTAAAAATGAATCTAAGTATATATACGATATATCATTTGGACACTATGTTTTACTTAACTTTTTTTTTTTTTTTTCAAAATTACATGTAATTTTTTTGTAAAAAATTGAAATCACATGTGATTTTCAAAAACCAAAATTTATAAATTCTAAAATCACACGTGAATTTTTTTTTTGTCGAAAATCACATGCGATTTTCAAAAACCAAAATTTATAAATTTTAAAGTCACACTTGAAAAATTTGTTTCTCGAAAATTACATGTGATTTTATAAGCAAAATAGTTTGTAGGTTAAAAATCACATGTGATTTTGGTAAAAAATAATCAATAATTTTTTAAAATCAAACGTGATTTTACCCATAAAAGATTTGTAGATTGAAAATCACATGTGATTTTTAAAAAGTAAGGTTGAAAATCAAATGTGATTTTCGGAAGAAAAAAAAAATAAAAATAAAAAAAGTAAAAAAAAAGGTAAAAGAAAAAAGTAAAAAAGAAGAACAAAGATATAAGGGAAAATGGATGGTTAGGAAGGGATCCCTGGATCTCTAGAGAATTAAGGATCCCTTTTGAACCCCAATCTATACGTATATATATATATATATATATATATATATATATATATATATATATATATATATATATATATATATATATATATATTTACGTAATATAATACCTGAATTACGACTTATTATTATAGTAATAATACCTAAAAGCGTAAAAGAATGAAAGTCGATTTTGGCCCCTGTCGGCCTACTGCGCCAGTGAGCTTCAGAACCGAACTTTGAACATTTTAACTTACATAAATATATCATTCTACGTAAAGTATATATTTCGAATTTATACATATAATATATACTTTTCTATTTTGAATAAAAAACTATATAATCTTAACCGACTAATAATATTACGTCTATATTCGCGAATCGTTCCGTTGCTACTGTCGCCTTTGTCTCTACGCAAATATTGTCGCAACCTGCCTTATTTATGAACTATAATATATCTTATCGAACTATACCGAACTATATTGAACTATAATAAATATTATCGAACTATAACATAACGAACGATAATTCATTAAACTATCTTGAAAAATATTGAACTACCTTGATCTCTTCCGAACTATATAACCGGCTAAACTTAATCCTCGAGGTACTTATATTACACTTTTTATCTAGGGCACTTAGGAGGCAGCCTCGTACATTGGTTCCATCTAGACACTATTTTACAGCGAGTTTTTCGTACCCCTTTTTTCGCTATGTTTGGGGTGAAAAGCGTAACTATTATTTAAGTTATCTTATTTATCTCAATTGTATGTGGATCTATTTAGAGATTAATTGCTAGAGTTATTATTATCACCACGTATACCTATGTGGTATACACGCCCCCAAACTTATACACATGTTAACTCTTTGAGACTCCGGTTCGTATAAATAGATCTATATGGGCACAAATAGCCCTCATCGAAGTTGGGTAAAACACTAAACTATCGGTAGATGTTATGACCCGTACTTTACTATTATTATATTGCCATTGGATTGAAAACCCAATGGTGGGGGAGGCACATAAATTTACATGTCAGGCTCACGTCGTAAACTCTATTACAATTGCTCTACACATATTTGATCTATTAAATTGAGATAAACAATTTCTGATTTCATTTTATATATTAACGAACTATGAGTTCATATATAAACCAACTATGTTTTAAACTAAATTTCACTATTTCAAAACTAAACTGTTTTTACTTATAAAACTGCGAAAGATTCGCCAACTTTTGTTGACGTCGTTTTTAACGCTTTTCAGGAGATTTAGGATGCTGATTTTGAGACATGCCTTATTGTATTTGCTTGGATCGTTTGTGCTACCGTGGAACTTTATTTTGTTTTATTTTAGGTTCCCTTGTGATCCATTTGATATTTTGTATTTGATGACTTGTACTATTTATTTTCGTTGTAAACGTTTGAATACTTTTATTTATGTAATGGCATGTTAGTGTTGTTTGTTATATACCTTGTCTCCTGATATCATATCATTCGCACCTCGTGTTTCCACTTTAGCGGAGTGTGACATTTTATGTCGGCATAAGGAGCTCTTCAATAAATTATTTGTTATCCAAACAAACAATGTATATCCATGTTACTCAATATTCTCAATTACGTGTACTTTTGTACGACAACATAATTTATTTTGTAATTTATAAGGTTGTTCAAAACAGCATCTTCTATTTTAATTTTTAAAAGCAACTCATTAACTAGAGGTGGAACTTTAACCGATTTTACTTATGAATGGGCCGATTTGGCTTGTGTATTATTTCAAATGGGTCAAATCAATAAAAATAGCTAAAAGGAGTACGGGTCAAACAGTGTAAAAGTCATCCAAAGCTTTTACTTGCTATACATCCTAAATCATTTATACTAGAAGATTTGGATTAATTTTGGAATATTATAAAAAATGGGCAAAATATGTTTGGGGTGGGTTAATAACACCCATTCTGTTTTAGACAGTACTATGTACTATATGACTCGTTTCAACCTGAACCTATTGGACATGCTACCCAACTCCTCCATCCTGTCACCTCTACATTTGAAGATGCTTAAAAACTAGCAAAATATGAACTACTTTTCAGGATAGAGGAGAAAATAAAAAAGAGTTCAGAGTAAAACCTGATGTTTCTAAACTGTTTTTGGATCTCTTGCTTGAGTTCGGGTCCACTTTGGCCTTGCCACAACTTAGCCTCATCAAAAGGAAGAGGACATGCAGCTTGTAGTTTGGGATTGTGAACTAGTTGCCGCATCAAGGAATGAGCCTTCAGATCTTCCAAATGGTTACCAGAGTCATACTCGGCCTCCTCCAAGTAAGGGGCTGCCTGTAATACAACAAAAAACACAAAATATCATTTAGGAGAAAATACTTGTGACAAAAAAGTCAAAATGAGGTTTTCCGAACAAGGATTCTAGGAGTGCTCACTTTTGTCACAGCTCTGAGCACGAAGAGGAAAGTGAAGTACAAATTTTGAACACGCTCGGGATGTTTCAATACACGATCATGCATCAATTGGATATTCGCACCCCACTAAATTGAAGACATCAAATCATTAGTTAATTGAACTGTTACTATGCCATATTCAGTTCCAAATATCAAATGAAAGAAATCCATCTACTTTCGCAAGTAGGCGATTCAATATTCTACATATAAATAAATAAAAGCAATGATAACATGAAAACTTAGAGATCTCGAACCTGATTGTTAGTCTCGTCAAGGAGATAATCAGAAGCTATGTGAACAGAAATTGAGGAATGAAGACCAGATATTAACTTGTATAACACTCTCTTCTCTTGGCAGCTTTCCGCAGATGAATCTGCACAACAAGGCGAATCCAAAGAGTTCTTTCACTTATTATCATAAATAATTTTTTCAAGAAATTTATATATATAGTTCAACTATAAACACATATGACCAGTTTACTTGCTTGTTGCTGTTATACATTTACAGATGCAATCACTAAGCAATTATACCATCTGAAAGGGAATTAGCTCGACATCGGTGATTTTTTTAATTTTTAAGAAGTACCATGATGACGTTATTGACCCATACATAGGCCTTCAAAAACTAGCATATGCTATTTTATTGAACAAACATATAAAAAAACAATTTAAGGGAACTATATTCAAAATATTGAGCAATTTGGGCACCAAAACTTTTATAAATAAAATACAAGGTAAGAGTCAGATTCTGGATAAGTAGGGGTTCACTTGTTTTACCAACTGCAACTCCACATAACCATTGTACAACTTCCACTCGAGACTAATAAGTGGTAATATTAACATGTATAAATGAACACTATTCTCTTACATTTTGGACAATTTTCTGAATATATAGCATCCCATATTCTTCTGGCTGATGGCCCAGTATACCCCGTGTAACGCTCAGGATTCAATAGTAAATTTACATATGTCATTTCACCTGCAGGTTACAGAATTGATCAATATCAAGATAGTTCTCAATGGAAGCAAAAGAAAATGACTTCATAAAAGAGTATATGAAAAACAGGCTGGAAGTAAAGCAGGGAATCACCATTATCTGTCTCGTCATCAATAGTCCACGGATTATCTACTTCTGCCCAGCCTCTAAATGCCTTAGCATCTAGAGTACGATCAACAGCAGCCTCTGGCTTTCCCTCCTGACATATAAGATCATCTTTTGCAAGTCCATGCAGTGATGGCCTCTTAAAAGGTTCTGGGAATTCATTTTCTGGACATTCACATACACTGCAATCACGTAGTCGACACATGCCATCGTCAGGCCAGAAGGGGCAGTCACACCATAACTTAACCTGTTAAAAGTGAATCACGTCATGGTCCTACTCAACTAAAACGAGCTCAACTAGAAACCTAAACATTATTAAATGTCTTATAACTTTGTATTTCTTTCAGCATGTATGCCCCTCGAAAGGAACACTAAACTATAGCTAGAAGGGGGCTTTAACCGAAGATGAGGACGTCAAACTGTTGGCCTGTTGGGTTATCTTGGCTTTTGCTATTCAATTCATGAACACATGTACTTCAAAGACACATTACTTCCCTTTTTTTTCCTACCATACTCTTCAAATTAAAGAATTCAGATACAAAGAAACTAAACTTATGCAGTAATAAAATTGACTACGGAGAAAGAGAAAGACACATGCCAAACAACATGCTTTTTAGTTGAGCAATATCTATAGGCACTTGATGTGATGGGTCTTTTGTTGCTCTACTAACGTCTACTTTATTTACAATGAAGACAAATCACAATATTAGCTTGGAAAGATCTCCATATGCTGACGAGGCAACACTAATCATTTGAAATTTTCCTATACAAAGATAGACTACTTTTGACATGTAGAATCGCATCAAAAAGCATGCCACACTATACCAAAACCAAATTTCGATAAAATCCAGTACATGAAAAATAAAAGATCTAGCATGCAACTACTCATAAAGTACCTTTACAAGGTTTATATAATTTCAAATGATACCTTAAAATATCGAAAGAACGGAGTGGTAACAAGTTGTTGCAACAACGGATGAAGAACTGCTCCATTAACAGTATCAACCGTCTCATAATCACAACAACAGTCCTCCACAATGCCTGTAAATTTATGAGAATCCTGCTCAATAAACAATAAGAAAAAAGTAAAATTAGCTATATGATGATCTAACAAAAAAGCTAATTCCAATTATCTCTAAATCACATAAAATTCGCCTAAATTTATAACTCATAACCTATCACAACATTGTCTAATTTCGAATTGATCAACAATGATCGCATTTATAAAAAGCATAAATACATAATTCACCAAAACTAATATAGCATCATAAGATTCAAATCGAGTCGGAATACAAAATCTAGCCTATCACACAGTGTCTAACATCTATCAATTGCAGAAATAGAGTACTAAAGTAAACGGAATCGAAACAAGTTAAATCTAGTTCAAAATGCTTAAAATCTCAAAAAACTTGTAACTAATTAACAGCAATCAGTTGATAGAGAAATGAAAATACCTCGGAACAACGGCAACGAGATCGAATGAAGGAGAAACTAGTAGAATTCCTCCAAGGAATGAGAGAAACAGCAAGTAAAACTGCAATCAGAGCTCCAACAAGTCTCCATTTCCAAATATTAATATTCTTCTTCTGATGAGTAGCTTGCTTGTGTTTAATCTCTACTTCCACCATTAATTATTAATTTCGGATACAGAATTGATGAATAAGAACCCTAATTAAACTGAGCAGATCAACACAATTGTTATGTGTGAAAAAGAGAAAATAAAAGTCGTTTTTGTAGAATTAATATGTAACGCCGACTACACACATTATATTACTTACTGCTGTTGTTTTGCACACGGATTTTGATTTTGAAAAAAGGAAGAAATCAGTTAGAATTTCCAAACATGGCGGTCTATACAAGGATCTCTACTCGCAATATATATAAATTGGATTACACGTACAATTAAAATTAAATATAATATCGTCTTATTAATTAATTGAAAAATAAATTCTATTTAATTATACTATATTATATATTATTTAAGTTTTTTTACTTATAAATTAAAAATTTAAGTAAAATTGAATTATCTATTTGTCATTTACTCATTAAATACAATATTTATGTTAATTAAATAATACTAATGCATTTGAGTTTTTCTTTAATTTTATGTTTTAAATAAGTTAACTTTTAGAACAATTTATTTAAAAATTTTACTTTTTATATTTTATAATTTTCGAATCTAAATTTAATTTTTTGTATCTGGTATTTTTTTTAAATATGAACAACTACTGAAGTACAATCAATTACTAATAGTATTTTTACCACACAACTGCATTAAAATCCGACCTACTTCTAATGTATAGTATTCTTGTCATATTAATTTAAAGATAAATTGTTTTTAAACTTGTTATAGTTGTAAGGTTAGTTATATTTGGCTAGAAAAAATAATATTTTGATGATTCTTTATGTTGGTTTTGTATACAATTTATGTTTGAATGTTTGTTTAGAGTAATTATATAAGTTTTTGGGTTTATTTTAAGTTTTAATTTCTTTTTAATAAATATTATTGTTGATTATACAGTTTAGTTAATAATCATCTGTAATAATTATATAGATTTTTGCGGGGAAAAAAAAAAGTTGGATATTCAGTACAAATACAAATACAAATACATAATAAAACGATAACATTATGTTTATTTTTTATTTAAGTTATAATTAATAAAGTATTTGTAAATATTTAAGATTTATGTCCAAAACTATCAAGAAAGCTATATTGAAAAACGGATTTTGTATAATTCTTGATACGTAATAAAAAAAAAAATGTAGACCTAGAGAGACATCTCCATAACCTTTACAAATGATCCTACAAATAAAGAATGTTTGGTATATTTTCAAAATTAAGAGGATTAAACGTGTCTTATTTGTCAACTACTTTATATTTTGTTATACTTATGTGGTTTTACCAAATGGGCTAAATGCGTAAAAAAGGCCGAATTACACATCGGTTGAATGCCGCACGAGAAAAAATTTCCTATATGTCCTGAATGGTCGAACGATAAACTAATTGAAAGTGTAGTTTTATCAAATGACCTGAATATATAATGTAATCACTAGTTTTTCTATACGTCCTGAATGGTCGAACGATGAACTACTAGTTTTGTAAAATATAATTACGAAATGTTTGGCCAAAGGTTTAAAAGGGACTAAGATTATGTTTTAATTCATAAATATTGTTAGGTTGTAAATTGGATAACATTTTTGCAGAGAGTTTGTTAACTATAGTCTCGTGGTTATGGATAAAGAATTTAGGTATGAATAAAGAGATTATATAAATAAGCGGTTATTTATAAATGCAGTGACAAAAATTATATTAAAGGACGGTTATTATCAAATATAATATAATTATACGTGTCTGAATATTTTAAATATATTGGGGCTATGTTTAGCAAATTTCTTTTTAATTGGTTTTATTGAAGGTTATTTATTAATTCTTTTAGCGATTAAGGTACAAAAAATTAGCTTCGATTAAATGTTTGGACAATATTTTGCTTGATTTTTTGAATCTTTAATGAGATCAATTTTTAATGTTTTATATGTAACAAGTTGTACATATGTTACTCGTATAGAATATAATTTTGTAAAAAAGTATAAAAGAAAAATTAAAATTAATCGTTTTTTGATTCATTCCGACTAAATACAACAATAAAATAGAACAAATTTAAATAACAGCGAAAAATGTCAAATTAGTGCACAACTAACATTAAAAAGTGATGTCGTAAATGATTTTGAAAAATCGGACAAAACACTGTCCAAAAGTTTAACCAAAACAACTTTATTATTTCTAATTAATTTAAAAATTGGTAAACAACTTCGAATGAGATAATGAGAAAAAAGTACTAATATTATTTTATACAACAAGTAATTAACCCTTAACCAATAAGAAAAAAATAAATATTATTTTATTCAATTAAGTAATTATGCCTACAATGTGAATGTATGGTCCAGTAGTAGTTGACGCGCGACAATGTAATACAAGTGACGTTGCTCAACCAATAGGAATAAAGCAATGCAGTGCACACGTCGCCACCGATTCTATTTTCTTTTAACTCATTAATTTCGTCGCCAATAATATACTTACGTAAACATTTAAACTTAATTAACTACCCTTAAAAGTTTCAATAAATATTTATGATTTGTCCAAAGAGAATAAAAAATATTCCCTACACATAAACATTTCCTTTACGAGTTAAAACAGATTATAATCATAAATCATGTGTCTATGCTATTTTAAGACACAAATATAGGGAAATTGATGATGACAACTCTAGAAATATGAGTTGTATATAAACTTTTAAGACATGTTTTATCACTTGTATACACAGTGCATATAACAATTTGAGTTAATTATATAATTGGTTCCTGTGTTTGTTCCAATTTAACGGGTTCAGTCTCTAAGTCGAAAAACGTTCGGGTCCAGTCCCTGGGGCATATGTTTGGCTACAAAAATAGACCATTTGTCACTTGAAATGACTAAAATATCCTTAATAAAAAATATTTCATTTTCTATTATTACCTTTTCTTTATATGTTCTTCCCCAAATGAAATGTTCTTCCCTAAATCTAATATATCCAACTCCAGGGCAAAACACAATCATCAATCATCAATCATCATCATCGGAGAAGAAAAAATTGGGTTTCAAAACAAAGAAAACCATCGATTATACCTTGTCCCTTTCAGGTCTTAATGTGTATGAAACTCTTCCCTCATGTTTATCATGGCGTGCAATTCGTCGCAGCTCGTCTAGTCCTCAAATTCCCTAACAAAGAAAACCATCGAACACGCAACTCGTCTAGTCCTCAAATTCCACGGCCGTTCCACCACCGGCGACGTGCAATTCGTCGTCGCCGGATACAGATGGCTTTTTCGGAAACGCAGCTCAGTCAACAGATGGCTTTGCAGAATTGTTAAACTATTAATTAAATCGAATCGGTGAGTTGCAGGTGTTTTTTTTAGATTGCAGAGATGTAGATTGCAGGCTTTTTTTTTTGGATTTCTGTTAGGTCTCAATAAGATCTCAAACAATGGTTAATCAATCACAAATAAGTATTTAGACGTTAATTATTATTAATCGATTGATTACTCAGTTTCACGAATTATTATAGCGGAATTATAATATTGAAACAGTGAAAATAACACACAGTTATATTTCTTCTAAAAGGTACGCTGATTACAAAGTTCAAGCTCACTATTTATACACAATAATAGCGAGCTTGAAAAGATAGAAGATTTCATCTAACTAACATACCTAAATTACTGCCCTACGACTCTTCATGAGTCTGAGTAGTCAGCTTCAGTCACTCAGACTCAAGTCACTCAGACTCATGTCACTCAGACTAAGACTTTAATTAACAGATTTATTAACTTGGGTTAAATCATTGTTTTTCCCAACAATCTCCCCCTATCTGTTTCAATTAAAGTCTTTTACAAACCATGCACCAAAAAATAAACACAAACAGAAATAGTTAAAGACATATTGTTTGTGAACAAAAAGATACATCACCCAAATTACTTTTTCTTCTTGAGGGTTCTCTTCTTCTTCTTCAAGGAGGTTTCGAATGGCACAGGCTGATTTACCTCATTTAACCACTTCAACCTTTCTGTCTTCCAAGCAAGCAATCTCTCCATTTCAGTATCAGACTTATGGAAGTGCAGTTGATACTCTTTCTTGATTAGCTCCACTTTGTCAGCCAAAGTTCCAATATCTTCAATCCTCCTGAGATTATTGAACAGCCAGCTAATCAGCTTCATTCTGAATGGAAGACATTGAGCAGACTCACATTCACTGAGCAAAGCTATGCAATGGTAAATTGAAGCCATGTTGAGTCTGTCTTTAGCTTGGAAACTTTCCTCTCCCCCACAAGCTATATAACACAGGCCTGCATGCTTCTCAGTTTCTACATATGTCCTGTCCTGAAATACAACATCTTTGGGAACATGATGCAGATTCCAGACCCAGGGATTTGGCACCAGCCCTCACCTTATGCATAGTGCAGAATGCTCTAAAATCTTCATCAGTTATCAGCTTCAGCATATTGGCTACATTGACATTATAGATAACCTCTCTTTTTATAGCCATTCGGTGCTCGATGTTAGTTATTCTTGTGCTCAACCTGGCTATCTCTTTCCATTCCTCCAGACCCAATGTATGTAACATGGTTAGCCCAATTTTGTAGGATCCTCCTTTGTGATAGCAAGTGAGAAGAAGATCAGATATACCAGGACTTGTGCACTCTAAGTTTGGAATTCTGTTCTTGTGCTTCCTTAGGGTAAAATTTCTTTCTATGAAGTCTACCCTGGCTTCTTCTCTGAGAACTTGTTTGGCCATTAATCTATCAGCTTCAACCCTCATTTGTTCTTCTTCAATGGCCAGATCTTCCTCAGCCTTCATCTCAGCTTCAAGTGCTTTTGATGATTGATCATATGGATTGACCTCAAACCTCTCCAAGTATAGCCCCTTCACATATTCTTTGTATTGCTCCACAGTCATTCCAGAGTTGTGAGCATACCTTTGAAGTTTGGCCAATTTCTCAGCTTCATTTTGTTTCTTCTTGACTTCAGTCTCAAGCTCAGACTGTACCTCCATTTTTTCTTCTTCAGTCTGAATTGGATCACTGGCATATCCCACTTTTCCTTTTCCCTTGTTCTCTTCCTTTTCAGGTTCATCACTTGATATGTCGCTCCAATCAGTTTCATAAAATACTTCAGACTGACCAGTTTTAGTGTTGAACCTGGTAGTCTTATAGTACCTTTTCTCCCCCTCTTCTCTCTTCCTTTTCAAACTTTGCTTGGGGATCTCAGATTCAACAATTGTAGCAGCTATTTTCTCCCCCTGAATCTGAGAAGCCTCTGCAACAGTCTTCCCCTTTCTGATCATACTAACCTCAGAGGTCAGTTTCAATACCATCTCCTTGAGTTCCTTCATCTCCTCTGTAGTGTGAGTTTTAAGAGCATGAACCTCAGTCTGCATTGCTCTCAGTCTGTCATCAAACTGAGCAGACATGTCCTTAAGAGCTTGTAACAGCACATGGACAGTCAAGGCAACCTCAGACTGAGGTTGAGTAGTAACAGGAGATGTTGTAACAGGTGGCACAGCTTCACTCCCTCCCTGTGATTTAGGAGAATGATCATAATCCATAGAAAATGAAGTCTGTACCTCACCCAGTTTGGGGAGTAAGGCATTGGCGACTAGTGTAAGAGAGTGTAAGAGAGTTGATGGTGGTACCTGATCGTGAACTAGCACAAAGCTAGTGAAAATAGCCGTTGGAATTGACTTTGAAACTGAAGGGGGTGGTCCCATACTAAGTACAGGGATATCCAGGAGTGGGACATCTTCTTCAATGTTTGCCACATATGTCTGTGTGGTAGCAGCCGCGTGTGTCTCCAAGCTTACTACCCTAAAGGGGCTTTGGGTAGTCAAGGCAGTCAGATCCAACTCGTGCTCTAGCAGAGATAGACTGGTCTGAACTGCAGCACTTGAGGGGAGTTTAGAACTCTCAGCCTCATGGAATAGTGAGTCCATCAGTGCTTGATTTGCTGTGGGGCTTGATGTGAGAGCTTTTTCAAATGAACTTGGTGAGTTCATCAGTTTGGTCGCTTGTGTAGCGAATACATCAAGGTGTGGAGTGGACTGCTCAGACTGAAAGGGGATACTCTCAGACTGAGGTAAGGAAAGAGGAATATCCATACCTGGGTCTGTCTCATCTGGCCCAGCCCCACCCATTTCCACCTCAGCATCTGCTGCAGGGATATTTTCCTCAATTGCCCCGTCAATTCTATCAGCCTGGACATCTGAGTCTGAAGAGTCAGACTCAGTCTGTTCTTGATCAATGAAAGGATTTGCAATCCATTCAAGCATTACAGGTGTTAATGCTGCCTCATCCTCTGAAAATTTTTGGAGTCAGCCTGGGAAGTTCACAAGTGTAAAATATTTGATCTAGCTGATCATACGTTTCTTTTCCCAGGGCTTCCTCAAAGCACAATGAAAGGACTCGAATGAAGGGAACATCATTCGGTCGTTTTGGTTTAAGGGCAAGGGAGAGAATCTCATCAAAATATAGTTGTGAGAAAGAGATTCTTCTTCCCGTTACCATGGCATGAAATAGATGAGTTTCAAACTCGTTCATTTGATCCAAACTGCCCGATTTACCCCCCAAGCACCTTGTAATCATGGAAAATAAGAATCTCCATTTTCCAGTGAAAAATTTATATTGTATGACCCCTTGTATTTCAGGCTGACCAATAAGAGGAAAGGACTCAACTCGAGCTTGCTGTTTGGTCCTTCTTGCCTGAAAACCACCTTCTCCCGCCTCATCAAGGGTGGGAAGTAAGAGCGCTGCACGAATGGTCTCTTCTGTAATGGTGATTGTCTCCAGCCCATCATTATATGTCCCAGTGAGGGCGGTCTTGTCAGCGTTGGCGGTGCAGGTATACCACCATTCACAAAGTACCGGGGGACACATCGTGTTTGCACAAAAGAAGGCGCCGTAAAGGGGATGTGCCTTCATATACTGAATGAGTTGCTCAAAACCCCTGTTTTGACGATTGGCGGGAATTTCAGCGGTAGCCACTCTGTTGTTGTCTTTGATTTGAACTCGATTTTGAAAATCAGCACCTGGAATCATTCGTGGTGTAACATGAAGAGTCATATTTGCATTAGCCATTAGAGAGAAAATCAAGCAGGAGATTTGAATAAAAATTAGGTTAAAGTTTGAAATTCAGTTACTTTTAAACTAAGAGAGCGAAGATTAAGAAACTAAGTTAGGAAACTTTCAATTTAGACCTTTAATGTTTATCAGATTTGCACTATTGACCATTGATTGTACATTGACCCGTTTAAAAAAAACAAAAAAATTATAGCTAAGAAAAAAAATTAAAAAAGATATGAAAAAAAATTAAAATGTGGAAAAGTGTAATAGATGTAAAAAAAATATGTACTAAAAATACATCCAGTCTATGCACTTGGTCAGAGTGAAATATGTGGAGATGACTATTGGGTCAGACTGAAAATTCACAAGCTGACTAACAGGTCAGCCTGAGATTTATGTTTTTGACAGATTAAGGATTTAACATTCCTAGTTCTCCTAAGAGATAGAAAAACCTGTCCTCACTCAGAGGCTTCGTGAATATGTCTGCCAATTGATCATTTGTAGCCACGAATTCCAGTCTGACCTTTCCTTTCTCCACACAGTCTCTAATGAAATGATGTCTTATCTCGATGTGTTTGGTCCTGGAGTGGAACACTGGATTCTCAGTAATTTGGATTGCACTCTTGTTTTTACACATGATTGGAGTGTTTTGAATCTTGATATCAAGATCAGCCAATTGATGTTGCATCCATAGCAATTGTGCACAACAGCTTCCTGCAGCCACATACTCAGCTTCAGTAGTGGACGTTGCAACTGAGTTTTCTGACTAGCTTTCCTCCTAGAAGCTGACATCCTCCTGAGGTACTCTTCCTATCAAGTTTGCATCCTGCATAATCTGCATCTGAGTAGCCAATTAGTTCAAAACCAGAATCTTTAGGGTACCATAAACCAAGGTTTGATGTACCATTAAGATAGCGAAAAATGCTTTTGACAGCTCTAAGATGGGATTCCTTGGGGTCAGCTTGATAACGTGCACATAGACATGTGGAAAACATGATATCAGGTCTACTGGCAGTTAAATAGAGTAAAGAACCAATCATTCCTCTATAAGTGGCTTGACAGACTGACTTACCAGATGAGTCTTTGTGCAATTTGTCAGAAGTGCTCATTGGTGTTTTCATTTCAGAACTTGTTCAAAACCAAATTTCTGACTAAGTCATGACATATTTACTCTGGTTTATAAAATTCCCATCTTTCTTTTGTTTCTACTTGTAGACCAAGAAAGAAGTTAAGTTCCCCCATCATACTCATTCTGTATTCACTACACATGAGTTTTGAAAACCAAGTACACAGTTGTCATTTGTGGAGCCAAATATAATGTCATCAACATATATTTGAACCAAAATGACATGACCATTTTCCTTTTGATGAACAATGTTTTATCAATTGATCCCCTTTTAAATCAGTTTTAATAAGAAAT
>CAJVGC010000582.1:19870904-19921056 GCA_910822075.1 Senecio squalidus
TTCTTTATTCCTCCTACTGGTTGCAACTAATGCAGCTTCAGGATCCCTTGCAGTTCGTCTATTGTTAATTTTTTTCCTTTCTTGAGATTCCTCAAAATTTAACAATAAACCAAAGAGTCCTGGCAGCTTGTAGGTGGACAGCTTCTCGCTAACAACAAGAGATGTAATGACAGATTCAAACTTGTTAGGTAAGATATCAACAAATTTCTTACAAATTTCATCATCTTCCTTCGTCACTCCTAGAGCTGACATATCATTCAGCATAATTTGGAAACGTGTGTGAACGTCAGCCAAAGTCTCCTTTTCTTTCATATAGAAATTTTCATAATTTCTAATGAGACTGTTTAATCGTTCCTCTTTCACCACTGGAACACCTTCATAGGACACAATTAACGTGTCCCATAGTTCTTTAGCAGTTTTGCATCCATCTATTTTTGAAAAGATTTGTTCAGACACTGCATTTCCTAAAATGCTTCTGGCTTTAGGATCAAGATTGTACAACAGCTTGTCTTGATCTGTCCATTGAGATTTGGTGGTTTGAACCCATCTTGCACGTTGAACTACTTTATCACCTTCCTTTACTTCATCAATGTGCTTTCCAGGAATTATGAGTCCTTCAGTTATTATTCTTATCATTTCTTCATGAATTCTTGAGAGATGCCACTCAGCTTTAAGCTTCCAATGGGCAAAATTGTGTCCATTGAAAACAGGAATTCCTTTACCGGCCATTGTCGGTGAGTTTGAAGATGATGACATTGTTTTGAGATTTTAAGTATTGATCGTTACGATTTATAAATTTATTAAAATTTAAATCTTATTTGCTCTGATACCAGTTGTTAGGTCTCAATAAGATCTCAAACAATGGCTAATCAATCACAAATAAGATTTTAAACGTTAATTATTATTAATCGATTGATTACTCAGTTTCACGAATTATTATAGCGGAATTATAATATTGAAACAGTGAAAATAACACACAGTTATATTTCTTCTAAAAGGTACGCTGATTACAAAGTTCAAGCTCACTATTTATACACAATAATAGCGAGCTTGATAAGTATGAATCTTAGAAAATCTTCTAAAAAGATAGAAGATTTCATCTAACTAACATACCTAAATTACTGCCCTACGACTCTTCATGAGTCTGAGTAGTCAGCTTCAGTCACTCAGACTCAAGTCACTCAGACTCAGTCACTCAGACTCATGTCACTCAGACTAAGACTTTAATTAACAGATTTATTAACTTGGGTTAAATCATTGTTTTTCCCAACAATTTCAGATACTACAGGTGTTCAAAGCCATAAGTATTTAAGATAATTATTGAATTACCAACTATTTAAGATAGTTATCACTTGAAATCGATACCCTTTGTCACTTGAATGGTCCCTTTTTTTTTTGGGATTTCAGATATTGTAGCCAAACTATTAATTGAATCGAATAGTTATCATTGTAGTATCTAAAGTATTTCGAGTTGCAGGTGTTTGTTCTAATACCCATATGGGTTGTTATATCGAATCGAGTAATGTTATGTTAGATTGCAGGCTTTTTTTTTTGGATTTCGATTTGGCAATAGGTTTTTTTTTTTTTTTTGGTTATTGTGATTTGGTATTGAAATAATTAGTTTTTTATTTTTTATTTATTTTTTAAATTATAGATAAATTAATATTTATTTATTAAGGGTATTTTAGTCATTTCAAGTGACAAATGGACTATTTTTGTAGTCAAACATATGCCCCAGGGACTGGACCCGAACGATTTTCGACCCAGGGACTGAACCCGTTAAATTGGAACAAACACAAGGACCAATTATGTAATTAACTCTAACAATTTCTATATTTTAGGGATCATCGTCTAGTTGACAATATAATAAATAAAACGTAAAAAAAAAAATGGTAAAGGTGTATACCATTGACACGGGCCACTTTGTGACCGGACCCCCTACCCAGCAAAGGAAGCATTCCCCGGTAAATATCCTAACAATGGTACCCATCACCTTATGATAACATAACAACGGCTAATAGATATCTTTTAGGGTAAATTACATAAATCGTCCATGTAGTATATTCAAATTTTCGATTTGGTCCATATGGCGAGGAAACAACATTTTTAGTCCCTATGGTCTAAGGTTTTGCCAAATTTGTGCTTATCAGTTAGATTTAAGAGGCCTTCTGTTAAATATTTCCTAAAATCGACACTTTTAGTCCCTAATTTACAATTTAATTAAAACAAAATCCACAAGTTTATTTATCGTCTTTATCAATGTCAATTTCTACAATATGGGAATCATAACTTATCAATACAAAATTAATACCTATACCCGTTAAAATTTGTATATAGTTAATAATTTGTGTAATAAATATGCTAATAATAAATATTTAAATATTATATATAAATAATTGGTTATTTATATAGTTACTAATTTATGTAATAAATCGATTTTCAAAGATTTTGTAATAATCTTCACTAATAAAAAAAAATAGAAATCGAGTTCAATAACTTGTTTAATTAAAAAAATTATCTGAAAACATTGAAAAATAATGTGTTTTGATATTTAAAAAGTGGCTTAGATGTGTTATCAAGTTCTCATAAAATTATCATTATTACTTTAACATAACTCTATCCCACAATATTTTTTATTTCAATTAAAGTTCGTTATTGAAAAAAGTTCAAACTACTACTAAACAAGAACACTATCATATCTTCATGTATTAGTTTTAAACACGCGACCTATAAATTTTAAAATACTTTTCAATGTACTTCAATAACATTTTGATCTTATAGATCTTATAAATGATATTAGCTCTCAATATTGTTATGATTTATGCATAATTTGATTATTTCATGTCCAGAACACTATAATCCATTTTATAATTCTATGTATATATTTTTAATATATTTAAAGAAATTTGTTAGGCATAATTTTTTATGCTTAAAATCATTATATAATATTCTAAAACTATTAAAGATTCTTTTATATATTCTTAATTAATTATTATTTAATAATTAATTCACTAGTAACTATAACATTTCGAGTCATGTTTAGCATTTTCATATATAAATGACCAATTATTTACATATAATATTTAAATATTTCATATTAGCGTATTTATTACATAAATTATTAACTATATACAAATTTCAACGCGTATAGGTTATAATTAGGTATTGATACTTTGAGATTCTCGTTTAAAAAAAAATAGATATAGAGAAAAGATCGATAAATAAGTTTGCGAAAATTGATTTTTTAACAAAATAAAAATTTAAGTTAGGAACTAAAAGTGTCAAATTCAAAAAAATTTAACAAAAAGTATGTTAAATCTAACTGATAGAGACAAATTTGAACAAAACTTTAAACCATAGGAACTAAAAACATTGTTTCCTTACTATAGGGACTAAAAATCGAAAATTAGGACATACAACAGGGACAATTTCTGTAATTTATTCTATCTTTTATTTGGTTGGATTAATTGAGTTGGAAATCCTAGAAGCTGTTTTAGATAGTTTTTGAAATGTAGTGTTATTTTTGGTTGTGGCTAATAGAGTTGTTTAAGATAAGTTATAAATATATGGCAGACCCTTGTTATTGAATGAATATTTAATTTTGATCATTAAATTATAATAAAAAATTGAAGTGTTCATTAGTCTAAAACAAAAAACCCAAATCAACTAATCTTTTTGTTTTCAAACCAAATTTGAACTTGATCAAAGTTGTTGACTAACTTGGAGCCGAATTAGACAGTGTTGCTATACACATACAAATAGCGTTACAATTACATATTACGCGTCTTAATCAGAATTTTCGGTTAATTGTATGTATAATACAATAAGCACCGTAATAACTTATAACGTGTTGCAGATTTGCACCTTGTTTTAAGTATAAACTCGCCCAATTCGATCATATACTCTTCCAAACTGATTATATTGGTGATTTTAAATCATCAAAATAACATGTTTAAACACTTTATAAAACACCCTAAGCATGATTCAACAACATCATCAATTTCATGAACCAACTACTTTCAAGATTTTATCCACCTTATACTAACATACATGCATAAAGTCAAGGGCAGAAGAACCCCAATTTCCTCTCCATTTACCCAAGTTAAAAACTAATATACCCCAATGAGTTATGACAATTACCATTCACTTTTGACTTTGTCCCCTTTTACCTTCTTTTAACTATTATCATTTTTATCTTTTTCTTTCCATTTAAAGAGTACTATGAGTATTCGGTATGATAATCACGATTCTAGTGATTTTGTGATTATTTTTGCTGACGTTGCAATGAGAATCATGATTATGAGATTTTGGGTGGTATGATAATGAGGATTGTGAGAGTTGTGGGACCCATTGTTTTTTTTTTTTCAAACATTTAAATAAGATAAATATAAGATTTTATTAAAATAAAAAACAAAACTACAATAATTAAAATAAAAACACAAAAACATACAATAAAAAAAAATTCAATACAATAATTAAAAAAAAATACAAATACATAAAATAAACGGCGATTGTACAAGCACGTTGATGTCGTTGTTCAACCCCGCGACACCGAAGTAAGCATGCCATATCCAAAGATCGTATGACGCAACAGCTTCCAGCATAATCGTTGGATAACCATGGTCACCTCGTGTGTATTTCCCCTTGTATACATTTGGACATTGATCCCAACGTCAATGCATACAATCGATGCTACCAAACATAACCTTAAACCCGTGAACCTCATCGTGTTTTTGATATAAACGATTAGCATCTTGTGTTAGGGCTCTTAGATAAACGTTTGTATAAATATGGATTACACATTTTAAAAAATTATCTAGGGATTCAGATGATGTTCTTTCTGACATTTGTAAATATTCGTCAAAAGCGTCCGGAATAATCTCATACGCCATCATACGAATAGCGGACGTACATTTATGTAAACAACTAAAACCCATTTTGCCCGTACAATCGGGTCGTTGTTTGAAAAGTTTAAAATAGTCGGGCAAAGGTTCTACGGAGTAATTAGATATACCTTCGACTATTCTGAGGAAAGGAGGTCTTCTCATACGAAATCGTCTACGAAAATATTCATCCGGGTATGTGCTTTCGCCGGAGAAGTAATGGCGTAACACGTTTTCGTTTGCTTCGGTCCGATCGCGGTTGATATAACGCCTTTTCTGTTTCTCAGTCCGGCGTGAACTTTCTGCCTCATTTTCTTCCTTCTCCATTTGTTCCATAGCTTGTACCGCCTTACCTAGAACTTCGATCAATTCGGAGTCGGACGATGACGAATCCGTAACATCGTGATCGGTTGACGAATTTGAACTCACTTTTTGCTGTATATAGTTTTTAGAAAAAGATTGAGATAGAATGAGATTGAGAAATGGTGTGATTTTTTGGTTAAGTTGTGGATGTATTTATAGGTGAAATTCTGGTTTAAAAAAAAAAACAATTTTTTCAATAAGAATCAACGCTTAGAAATCTAGCCGTTGGGTTTAAAATATATATATATATTTTATTAATTTATTTCGACCGTTTAAAAAAAAAAACATAACGGCCCGTTATTGTGACAATCAACACGATATGAGGGATGTATAATAACGACGAGCTCCACTCGTTCCGAAAGCCACAACAAGCCACAACTACTATCACACCGGATGCTCTAAAGGGCGAATATATATATAATATTTTTATTTAATTTTGAGGTGTTACATCATAAGAAGTTAAGAACGGTCTAAAACATTTTTAAAACCATACATTTGGTGTTTAATTTTTTTTTCTTTTATAAAAGTTAAAGTGTACGAAAAAGAACAATATACATTCTAGCAAGCTTTTGTTTTCACATATAACTTTTCAATATCCATGTTTCCCATAAATGTACCGATTAACGGACTATCATGACAAAAAAAGTTAAAGACATACACAAATTTATCAACTTTTTATTGATATTCATGTATATACGGAAAACACCACCTATGTGGCTATGTCTAAGCACAACTCCGGACACTCAACATGTATATAGTGGAACACACTATTTTACATTTTTACATCAAACAATTATTCTTTACTAAATTTGAACATTTTCTTACTTTATTTATACAAAAGAAGCAAAAATATTAGTTTGCCAAATACTCATTAAGGTACAAGATGAAGTCATATATCTTGACTGGATCAGGAAGGCACTTGGAAACACTTTCCTTTTGCATACATCTTTTAGCCCATGCCATTAGTTTAGGACACTCCTCTTCAATGCTAAATTTGCCGAAAGTTTCCCATGTATAAAATCTACTATAAAATGGTATAAGTGTTATATCAACAAATCCGAAATTGTCACCCCCAAAAAAGGGATTGTCTCCTAGCTCTCCTTCAACCAATTTCAAGATTCTTAAAACTTCTTTTATGCCATTCATTTGTTCTTCCCCTTGTCCTCTATATATCTTCTTGCTTGATTCATATAGCTACAAAATAATCAGATTGTATAGAAGAAGCATTTGTTATAAGAAAATTAGTCGATTTTCGTTATACTTGATTTTAACGACTCCAAGAAGTAAATTAAGAAAAGAAAAAGAGTCACGCTTATAGGTATAGACCTCGAGTCAAATTATCAAATAATTACATACAATGGAAATTAGAATCACATAGTAAATAATAAATCGAATAGTAATTCTGTACCTTATTGAGCAAGCGAAATAATGAAAACCTAACGTAAGGTTTTTACCACGGTTGCGTACGCGACACCCTCTTTATCGACAGACCAGTATGCTAATACTTGTTTAAGCTTTGTACAACAATTGTCTTAGCAGCAACTCTTTATTACAAAACCAAAAAGACAAAAACCCGGGTTTAGGGTTTATCTTTTATTTATAGGTTTTCAAATCTTAGAGTTTGAGTTATATTACAATAAGGAAACCTCCTTATTTACATAATAAACCCTCCACTTAATAAATATTACACTTAACCCATTAAGTAATATTTACTAAATACATTAAACTAATAGTCGTGTCTAAATGTCGATGTGTGCGCTCCCGTAGTCTCAAACATTTACAGTCACATATTTATTCGACACTATTCAAATACCTACAGCTCCCACTTTTGAATAAGTTCAAATAAACATGATAACATTGATTAATGTCTAGCAACATATCAATGCTCCCATAAATGCACGAGTGAAGTTTCTCCAAAGTCACAGTGAGTCTATAGTCGGTTCATATCCCTTTGTTTCAGATACTCTAGTTAAAATATATAGATGGATCAAAATCATTCATTTTAACTACTGTTTCTCATTTCGCGAACTAAATATAATCGAGACACATCTAGATTCATTTGGGTTTGGCCAGACACACATCTTAAGTATTCATGAGTGGCCTAGTAAGTATCTAACTTCAGTTTTCACTGAAGGAACAAATCCTATCTTGAATACAACAGGTAGTCATCGTATTTCGCAACATTACCAAAAATAGCCTATTTTGCTACCCTTATCCAGGAATAGTATTGACTATGATCAAATAATGCACTACGTACATGAGTAGCAACTTGTATCTCAAGACTAAGGATAATTAAACCTTATGAATTATACTTAATGACAAGGATCCATAAGTAATAATTCATGTGGGATAATCCACTATGCATCATAATGGATACCATGTGAGTTAGTGAGTCAAGCTGACTAAACACTCAAATATTGTCTTAATTCAATCATATTCACATATGATCAATTGACAAAGGATATTTAGAATGATATTACACAATATTATTCAAGGATAAAACATGAAAAATAGGATACAAATAGTATAATAAATGAAAACAAAATATCACCAATATTATTTCATTCATAAATAAATTTGTTTATTACATCCATATATCCAAATACTAAATTCACGGATTTACATGTGATTACTAGATAAACGAAGTCCTATCCCCTCAGCTAAGTGAGTTAACTTCGCCTTTGCCAGTGCCTTTGTAAAATGATCTGCTAAGTTATCATCCGTGTGAATTTGAGCACTCGAATTTCACCTTGTTCGACTTGTTCACGAATATAGTGAAATTTTCTCTGAAAGTGTCTAGATCCCTTCTGAACCCCGGGTTCATTGGCTATGATTATTGCACCAATATTGTCGCAATACATATCCAAAGGAGACTTGGCTGTGGGAACAACACCAAGTCCAGAAATAAATTTCCGGATCCAAACAGCTTCTGCAACTGCTATGTACTCAGATTCTGTTGCAGACATGGCTGTAGTGGATTGCTTCTTGCTCTTCCATACTACTACTCCCCCATTAATGGTGAACACATATCGATTTGGTGTCATCATGGTCAGTCTGAAATCCGGCATCACAATAACCATTAACTTTTAATTCAGCCTTAGGATTTCCACCATACACCAGAACCATATCTTTAGTAGCCCTAAGGTACTTTAATATGTTCTTTACAGCAATCCAGTGTCTTTCGCGTGGATTCTGTTGAAACCTACTTACTATATTTTGCGCAAAAGCCACATCAGGTCTAGTGCATCTTACCGCATACACAATAGACCCTATTGCCGAAGCATAAGGTATCCTTTGCATACTCTCCACCTCATCAGGTGTAGAAGCACTGTCCTTGATGCTGAGTTTAAGTTGCATTGGTAAATTTCCACGCTTGGAATTTTCCATACTAAATCTCTTTAGTATTTTATCAATGTAAGCATTTTGACCTAACTCAATTAACCGCTTAGATCTATCTCTCGAAATCTTGATTCCCAATATAAATGTTGCCTCACCTAAGTCTTTCATGGCAAAACATTTTCCAAGGTGAGATTTAACATCTTCAAGCATTGGAATACTGTTTCCCATTAACAATATGTCATCTACATATAAGACTAAGATAGTAAAATTACTCCCACTGAATTTTTGATATACACATGGCTCATCGAAATTCTGAACAAAACCAAACCTTTTGATTTCTTCATCAAATCTTTTATTCCAACTTCGTGATGCTTGCTTAAGTCCATAAATGGACCTTTTTAGCTTGCACACTTTGTTGGGATGTAATGGATCAATAAAACCTTCTGGCTGATTCATATAGACGTCTCCGTCTAGATGACCATTCAGAAAGGCTGTCTTGACATCCATTTGCCATATCTCATAGTCATAGAATGCTGCTATGGCTAAGAGAATTCTAATAGCCCCAATGTCTGCCACTGGGGAAAAAGTTTCCTCATAATCTATGCCATAGACTTGAGTTAAGCCTTTTGCCACGAGACGAGCTTTATAGACGTGTATATTGTCGTCCATGTCGGTCTTTATCTTAAAGAGCCATTTACAATCCACCGTTTTGGTATTTGGAGGAAGATCCACCAAATCCCAAACGTCGTCGTCTTTCATGGACTGCATCTCCACATTCGCAGCTTGAAGCCATTTTTCAGCGTCAAGCCCTGATAATGCAGCTTTCAAGTTTCGAGGTTCATTAAGATCCCCTGATACATGATCCTCATTATCTAAAGCTACATTTAGGTTTAGTTTTTGAGGGACACGTATTGTCCTTTCGGACCTACGAATATGAGCATCAACAATTTGATTTTGAGACTGAGTCATGTCATGAAGCTCAATCGCAACTTGAGGATTAGATTGAGGCACATCATGAGTCTCAATTCTAACCCCCCAAATTGTTGATCACCAGTGTGAGTAGAAGGTGATGTATCTTCCTCTTAAACCTCGTCAAGTTCTACAACCCTCCCACTGTTTCCTTGAGCGATAAGCCGTGTTTCGAAAAACTCAGCATACCGAGCAATTTTCACAGTGTTCTCGGAAGGACTATAGAAGTAGTAACCCATCGTTTCCTTTGGGTATCCTACGAAGATACACTTAACAAATCTTTGCTCGAGTTTGTCAGGCGAATCGCATTTAACGAATGCCTCACATCCCTAGACCTTTAAGTAAGACATATTAGGGGCTTGCCCATGCCATATTTCATATGGTGTCTTACCAACCTTCTTGGTTGGAACCATGTTCAGAATGAGTACAACAGACTCTAAGGTGTAATCCCAAAAAGATAATGGTAAAGTTGTAAGGTTCATCATTGATCGTACCATGTCTAGCAAGGTTCAATTTCTCCTCTCCGATACACCATTGTGCTGTGGAGTATAGGGAGGAGTAAGCTGTTGGACAATTCCACGTGCTTTGAGATGATCCTTAAACTATAGGCTTAAGTATTCACCACCACGATCCGATCGGAGAATCTTGATGGTTTTACCGAGTTGGTTTTCTACTTCGTTTTGAAACACTTTGAATGTTTCAAACACCTCATGTTTATGTTTAAGCAAGTAAACATAACCATAACGGCTGAAATCATACGTAAATGTTACGAAGTAGTAAGCTCCTTTCCTAGACATATGCCTAAAAGGACCGCATACATCACTATGTACGATTCCTAGTAGGTCGGTACCCCTTTGGTTCTCATGCGAGAAGGGTTTCCTTGCCATTTTGACCGATACACAAGACTCACACCTATCAAATGAATCATCACTTGATTTCAAAAGTCCTTCACGTTGAAGTCTTTCGATTCGGTGTTTGCCTATGTGTGCAAGACGACAATGCCATAGGTAGGATGAGTCTAAGTTAGAATTAGCTCGTTTAGTGCTTACATTAAAAACGGAGTTATTTGTATAAGAGAGACGGTCATGCATATCAATTTCAAATATACCATTAATTTTAATACAATTAAAACAATGCATATTAGACTTGGAAACTGAAATACCAAAATTCGTAAATTTATTGTCATAACCACAATCTTGTAATACAGAAACTGAAACAATTCCCCTAACTATTGAAGGAACATAATGACAATTGTCTAACACAATAATTATTCCCGAAGGTAATTGTAAGTCAAAACTTCCAATGGCTTCCACTGCTACACGTATGCCGTTGCCGACGTACACGTACAAGGATTCATTCTTCAGTTTCTTCTTTGCTCTAAACCCTTGTAAGGAGTTACAAATATGAGTTCCAGAGCCAGTGTCATAAACCCAAGTATTTGTTTTAGCAAAAGAAAATAACTCGATAGTGAAAATACCTGAAGATTCGGCCAAGCCGTTCTTCCTATTTATCACCTCGACAAGATACTTAGGACAATTCCTCTTCCAGTGTCATTTCAAACCACAATGGTGACACCCATCATCTTTAGCGACCCTTTCCTTTTTGGCTGGAGGAGGTTTCTTAGGATTGGAAGAATAAACAACATCTTGTTTATTTTTACCAGCTTTAGCAACTTTTCCTTTAGCACTTAGCGGTTGCTTTTTCCTTTTCTGGCCCTGACCACCACCAATCACATGGATTTGGTTGTCATTCACCTTACGCTTGGAGATGCTCTTTTCGAATTCCACCAGCATTGCATGGAGTTCGTTAAGGCTCTTATTCATGCCTTGCATATTGTAGGCGCGAGTAAATTCCTCAAAATCCGGTGAAAAAGAATTGAGAATTATACTCACAGCTACAAGGTCATGATAGGCATATTTCATCCTATCCAAGCGATCAAACAAGCTTTTCATGTGTAGAACATGAGTCCCCACTGGTGTTCCAGCCACATGATGACATGCATGTACATCTCGAATCAAGTCATTTAGCTCAAGGCCAACTTGTTTCTCATACAATGCACGAAACTCAGTGATCATCTGATCCGACCATTTCGCCTCAAATTGCTTGACCAGCTCAGGAGTCATATTGCTGAGCATGAGACAAGCAACTTCATCATGCTTCTTATAAGTTTCCTTATAACTATCTTTTTCAGATTCAGAAGCATTTTCAGCTGGCTCGGGGATCATAGGTGTCGAAACGACTTCAAGCCTTTCCATCACCTTGGATACCCTTCACCTACGTCTCATGTAGAGTGACGAGCAAGTACAAGTTGTCTAAGCAACATGGATAGCAATATGACTTAATTCCGTGGGTGTTAAAATTTATGTACGAAGAGGCATACATACAACTTCGTCTCATAATTATTGTTTTTCATATAAACATTTTTATAGTTTTAAAACGTGTTTCTTTGATTGTCTAATTCCTATACACCAAGTGTATATTATAACTAAACGTAACATCGTCATCATAAAAACCCTTTCGGTAGCTCTACAACCGGTACGACCAGGAAAGTGAGTGAGGGTAGGGGACGACAAGGCATCACTTAAAACCTGACCTCATTAGGGGTATAATACCACCACAAACTTTCCTAGACATCGTCCTTTATGTAGGTGAACCTAGTTGGGAATTTATACATTAAGGATGTACATTTAATTACGAATTACCAATCACACGCTTTTAAAGGTTTGATTTTTAATGTATTTTGTAATTTAATACGTTCCATCGAAGGACAAAATTACGGTATAAACCCAACCTTCGTCATAGAACGTATAAAAGTCCAAAATAAATTAAAAATTCGTTTCATAACTCTTTAGTCATATTAATTTTTATTACGTTCAAAACAATTGACTATAATCATTAATATGAGTATTAAAATTAAATTACGCAACAAAATTGGGTGAGCCCTAAAGCAAATAGTCTCTATGGTCATTGTCCAGATATTGAATAACTCCCGTTTCAAAAGGAAACGAACCACATGCATCCGTTCAAATAAGTCAAATATGGATTGCGTAAGTTATTCAATATGTGTTCAATACAATTTATCAAATAAACCACACATAACAATTTTATATCCAATATCATTAGTGTAACACATATCAAATAACAATTATTATATGTCAATATATGCAATTTACTTTTTACATTATCATAATATCTACCTATGTTTATTAAGTTATGCATGTAACTTAATAACCATAATTTTCATAAAAAATAAATCTGGCACACATTTAATAAAACATCAAAATTTGCGTTTAAGGTTTAAGATTTAATTAACTTTTAATTAAAAAAAAATAAAAAAAATGTTTTTTTTTATATTTTTTTTTATCTGTCTGCAGCGCAGTCCGACGCTGGTTAAACACTTTTAATCGCAAGTTTTAATTCAAACCTCAATCCCCCACAATTTTTGATGTTTTATTATTATACAAAATAAAATTACTATGTTATGGCTGATACAAGTATAGGTATAGACCTCGAGTCAAATTATCAAATAATTACATGGAGCGGAAATTATGATCACATAGTAAATAATAAATCGGATAGTAATTGTGTACCTTATTGAGGAAACGAAATAATGAAAACCTAACGTAAGGTTTTTACCATGGTTGCGTACGCGACACTCTCTTTATCGACATACTAGTATGCTAGTACTTGTTTAAGTTTTGTACAACAATTGTCTTAGTAGCAACTCTTTATTACAAAAACCAAAAAGACAAAAACCTTTTTTTTTTAATTTTATAAAACCGATCGGCTAAGAGGTTAGTCCACTTTTCAAATCTTAGAGTTTGAGTTATATTACAATAAGGAAACCTCCTTATTTACATAATAAACCCTCCACTTAATAAATATTACACTTAACCCATTAAGTAATATTTAGTAAATACATTAAACTAATAGTCGTGTCTAAATGTCGATGTGTGCGCTCCCGTAGTCTCACACATTTACAGTCACATATTTATTCGACACTATTGAAATACCTACAACGCTAGCATATGAAATATATATAAGATTTTGTGTCCGTTTTCGGGGGATTTTTTATGTCAAAACAATGAGGTTTTAATTGAGAACTAAAAAATGTCAAAATATTTATGGAACTTTTAATAACTTATTTAAAAAGTAATTTCTTGTATGTATGTTTGACACAAGTAGTTAGAGTTAAAAAGAATAAAATTGTAGCTACAATTTTATTTACGAACTGTAGCTTTTTAGAGCGGAAACTTTTTATTTTCTTCAAAACTACTTCAATTAGTTTTTAAGTTTAGAGCTTTTGAAAGTTTTTTTTCAGGAAAAAATGAAGCTAAAGCTTCATAATCCAAACAATTTTATTTTTAGTCTAGAGGAGGTTTTTTTTGTTTTGAATTAAAATTTAAAAGCTTCGAAAAAGAAAAAGTGTATGCCAAACATACCCTTACTCCATTATTCTTATTCAACTTTAATTGGTTGCCTAACATAAATTATTGACGACGAATGTATTCTTTGACAAATTGTTAGGTAAATGAATTCAAAGAACAATATATCTATTATGATCATAATCAAGTGAAGAATTACGAATTACCTCTTTTTCAATGAAATCCGCCCAAAATCGAGCTTGTGCTCTTTGGTATGGATGAGAAGGAAGTAAAGGAGGCGCCCGATCACTCCAAGCCTCATCGATGTACTCTAATATGTTTAGTGATTCACATATGGGTTTGTGATTATGAATAAGTACGGGAACTTTGCTATGAACATGATTTATTGTAGATAGAAATGAGCTTTTGTTGAACAAATCCTCTTCTTTGTATTCATAAGGAATCTTTTTTTCTTCCAACGCTATTTGGACTCTGCCTCCAAAAGGACTAGACCAGAAATTTACAAGAATCACTTCATCTTTCACCATTTTATGAATTCTAAAATGATTGACCAACTGGAATTTGATTTATAGGATGATAATGTTTCATTTAAACCCCATTACATTATGGTTTTTATTCATAATGATCCCATCATATATATGTATGTATTATATTCATCAACATTTACATTCAAAAATCATCGTTTTTACAAAAAATCATTACATTTATTGGTTGCAAAAGTGATAATATGAATTGCCATTGTAACAATTCATTATGAGACATGAAATGAATTTTTACAACTTACAAGAGTAATGACTTTTGATTGAACTTAATTTCGCTAATTTTTTGCGTATAAGTGTAATACAATACTACATGCAATACATTTATGTGATACGTGAATTTGCAACATTTAGATGATTATGGAGAATCTTTTGTCGTGACTCGCACACTTGGTTAAATATATTGAACTATAACTTGAAATTCATGGATTATTTAACAAGAACTTGTATAATGTTATTTAACATAAAACTTATATAATTAAATTATACGTATCTGTGAATGAATTACCAGAATGCAAAGAAAAGAAAGAAAGACTTAGGAAAGTTATATGAGGGTCTAAAAAGAGTTGTTAAAAAGATAAGGGACAATATTGTCATAACTCATAAGATTAAGGATCACAAATGAAGTTTCAGTTTGTATAATGTCATTGCTTATTAAACATGATTTGCACATTGCACTTTCGGAGCCTACCATAGAAGACCAATTCAATATTAACTTTATATTACATCCATATGGCAAAGTTTCAAACATTTTGTAAAAGGTAAAACAATAATTATGCCATCTTAAGAAAAAAGATTTTGCTAATAATAGTGTTATATGCTGTTTTGTAATAAATTAGTGTTTGGGTTTTTTTAATATATATTATTTATAGCATAATGCATGATATTCTCACTTTTGTCTAGTACTGCGAAATATCGATCGATACCGATTGACCCGACCGAAACCGAATGGTCCGACCGAAACCGAGACCGAAATAGTGTAACTTGGGGCGGTAGTCGACAAGAAAATCAAACATTTTCGGGTTTCGGGTGGGGTCGGTTAAAATACTGACTAAATCCGACTTGAACCGACCCGCCCGATTTAGGTGAAAAGGTAATAATTTGTAAAAAGGTCTTTGGTTTCGTTTTCCTTTTTTCTTGTAAAATTCATGATACAAACAAACCAAGTTGAATGATTCTTTTAATGTTAAATCTGTATGGGCAATTTGTTTTATTCCATTTTGATTTACTTCCTTACACTGATTGGTGTGTATAGATCGTGGCACATTTTGCAGCATCCTGGTGCATTCCTTCGGTGGCCATGAACGACTCTTTTGACGAGTTGGCCTCAGATTTTCCAGACATAACCTTTCTTAGAGTTGATGTTGATGATTTGAAGGTAATTATCTCCCTTAGTCGCATAGTCCTTTTTTGAAGTACGAGGCCCAGAACCCTATATGGGGCGTTTTTAAATCCATTTTATTTAATTATCTTATTTATTCAAAGATACGATAAAATGTCTATCGGGCCTCAAGCCCAAATGCCATTAAATGTCTACTGGGCCTCAAGCCCAAATGACAGATGTATTTTCGGTCCTATACCGAAGCCAATACCGAAATGGCCCGAAACTGTACCGGACCGACCGAAATAAACTCGGTTCGGTTTCGGTTTGATTTTTTGCCGGGTTTCGGTCTCGATATAAGTCGGTTCGGGTCGGGTCGGTCCGATATTGGCCCGATGCTCAACCCTACTTTTGTCCGTTTAGCATAGGAGACTTGAATCTTCCATCTCAACAACTATTACTCTATTACTGCTTTATGTAAAGCAACTGCCAATCTTTTTTGGTTTTTTAATACAATACTCGTCAAGTTTTGATCAAAGTCTTAAAATCATTCATATAGGAATGTAAACATAGACAGATCCGAAGACAAACACAGTTACCCGACCACATGAACTAGATCATCTAAAATAGACTAGCTGTGATCATGACAACGATTTCGTTGTTGATTCTAAAAAATGTTATTCATATAAACTACTTAACCAAAAACTAAACTAATAAACAACGTCGGGACTACTTGCTTGACTTTTTCATCTCAAATGCAGCAAGTAAGAGTCTTTTTCTTCAATCTTTTTATCGTAGGTATCAGTGGATCATCAATTAACTTTTGTGAAAATAAGTATGAAACCTTTTGAGTTCTAGGGGAATAAGAATGCCGATTCCTAGTGTATGATTATACTGCATGAATTCGTTAAAGACCTTTTGTTAGATCTTGGATGAGCCGATGAAGCATATATATAAGCTTAAACTTTTGAAAAAAAACCAAAACTTTTGGTTACAATTTCTATCTTGTAGAGTAAAATCATAAAAGATCTATATGTTCATAAGTGTGCATTCGGTAACCTCCTTATACATTAATACGTTATCTTCTAGCTAGTAGACTTAATAATGACTTATTATATGGTTCATAAGTGTGCATTCGGTAGGAATTCATTAGTCCCATTGGTAGGAGGTTGTCCTCACTTAGGGGAGGTATTGGGTTCGAGCCTTCCTCTTGGTTTCCTTCTTAGGTGAATATTAGGAGATATGTAACTAACTTTGGTGTAAGGTTCGTGTGTCGCATACTGTCTAATTGGATGTCACTGTGGCCCCGAATCACTAACATTGTCGTTCAAAAAAAAAAAAGTTTGGTCAATCACAAGCTCTATGTTAGTGTGCTTTGACCTTTTAATTAGCCATGGATGCTTAGCATCAGAGTGATATATGATATATTCCCCCCTATTTATGGCAAAGTCCATATATAGGACATGATGTATTAAGCTTAGGTCAGGTAAAAATGCTACCAATGTGACTGTGTTTTGCATGGATTTGAAGTCGATTGACGAAATATATAAGTATCGGTCGATGTGTTTATTCGTATAAATTTTGTTGGTCTTTTCACATAAGTAGACAGTATCCTCATTCATTTATATAGCATATGAACAAAAGATGTCCACAAGCAGTCGCAAAAATCAGTTCAAGGACACATTTACACACATCCAAAACACTCCGAAACAATCTCTAATCATAATAGATAAACCTAGAAATTTGATTGCAGAAACTAGATTAATTCCTCTTGATGAGGCACACGAGATGTCAAGATTGAGAAAAAGAATGTTGATGTTTGGAAACAAAGACGTAAAGAGAGCTGGCCAAGCGATATATGTTAAATCAGGAAACTAGGAAATGCGAAATTGTATCTTTATTTATGAAAGTATTAGTACATATTTAATAGGATACATAATTAACAATACTTCTAAATAAAATCTGGATCTTTTATTTTTAACGTTTCCAAGAGGTCAATACATAGATCATATGTGATTTACATATTTAATCATTTTATGTAAGTAAACCATTAATGTTGGAATGAAGAAACAACTGTGTTATCCGATTATTAAAATAATTAGAATAGAATATTCTAAAAGTATTAGGTATTTGAATTAGGCTAGGATTATGTTTTCTTTTTATTTGTAGTTGCTTGTCTACAAATAAGGTTTGTTTGTCTTGTAAGGCAAGACTAGATTATATGAGTATTAGGAGGTAGCTTCCTATTCCAATTCTATCGAGTATTTACCCCTCATCTATAAATAAAGGTGAGTGGGTGAGGCTTAAACCTTTTACCAAAATCCTTTTTTTTCTTAATGACAGTCGTCTAATATTTCCATCTCTCGGTTTTATTTATTTTTTCTTGTTCGATAACCACCACCATACGAAGTTTCTTGTATTCCGCGTGTTCCCTCCGGTTTGTTGAGGTGGAAATTCCAACAAGTGGTATCAGACCCACGATTCGTGGTTCTCCTGAGGTAAACAATTGCAAGATTTTCGTCTATTTTCGGCCAGACTTGCACAGTTGTGTGAAAAACGCGATCTAGAGTTCGTTAACCGTTGGATCGTCACGAAATTTGGTTTGTGGGTTCCCAACATATATATCTACATTCTGACAGAATGATTTTTCGATCAGAGTTGTGTAACAGAAGATATAAGTCCTCTAAGTTGGCTGCATAAATAGGAAAAAGGCTGAAACATCAGCAAGAGTTTTGGGATTCTTGCTCGGGTCGGTTTTTGATTCGTGGGTTGTTTTAAAGATCCAAGTTTATGTTTTTTGGTGGCTTGTTGAATCTGAAACGGGGGCATTTGAGTTGAATACGAGTTTGGTTTTGAACTCGTGGGTTGTAGACTCAATTTCTTGCGGGTTGGTTTATGGAACAAATAAGGTGTTTGTGAGGTTGTTTCTTAAACCACAACTAGGATTTAGTTATTGGGGGTCGTTACTTGAGCTGCAAGCAAGAAGAAGGTACTAGGGTTTGGTATATTTTCAAAATTAAGAGGATTAAACGTGTTTTATTTGTCAACTACTTTATATTTTGTTATACTTACGTGGTTTTACCGATTTGCAAGATTAACTTAGGTTTCAAGTTAGGGTTCCGGATTGCTTACATATTCCACAAGGTTCGTGGAGGTGTTTGGTTACTATCCGAGGATTGCAAGAGAGGAAGGAAATGAAGGTGTATCGAGGGTTCTTGGGTGATCGATGTTACTTGCGTATCAAGATATGGTTTGGTTCTTGGGGAGAATTTTACCGATTTCAAGGAGGAAAAGCAACGGTACCGGAAGTTACAAGGTTCTTGTGTTCCAAATTCAATCGGGGTTTCTTGCGTGGTAAGTTACGTGTTTAGTAACTTAGGAGCAAGTAGGAGATTGAGGTGCTTGGATAATCATCTTTAGGGTTTTCTAAAGGGATACGATTTGAAAGGAGTAACGAAATGATACATTTGCAGGTGCAGTGGTTAGAGTCATTGTATATGACTAACTATTTGGTAACGGGAGTACCGATAGAAGATGGTTCAAGCTACGTTCTCAAGGGTGTGGGTTACATTCCGGTGTTGAGGTGGAGCTTGGTATCTTTGGGTACGTTAGAGAAATAGAGACATACCGTGGTCATGCATGATGTGGATTCCATTACGGTTTTGTATGGAACAAGGACAAAGAGTTGTGTATACTCTTTGGGCGACTGTGTGGAGGCAAGTTCTACAGGTTATGTGGAACATGTCGAGTTTAAGGTGGAATAACCAGGGGATCAAGGTGAGTTGATTGGAGGTCATCACGAAGCTAAAGTAAATCAGGAGAGTAGTGATGAGGCGAAAGGTGGGGAGCCTCGGTATCCTTGGTTACATAATCTGGGGATAACTTTTAAATCGGTGTGGTTTAGGTTTCAAAGGATAGCGCCAGGGGAGCACACATGTAACAAGGTAATTGCTTGGAATATCAAGGCTGAAATTAAGGATACCAGTGGTTTGATCGAGAAGGTTTTCGACATGGAGGGTCTCGCAAATAAGGTTATTGGTATGGTGATTTTCAGGACGAAGGGTAGCCGAACCCCGAGGGTGTCTCAGTCGAGGTATGTGCAAGGTATTATGGGTTATTATAGAAAGATTAATGGTGGTTCGGTATTTATGCCATTGGAAGCACGCTTAAAGGTTTTATTGAAGCTTTACCTGGAGAATGACTGGGATGTGGAAAAGATGTGTAAGGTTCCACATGCGGATGTTGTAGGGAACTTGATGGTATACGCTAGACCGAGTATTGCGATCGATGTGAGTTTTGTTAAAGGCTATGAGGTGGGTCTAGTACATGGAGAAGATCAAGGTGAACACGGAAACGTTGACGGTTTCAGGGACATGGTTAACGGGGGGAGTATGTGATGCTTATAGGAGGTTTAAAAGAAACGATGTGGCCTAAGGGTTTCCTAATCAAGCTGGGAGAACACCTCAAGACGAAGGTGGTTCCAGGACCGAAGTTCAAGATTACGTGAAGATGCTTAGTATCAATGTTATCTAATACTTAGAATAAGGTGGAAATTGTTATCCAATTATTAAAATAATTAGGATATAATACTTTAGAAGTATTACGTATTTGAATTAGGTTACGATTATGTTTTCTTTTAATTGTAGTTGTCTACAAATAATGTTTGTTTGCCTGCAAGGCAAGACTAGATTAGATGGGTATTAGAAGGTAGTTTCCTAATCTAATTCTATCTAGGATTTACACCCTCACATATAAATAAAGGTGAGGGGGTGAGGCTTAAACCTTATACCAAAATTTCTTTTTTCTTAACTAGTCTTTAGACCCGTGTGGACACATAGAAAGTGTATAGAACCGATTTATAAATATTTGAATGAATAATAAGTATTATTGAAGATTTATATACGTATAAAACATTATTTATTATGTACGAATCGATAACTTGAAAATGTCTTTATATTCGTATTCGTAACATTTATTAGTTTTAATTTTATCATGTTACTTTGATATCTTTTGTATAATTTTATAAATTTGTTAATATAGCTCTACAAATCATAAAAGTTTAAACTATAACAAATATGTGTTTTTAAACCTTTTATTTTACAAATTTTAAAAAAAAACATAGTTACGTTCAATTATAACTTTCATATTAATAATTTAAGCGTTTAGTTAACGTTATAAAATTTAATAATACAAAAATAAATATTTAACAAATGAATAAACAACATAAAAAATTAACTTTTCAAATAAAATTAATTTAAATTTTTCGTGTGTCCACACAAATATAAGATATTAATATTAACATTAGATGTAATATCATTAAACATTACTTTTTTGTGTGATAAGTACTCTTGAAAATATTCTTTATAAAATTTTAAACAAATGAATAACACAACATAAAAAATGAACGTATATAAATTTAACTTAAATTGCCCTAAGTCCACGCGGGTATAAGATATTACTCCGTTATTAATATTAGATGTAATATCACTAAACATTATTTTTATGTTTCTTGAGAATGTCATAAGTAGCAATGCACATTTGTGTTTTATTTTGAAAATGAAAAGAAATTCATCTCGAAGAGAAATAGATTATTATTAAATTTTTAGGAAATAAGGAGTTATCATTAATTTGATAAGAACTTTTAGTTAAATGGTGAGAAATAATTAGTTAGGAAAAGAAATGTGAAAATTCTTTAATTTTATCAAAAACAAATGAAGTTACTATCAATTTGTTGTTTTAAATAAAGTGTTATTATTAATTTTGTAGAGACATTTTTAATTAAATAGTTGAGTTCTTTATTTTAAATTGATAAAAGGAGGAGTTAAATTATTTATTTATTTTAAATAAGGGATTAATTGTAAAATTATTGTATTGAGGGGGATTAATTAGTTAAATTGATTAAAAATAAAGGGCTAGTTTATTAAATTTGTTGAAAATAAAAGATTAAATTGACTTTTTAAGAAAGTGCTCCTATTGGTCAATAACTTTTAACAAATCTTTTCTCATATATATCATATATATTAAGATGAAAGTTAAGGGTGAGCAACAGTACCGAAATACCAGTATCGTATTGGTATCGTAACCGATTACAAACGGTACGGTACTCGGTACCACATTTTCTAAAAGTTCGGCATTCGATACCAATGGTACTGGTATTTTACCGGTATTTTGAATGGGACCGTATCGACCGGTACTGAATCGGTATATTTCGGTATGGTATTCGGTACCAAAAAAATGACTAAAATAAAACCGATACGGTACGGGACTGTTACCACGCTCACCCCTAATGAGAGTCGTCTAATATTTTCATCTCTTGGTTTTCCATAACCACCACCATACGAAGTTCTTTGTATTCGGCGTGTTCCTCGGGTTTCTTGAGGTCGAAATTCCAACAAACTGAAATGCATCTAAGACGAGAACAAGCTTTGGATTTTACAAGACACCAACGTCATTTTGCTAAGCATCATCATTTTACAAAAGTTTAATCATCGGCCTGTGAATTTGGTAACTTCCTCATGGTTGCATTTTTCTCTCAAAAGTAGGTTCGAAAGCATATCATATTTCAACCGAAAAACACTGAAGTTGCTATTTTTGTGCAGTGTTGTCAAATAGCATTGCATTCTGCTCACATGGACAAGTTCTCTGAAAGCAAATCCAGTTTCATTTGTGAATAACATACGGTCACTTCTTGTTCCGTTTAGCAAAAGATTCCCCTTTTATTTGTCCATGTGATTACTCGCTATCTTGTTTATTTACACAAAATAATTATAAGTCCAGATTGGACTTGTTCTATCAACCAAACAAAATGCTGTGCATTTGGTCTAATAGTTATCATTTCGGTGTTCGTATTTTCATTTCAGTTTTGATGATTAGTTAATTTTTATCTTTTCTTTCTTGTTGCTGGTGTGGTAGAGTATAACGACGGAGCTGAAGGCGGATAATGGTGGTGGTAAATGTAAATGGGGGAGGGGGCCTCTGTCCCATCTAAATATCTTTCATGTCTAGATTTGTCTAATGAAGAAAAACTTTTATTTTGTGGAGTTTTTGTACAAATAGTAAGATAAGAATGAAGAAAAGCTCTCGAAAACGAAGTAAATTAAGTGGAGGAGAACCAACCATCATTGGATTTGGTTTCGATTTCTCACCTCATATTACTAATCCCCTTCATTTGTCTTCATCTATTTTCTTGATTTTTGTTTGGTACACAATGTTTACTGATTTCTATCACTTTATCCACAACATGTCATTGTCTTCTATTTCCAATAATTTTTTCAGAACAGTTGCTTATCTATACTTGTTATCGCACTTGGGTACGCTAGAAATTACCTACTCGGGTAGAGAAGAAAGATGGAGGTCACAAATGTCACCGAATATCAAGCTATTGCTAAGGAGAAGTTGCCAAAGATGGTCTATGACTACTACGCATCAGGTGCCGAGGATCAATGGACTTTGGAAGAAAACCAAAACGCTTTTGCAAGAATCTTGTATATGTTTTTATCCCTATATAATACCTTTGTGGTTGTATATCTTACGTGTGTCGTAAAATAACTTTTGTCTTGACCATGAAACAGGTTTAGGCCCCGTATACTTATTGATGTGAGCAAGATAGACATGACCACCACGATTTTGGGATTCAAGATATCCATGCCTATAATGATCGCCCCAACTGCCATGCAAAAGATGGCTCATCCTGATGGTAAGCATAATTTTAAAAAAATGATGTTGTAAGCTCGTAACTCCTTATCTAATACCGTTTATTGTTTCTCAATGAAGGTGAGTATGCAACAGCAAGAGCTGCATCTTCTGCTAATACGATTATGGTTCGTATTTCTCCTTCCCATAGCAAATCGGAAGTATCTAT
Organism: Senecio squalidus; assembly: GCA_910822075.1. Classification (NCBI taxonomy): domain Eukaryota; kingdom Viridiplantae; phylum Streptophyta; class Magnoliopsida; order Asterales; family Asteraceae; genus Senecio; species Senecio squalidus. Next base: position 19,894,565 of record CAJVGC010000582.1, read on the forward strand.
CATGTGCTAATAGTTGTTTCAACTTTGTAGACTTTGTCATCATGGGCAACATCAAGTGTTGAGGAAGTTGCTTCAACGGGACCTGGAATCCGTTTCTTCCAGCTTTATGTAAGCGAATTGATATTTCACCATCTCTCTTCCAGTAACAACCCATTCTACATGTGAATTAATAACGTAGATCCCTATATCAGGTGTATAAAGACAGGAACGTGGTTGCTCAACTTGTGAGAAGAGCAGAAAGAGCTGGTTTTAAGGCTATAGCTCTTACGGTGGATACCCCAAGGCTTGGACGTAGAGAAGCTGACATCAAAAACAGATTTACTTTACCACCATTTTTGACATTGAAAAACTTTGAGGGTTTGGATCTCGGCAAGATGGATGAAGTAAGTCGAAAATACTACTTTTAAAAATTCGTAAGTTTTTTATGATGTGGTTGATATGGAGAAATATGAACCAAAGTTCACAAGATAGGTGTGAATTTGAATGGATTCTTCAAATTCTCGAGTTTTTATTAGAGGTGTCAAAATGGATTGGTCACTAGAGTTTGGTAATGGGTCAAAACGGTCCAGGTTGAAAACGGTTCTTTTTTGTACATGTCGGATAGGGTTGATCCAGAATATTTTCGACTGTTTTAATTTTTTTTATTCTAAATAACTAACCCGTTAATTATGATTACAAAACAATATCATTACAGTAATAATGTAAATTATTGAATAAAAACGATTAGGAGCTTATAGGCTACAAATACACTTTAGGCAACTTTAACCTCATTTTGACTCGTTTCCCATTTAGCATAAAAAACCACTATTTGTTTTTTAGAAAGACAAATAGTACATCAGCCACACAATTATTCACATTTTTGTCCTTTAGGTGACTTATTGTACCCAAAATCCCTATGTTAATGGATCAACTCACATAAAAACACTATCAAAATTGACCTATTAAAGATAAATAAGTTGAGATTTTCACTACTAGTTTTCGTATATCTTTCACCTTTATTCTAATAAATAACGGTGTGATGCAGGCTAATGACTCTGGGTTAGCTTCTTATGTTGCTGGTCAGATTGACCGCACCCTGAGCTGGAAGGTACATTTTGTTGGATCTTTAGTACAAATTTATTCAGATGTTCTACATAGACTTTTTCTTGCACTTCTGCAGAGAGTCTGTTTTAGTGACTTGAATATATGACCTTCCAATAAGTAACTTTTGTTGCTTGAATGTGGTTGCAGGACGTGAAGTGGCTCCAAACTATCACCACTATGCCGATCCTAGTGAAGGGTGTGATCACTGCCGAGGACAGTAAGAACAAACAAAAGCGCTTACAAATCTTCAAATATTACGGCTTCCATTAAACTAATGCTAAGAACGTTTTTACATTTGTTAATTCTACAGCAAGGCTAGCTATTCAAGCTGGAGCAGCAGGTATTATTGTTTCCAACCATGGAGCCCGTCAACTTGATTATGTCCCTGCCACTATCATGGCTTTGGAAGAGGTCGTGAAAGCCGCACAAGGCCGTGTACCTGTGTTCCTGGATGGTGGTGTTCGTCGTGGAACTGATGTTTTCAAGGCACTGGCTCTTGGAGCTTCTGGCATATTTGTAAGTAAAACATGGTAGCAAATGGGCCGGGTTGGATGAAACTTTTATTCTATTTTTGTTTTGTCCATTTCACAAAATGTTTTATAAACAAATAATGTGTTAATAGTATGATTACTTATACTGTATGATTTAGACAGATATATAATCAATCCTTTGATTTGGTGTGAACTTTAGATCGGGCGACCTGTTGTGTTTTCATTGGCCGCTGAAGGAGAAGCTGGAGTGAAAAAAGTACTTCAAATGTTACGCGATGAATTTGAGCTAACCATGGCGTTAAGTGGATGTACCTCTCTCAAACAGATTACTCGTAATCACATTGTGACAGAGTGGGATGCACCCAAGACACGTCCTGCACCACGATTATAAACAGAAACATGACAGTGATGCAAGCCACTCGACTTCTAATACAAACAATAAGGTATAGCTTGTGTTACCGTTGCAGAACTCGTATTGTTTCATTGTATCATGATCGTTTCTGAATGATAAACTGCATGCATGTATAATTCTTAAATGTCCATTGCCTTGCTTACATGGTTATATAATCTAAATTCACTCATTTCTACATAATATAAGTTATATTATACAATTTTTTCTTTATAGATACATAGTTTTAACAACAACGATACTCAATCCTTTAAATGCACGTAGACGGAGGTGAGATGAAATCATACTATACCTCTACGTGACGATAAAAATACTTATCTAGAAAGACCTGGAGTTTGAAATCATAATTTTTTTGGAAAACTCTAATGGATCAACAATTGTTGCTACAGTTTAAACTTGAATTTGATGCACTACAAAAAGATGGTCTTTAGTGATGATACAAATTTGGTCACTAACATTATTAGTGACCAAATATTTACTAAGATCATTAGTGACCAAAATTTGGCACTAATGATGTTAGTGACCAATTTTGAGTAGTCATTTTTTGTCACTATATGTCTGTCACTAATTTTGTTTAGTGACCATAGTGACTTTTTTTTAGTGGTGATGAAATAAGGTTATTAGTGACAAAAATACTCGTCACTATAAAATTTCTCACTAAAGTCTATTTTTCTTATAGCGTTGCTTCATTGTTTTATATGATTAGTTTACAAATAGGACAGTGTGATAATTTATTAATAAGATCGGTACTTCAAAAGTATTAACCATGCTTGTCAAGATCAACAAGATTTTACATAACCTCCGGAAATAAGCCGAAGTAAACACCCAATAAAACCAATTCATAGGAAATTTTATTACAATATGCAGTATTAATATTCAACTTCAAAACTTCGAAGGGTCATGTCTAGATTTATACATGAGAACTTGTTCATGGACATGGGCTATCATTCACGTCTAAGTAATATCATTAGGTTGGAGTTAAAATGGATAACTTTTTTTTTTTTTAGTTAACATAAGTATGTAATTTATTTTGAGAGCCCACTAATTCAAGAGGAACCGTGCTCGCTTTGTGGGTAGCCCGATATCGTGCGGGTGAACCTTTGTAGACATAACGGGTTATATTTTTTTTTCTCTCTCAAAGGATTCAAACTTGGACTTCCTAACATTTTTATTTTTGGAGACAAAGTTTTTTGAAAACGAATTAACCATATAATGATGTTTTCTCTCCATTTCCTTAGATTAAAATTTTCGATATCGTTCTTTTTTCGCATTTGCTAAGTGAAAGATTTTCTTTTTGGAAAAAAGGAGTCACAATAAACAAGTGTTTTTTGTTATGACTAATCTTAATATATAATAAAAGAGAGGGCTAAAATGCTATTTGACAAAGTAGACCATTTAATGAAAATTCAACTTTAATTTGACGATTTCATCATTAATAATTTCATTTTAATCTTTTTACTTTAAATAATTTAACCCTTATTTTAAATAGTAATAATTAAATAATATTATTTAATATTTCTACTTTAAATAATTTAACATTTGTATTTTAAATTAATTCTAAAAAAAATACAAAACATATTTTTTCTTTAAACACATACACATTTTTAGTATAAAAAGAAACTAAAATTATTTTATTGTTTTACGAGTGTTTTGCATATAAACGAAAAACATATCATATAAAAAAATCTTATGTTTTTTTTTCGTCCTATTTACCCAATATTTTTAGTTTTTTTTTTATATATTATAAAAAGAAAATAAAATTATTTTATTGTTTTAAATATGTTTTACATATAAACGGAAAACATATCATATAAAAAAATCTTCTGCTTATTTCTCCGGCCTATTTACCATATATATATATATATATATATATATATATATATATATATATATATATATATATATATAGAGTTGGTTTCATTTAAGAACCATGTAATTATTTAGGAACCATTAGGAACCAAGGTGGCAATTTTGTAATTAAACTCAAGGTGGCAATTTTGTAATTAAGTCAAAATTGAGAGCCAAATTGGAAATCAATTAAAACCACTTTAAAATCCTAATTAACTTTAAATTAACATATCTAGAGTATAACTAGGTTTTAGGAAAAACTAAATACACCATTAGAACAAGCATTTAATTATCTTTCCAACGAGCACCCACTTGATATACTTTTGACGACTTTTTTTTTTTTTTTTTTTTTACAGTGAGTTTCGGTATATACACTAGTGTATATACTAAATATTCACCAGTGTATATACTAATTCACAAAAAACACATCTGAACCATATATACTATACACTAGTGTATACACTATATTCACTAATGTATAGTTATACACTAGTGTATTTATACACTACAGTAGTGTATTTATACACTAGTGTATACACTATATTCACTAATGTATAGTTATACACTAGTGTATTTATACAATATACACTAGTGTATACACTATATTCACTAATGTATAAGATGTATTCTCTATTGAATACATGGTATTCACTGGTGTATATTGTATATTCACTTGTGTATATTGCGTATTCACTGGTGTATATTGTATATTCACTTGTGTATATATATATTGTATATTCACTTTTGTATATTGCGTATTCACAATTAAAAGGAAATTAATATAAAGATTCGTATACATTAGTGAATATAGTGTATACACTAGTGTATAGTGTATATGGTTTAGATGTGTTTTTGGTGAATTAGTATATACACTGGTGAATATTTAGTATATACACTAGTGTATATACCGAAACTCACTAAAAAAAAAAAAAAAAAAAAGTCGTCAAAAGTATATCAAGTGGGTGCTCGTTGGAAAGATAATTAAATGCTTGTTTTAATGGTGTATTTAGTTTTTCCTAAAACCTAGTTATACTCTAGATATGTTAATTTAAAGTTAATTAGTATTTTAAAGTGGGTTTTAATTGATTTCCAATTTGGGGATTTGACTTAATTACAAAATTGCCACCTTGCCTAAAAATGGTTCCTAATGGTTCCTAAATAATTGATGGTTCCTAAATGAACCCACCTCTATATATATATATATATATATATATATATATATATATATATATATATATATATATATATATATATATATATTATATTATAATTATTTTACTTTTAATAAGGTTTTTTCCGAATTACAGAATAAATATTTTATTTAACTTCATATTTACTAACATAATCATTTTTTCTACATGACTAATAGTTTTCTATTAACCTTTTTATATAAGTTATATGTTCTTTGTTAATATTATATATTTTTTGATATAATTACTCGCATATTAGGCGAGTCAATAAACTAGTAATATACGATAAGAACAAACATAAGTCGGGTTAATTAGCCATAAAATAACCATAATGCCAAAACCGATCTCCTTCATACAAAAAGTTTTCCCTGATGTTATCGAGCCCAAAATTTCACGATAATAATGTCTGATTAATTTTTTTTTTTTTAAATCAATTCTGTTTCCCTTGATGTCTATAAGGTTATCTAACCAAACCAATCATTCAAATACAATTAATACATATATACATTTTAGGGAAAATGCACTGGATGACCATTGTACTACCTAAAAATATCCGTATAGGTCATTGAACAAAATTTTCGTCCATCTACATCACTATACCGTAAGTAACCTTTTAAATTATAACCTTAACTTTAAAAAACCGTTTAAATAGATAAGTTTGGTGACTTGAAACCTGTTGGTAACCGCCACGTCATCGTTTATATTTTTTTAAAATAAAACAAAAAGGTAATCAAATTTGTTCATCTTCATCACCACCATTTATTCATCATCATCAGGGTTTCAGAAATTGGGGCAGAGTAAAAATATCAGCGGTAAAAATACAAATTCAGTACATCAATTTCATATATCATGGTTTCAATTTCTAAAAATCTAACAATCACAAAAATCCCGAAATTACAATTTCAAGAAAAACACCAGCAAGCAAAAATCTTGGAATCAAATTTAGTTTCCCTGCTTGATTCTTCAATTAATCTAAATCAAACTAAACAAATTCACGCTAAGATTATACGTAACGGGGTCGATCAATGCTGCTATGTAATCACCAAGCTAATCCGTGTCTTAAATGGTAGATTTGATATCGAAATGGACCCGTATCCGGTTCGGGTTTTTCAACAAGTGAAAAATCCGAACCCGTTTTTGTATACTGCTATCATTCGTGGGTATGTTATGAAAGGATTGGTTATGGAGTCTGTGAGGATGTATAAGTTGATGAGAAGGAAAGGAGTTGGACCGGTTTCGTTTACGTTTACGGCTTTGTTGAAAGGTTGTGGTGGTGGGTATGGGGTGGATTTTGGTGGGCAGATTCATGGGCAGGTTTTGAGGTTAGGTGGGTTTGGATTTGATTTTGGTGGGCAGATTCATGGGGTTTTCACAGAATGCTAAACCACGAGAGGCTTTGGAGTTGTAGCTGAATCCAAATGGGGGTTTCAACCTTTGTGGCGGAGTTCGTATTTAGTTAAAGGGATGGCAACTGTTTCTTTAGGATTGTGAAATTAGGGCAGGCATGGATTCAGAAATTGGGTCCGACAGAGTTAAAGAGTGGAGTTGGGTTTAGAGAGAGAGAGAGAGAGAGAGAGAGAGAGAGAGAGTTAGTGGAGGTTAACTTGTTGATCGGGTAAAAATGGTTTAAATAACAGGTTACTTGCGGTATAGTGATGTAGATAGACGTAAATTTTGTTCAATGACCTATACGGATATTTTTAGGTAGTACAATGGTCACCCAGTGCATTTTCCCTACATTTTATTCACACAATTTTCCTAACTCGAATCTGAAATTTAAACTTATGACCCCCAAGGTCATCAATAAGTAGTTACATACAATAGCTACTTTTTAGTAGTTATTAGTCTCATAACCTCTCTTTATAGCGAATTTTTGAAATTTATTTTAGGTTAATTTATCTAGGCCTTCGATCATTTCATCGCATAACTAATCATGCATCATTTTTCATCTTTTTATAAGTAACTCCGACTCCGTGATTGTTTCTAAACTCAAGCTAATCTTCTACCAAAAATTAAACTCCAAACATTATTTTCATGTCTCAACGTCACGAACCAAGAAATGAGCCTGAATACTCGACATACCATAGGTCTAATCCGTTAAACAATGTACCATGGCTGCAAACAAATCCTATAAACGATTTTAGTTTTGGTAAAATGGTAAAAGTTTACTAGTTGTTCGTCACATGGGTGAGTAAGGCTGGAAATTCCTTGACTCGACCTGAAACCCGACATGAACTGAACACGAAATTGGTCGTCACGAAAACGACACGAAAACGACAAGAACACGAAATGGATCTTAAGTGGGTAGACACGAAACTGAATCGAAACTTTTAGATCGGGTTAGGGTCAACCTATTTGACACGAAATTGATATGTTTGACCTGTTTATAAATAATAATACTTAATAAAAAAAAATAGTTGCAAAATTTAAATATAACTAAACATTAAAAATGGTAAAAAAAATTTAAACTTCTTTCCAAAAACTTTTTCAATCCCACCAAAAATAAAGTTGAAAATTACAAATATGATACATGCTTGATAAATCTAATTTGTAAAACTAATGGTGAAAGTATAAACATATATTACTTATATATATTTTTAGTGATGAATATTCGTTTATTTTAAATTCACAAATGCAAACTTTTTAAATTTGTCTATATAGGATACTAATTAGAGAAAATTAAAAAATAATTATCCGGTGATAGTGTTAGTAGGGAATGACTCATATATTTAGCCTATTAACCCCCTAAAAACATAGCCTGACTCACACGAAACTTTTCCCTTGTGCCATCTCCCAGCTATCCCAGCGTCCGACACTCGTGCCCCGACACCCGACACTTGTGCCCCGACACCCGTAACTTGTGCCCCGTATCCGAAATTGTGCCCCGTGTCCGATACTTGTGCCCCGTGTCCGACACTTGTGCCTCGACGTCCGACACTTGCGCCTCGTGTCTGACACTCAAGCCTCGCGTCCCGAGACTCGTGCCTCGACGTCCGACACTTGTGCCCTTGTCCGACACTCAGGCCTCGGGTCCCGAGATTCGTGCCTCGTCATCCCGACATCCTGTACTTGTGTCCTGACATCCTGCACTCGTGCCTCGTCATCCTGACATCCTGCACTTGTGTCCTGACATCCTACACTCGTGCCTCGTCATCCTGGCACCTTGCACTTGTGTCCCCGCACTTGTGTCCTGACTTCCTGCCCTCGTGCATCAGGCAGTCAGGCACTCACCTAACACTCGTGTCCGCCACTTTGGATTCCAACTGCCAAGGCTTTAATGCAGTCATTCAAACGACGTCATAATGATCGAAGAGAAGAGTTACTCTTGTCATAATTTCTCGAACGTTGAATCCCATGAATGCCATTTATGGAACATTATTGGCCTTTATTATTATACGTTCCCTCACACCTCGGAATGTTGGGTATAAATACCCAGTCCTTGGGTATTTCGCCAGATAACCAATACTCAGCTCTAACACACAATTATCTTCATCATCTTCACCACTTACATACTCACCGAAATACCTACTTGCCGTAATAATCATATTCCGACCATCTTTCCTGATCAATCTCTTGACCACCTTAGACTCGTTAAGAGTCTGTTAGGTTTGTACTGCTAAGCAGGAGGCCAAAAGAGTGATCTCCCAAACCAAGTTACTGAGCCTGCTAATCTTTGCTCAAACATTGGCGCCATCCGTGGGACACGTCTTAGCAACGATGTATCATCTCATTTTCATCTTTTCATATCATTTCTTAATTTCACCACCAGTTTGTCTTCTACATGGAAGGCAATTCTCCATCTCAAATAGGTTTGTACTGCTAAGCAGGAGGCCAAAAGAGTGATCTCCCAAACCAAGTTACTGAGCCTGCTAATCTTTTCTCAAACATTGGCGCCATCCGTGGGACACGTCTTAGCAACGATGTATCATCTCATTTTCATCTTTTCATATCATATCTTAATTTCACCACCAGTTTGTCTTCTACATGGAAGGCAATTCTCCATCTCAAATAGGTTCACATAAACCAAAAAAAACCACTAACACCCCATCCACCACCCCATCTAATTACATATACATGGCGTAGGAAGAAGGTACATCTCGCAAAAGGAAGGCATCAGTTCTACAAGATTGGGCGATTGAGACAATTTGCTTCCCACCAATTGAGACTCCTTCCATCAACCGTGTAGTAATACATATCCGATTGGCCAACTATGAAATCAACAAGGCATATGTTGATACAGGGAGCTTAATGGACATTATTTATGCACATTTTTTTAGGAAGCTCCCTCAAGAAGTACAACATTCAAAGCGTCCAACACAATTCCCTCTGGTGGGATTTTTAGGCGAGACGCATTGGCCAATTGGAGAGGTAGCAATGAACATAATGTTAGGAGAGTATCCACACTACAGGTTAGAAATTGTCACACCCCACCAGTGGCGGAAACGCAAGGTGCAACTGACTGGCGATCGTCATAACACATTAGTAAATAAAGAAATAATCTATATGAATTAAATAAAATTCGTATGTCATGACGTCGCCATGTCCAAGGTAATACCCCTTGGTACACAATTACGTCAATCACTACAATGTAATAACATCCAAAACAAATCCGAAAATGAAATAATGTACTTAGGCATGCAAGCCCGAAATATACGTAAATAAATGTATCATAAACAAGCCACAATGCAAGAATAACTCTAAGTCTATAGGAGTCCAATCAAGCTAGATCCTATGCCTGATAATTACCTGAAATTAAAACTAAAAAGTCAACAGAAAGATTGAGCGAGTTCATCGAGTATGTAATAAAATAGTTTAGTAAACATTTGAAAGTAAGTTTCTAAATTTAGTAAGTTTCCGAAAATAGAATTGTTTCTAAAAATAAAAAGTTCTATTTTTAGAAAGTTTCCCGAAATACTAAGTTTCTAAAAGTGGTAATTTATAAGCATTTGTGTCTCAATCAGCAGTAATGAATGTAAGTAAAAGAAAACATGTATCATATGCATGTATGTAAGAAATGTAGTCGCAAACCCACAAGTATCCGTAGTAGTAGCCACGCTACTGTATGAAGACACCATTAGTACTAATGTACACGTTAGAAGACTCCGTTAGTAGATCATCTCTACTAACGAGCACGTTTAGAAGACTCCACTAGTAGAGCCCATATACTAGTGAGCATGTTTAGAAGACTCCATTAGTAGAACATATATACTAATGAGCACGTTTGAAGTAACCCACAATCGTAATCTCGTAATATTTTGAAAACATGCATAAGTTTGTAAACGTTTTATGAAATCCCATTTCGTAGTAAGTTTCTAAAAGTAGTAAGTTTCTATAAATAGAAAGTTCTATTTATAGTAAGTTTATCGAAAGTAGTAAATTTCCCGAAATAGAAGATTTCCAAATATAGTAAGTTTCCATAAATAGAAATATCTATTTATGGTAAGTTTGAAAATAGTATCCGTTTTCCTTAAAATAGAAATGTTTGATTTTTACATTCCTCCGATTAGTTTAAAACACATAAAGCAGTAGAAAATAGGGGCAATGAACTCACCTGGAAAGCACGTAAAAGTCAATATTCGTGTAGTGCGAAAGTGTGTCTAAGGGTGGTAGGTCACAAGCTAGTCCCGACTAAGTGATGAGCTTCCTAGAATAGTAAGTAGATACACATGAGTACGTTTTCAATATCAAGAATTTATCCCGTATAATGTTTTTTTAGGAGTGTTAAATCATCCGAAACATAGAACTCGAAAATAAGAAACCAAACGCTAGACTTAGAATAGAATGAATAAAACTCAGCAAGTACCCCATGTTACGAAAACTGTCGTATCTCGGGTTTGAAAAAGAATTGAACTATGAATTTTATATATTCAGAAAATAGACTCAAAGGGCTTCATCGAGGAATCCAGAATTTCGTAAATTGATTAAGTTATGAGATAGATATGATCGTTTTAAAACAGGTGAAAGAATCTGTTCGAATTAGTAGTATATATATCATTTGAGTTTTTAGGAAGACGTTTAGTGTAACCAACAAACCATTTAATTTAGTGATACAATTTTAACTAACCAAGACCTGATGTTCTCTATATTGTTACACCAAAACACGTTTTTAAATCTACAAGTTGTTATAAAAATTCAGTTGGACCAACGATTACTTAAATTCAGTTTCCGGGAGTTTGAAGAAGAATTATACGACATATCATACATATCCGAAAACTAGACTCAGAGGGCTACGTCATGGACTCTGGATTTGATATATTTGAGTTTAGTACGAGTAAGTTAAGGTCAAAACAAAACAGGTCAACTAATCTGTTCAAAACGTCACTTTTATAGCTTAAGTTCATAACGAGTTTAAAAATACCGAATGAATACACAAGTGATCTAGACCCTTATGGTGATGCACTATACCTGAATTAGGCTCAACATAATTAGTTTAACAATAACATTTAAATTCACTAAATCGTTACACATATTCAAGTATTGATAACCTAAATAACCGTTACAAATATTCAGATTATACCTATGTCTACTAATTTACAGTTTCTGAGCGTTCTACAAATAATTAGAAGACGAGACTTATATTTCTGAAAACTAGACTTCGAGTCCTGTAACTTTGGTTTAGACTTCAGTTCCAAATTCGAAGTTTCCGAGAAGTTATTAATTAATCAAATCATACTTAAACAGCAGCTAAAAATAAATACTCAGTTTCAAACACGTTTACAAAGTTTTAGTTTCTGGGAGTTTGAGAAACATTTAGACTACCTATTTTATATTCCCGAAAACTAGATTTCAAGGGCTACAAGATATATTTAGAGTTCAGAGTCTAATTACCGACCAATTTTAAGATATAGCACAAAGAACACAGACGAGATTTCAAGACAACAAGTTTTACAACACTTACACGATTAATGAAGAACTAGGGATACTTTGGATTGTTGGGATGGTGATCTACCAGCAGCTTACTTTCTTATTTGTTCCAAACGAAGGGAGGAGGCTGGAGGTGGTGTAAGTCCGATTCAAAAGGAAGCAAGAAGGGGGCGGTGGCTGCAAATTAGGGTTAGGGTTTGGTTTAGAATGCAATTCCTTGAAAAAAATCCAACCTATAGATCCATTAAGGGGTGTTTGCATTAGTGGCTGGTCAAGCCCACATGGACAAGGCCTTTAGGCCGACTCCTCAACCCAAAGAAAATATACACACACAATTAACTTAAGCCCAATCGTGAAAGTATGCAATTTCTCAAACGAAATATACAATAGATTATTATTACAACGTATATAAAGATAGATTAACCAACTTCTCAAATGAAAGGTAGAATAGATTAAATAAGCTATAAGGTCGAAACTCAAGTCCAAATGAAAACACATACTCTTACTCCGCGATTAAGAAACGAACGACTCTCAACGTGAGACATATGAACTAAGCGAAAAATCGGGATTAAGATACAAGTACGTTACGTAACATTATTGGATACGACCACACAACAAAAGTTATTTAAAGTTTAACTAACGACACCAGATGAAAAACAATACATAAGATAAACCGATAACCGTTTAGAAACTCATCTATCGGGGACTATCTACTTGTGCACCTAAATCATAACCCAAAATCATTCACGTAACATAACTCATAGCATACAACAACAGTATAAAGTAAATTTTAGAATTTTCAGTAAAATACGGTAATGATCTAAAGGCATACTAGACTAACTAAGGACGGAGAGAGTGACGGTTGTCACAGTATACCCCACTTAAAAAGATTTCGTCCCGAAATTCAAGTAGAAAATACCGTCACGAAACAGATCATCGAAAGGTACAGGCTCATAATCAAAAGTTGTCTGAATAACCAGTGACTATTGGCTCACAGCTCCCAGCACAAACAAAAAGTAAACTCATTACTTTACTAGAACCAAACCTAGACGTCTTTGCATGTTAGACATCAGACATGAATGGTGTCCCAAGGGATCTAGATGAACATTCCCTAAATGCGAATCCCAATATTGTACCAATCCGACAGAAAAAACGGGGCATGACCCCGGATCGTAGTAAATCTGCATGTGACCAGGTAAACAAAATGGTAGAAGCAGAGATTGTCAGAGAGGTAAAATACGAAACTTGGATCGCAAATCCAGTCATGGTAGAGAAAGGAGATGGATCTTTGAGATTATGTGTTGATTTCAAAGACATCAACAAAGCTTGTCCAAAGGACAACTATCCTTTACCAGAATTTGGTCGGAAAGTGGAATCCTTAGATGGATTTAGACTGAAATGCTTTCTAGACGCATACAAGGGTTATCACCAAATTTCTATGAAAAAAGGTGATGAAGACAAAACAGCTGTTCATACAGACCAAGGTATATTTTGTTTTCAAAAAAGCCATTTGGATTGAAAAATGTTGGGGCAAACTATCAACGTCTAATAGATGAAGCTTTCAAAAATTAAGTGGGAAGGAACATAGAAGCTTATGTAGATGACATAGTCATCAAAAGTAATTCTGAAGACATCATGTTGGCTGACATCATGGAAACTTTCCAAAAATTACGTAGCATTAACATGAAACTTAATCCATCCAAATGTAGTTTTGGTATGGAAGAAGGAAAGTTCTTGGGACATGTTGTTACACCTAGTAGGATCAAAGTTAACCCAAAGAAAGTTCAGGCAGTCATTGACATGCCATCTCCTACCACCAAAAAGAAAGTCCAAAGCCTAAACGGCAAACTAGCAGCACTTAGTCGTTTCTTGTCCAAGGCTGCAGATCGATCCCTTCCGTTCTTCAACACCCTAAAGGGATGCATTCGGAAAAAGGACTTCTCATGGTCCAAGGAAGCAGAAGTGGCATTTCAGGAAATGAAGAAATTTATGGCCAATCTACCAACACTCACGGCTCCAATAGCCGGGGAGACACTAACTATATACTTGTCTGCTTCCAAAGAATGTGTCAGCGCAGTTTTAGTGGCCCAAAGGGGAGATTTACATATGCCGATAAATTTCATTAGTAGGGCACTAAAAGGCCCATAAGTCAATTATCCATATTTAGAAAAATTGGCACTCTCATTGGTTCATGCGTCTAGATGCTTGAGAAGGTATTTCCAAGGACATCCCATTCAAGTGCTAACAAACAAACCAATCAAACAAATATTGAGAAAACCGGAAGTGTCAAGACGATTAGAAAAATGGGCAATTGAACTTGTAGAGCATGGAATTTCTTTCCAGCCTCAAAATTCGATGAAGGGACAAATCTTGGCAGACTTCCTGGCTGAGATCGAAGGAATGGAAGACCCAAAGGAGCCATTAACGACACACGGCCCTCCTTGGACCCTCTTCACAGATGGCGCTTCCAGCCTAGAAGGATCGGGAGCTGGCCTAATACTCACAGATCCAGATAAAAACGAGTATACCTACGCACTTAAGTTTGTCTTCCCGACAACCAACAATGAAAAAGAATATGAAGCTCTCTTATTAGGGCTACGAATAGCTAGAAAGATGGGAGTCCAAAATGTAGAAGTTTTTGTGGACTCCCAGTTGGTGGATAATCATATCAATGGTAGCTTTGAAACAAACCAAACTTCCATGCAACAATACTTGGAGGAAACCAGAAGAGTCATTTCAGAATTCTCAAAATTTAAAAGTATAGAGCAAGTGCCAAAAAATGTAACAAAATAGCATATGCATTGAGCAAACTTGCAGCATCTTCCTTCGCCCACCTGAAGAAGGAATTATTGTTAGAAGTCCTAACTGAGAAATCCATAGTGCCAGCAAAGGAAGTGGCTGCAATAACGGAAGAAGACTGTTGGATGACTCCAATAAAAAACTTCCTCCATAATGGTCAACTCCCGGAAGACAAACAACTAGCAAGAAAGATCAGAATGAAGGCACCAATGTACCTCCTCATAGACAAATACCTTTTTAGGAAGTCGTTTTTGGGTCCACATCTAAGATGTGTCGGCCCAACACAAGCAAAAGAACTCATTAAGGATGTACATGGTGGAAGTTGGGGAATTCATGCAAGACCTCGTTCGATAACCACTAAGGTTATGAGACTTGGGTACTTTTGGCCATCCATGCATAGAGATGCAAAAGAAGAAATTGAAAAATGTGAATCTGTGACAACCGTCAAATTTCAGGTGTTCTTTACGCTCTATGTCTCTCGTGTTGTCTCTTATGTCTTCAAATTGAACTCTTATCGGAAACGCGCACGTGCCGGAATCACAACCGGAACCAACATATATAAGTCCTAATACCAAGAAAACACCTAATGAACTTTCCTAAGTTCATAACGTAACATACTTTAAAACTTTAGCTACCGAAAAGGTCCAACGAAGCAATTATACAAAAACAGCAAAAATCAAAAATTTGTTACAAAACTGGTCCAGAACAGCGCACAGTGACCTTGTGCGCCGTCCTGGAGGACCAACTCCGAATTTTTTTTGAAAATTCTGCATGTCTCGATTTCTCAACTCTAACCCACCAACCAAACTCGGGAATAAACACTCAATTACTGTCTTTGACAGTCCCTAAACCATATTATTACTTTTCCCATTATTTCTTTCATTTTATCATTTACCAAAACATAAAAACACACACACATACAACTTTCCTCTCAAGAACACTCTCAAACATCTCCATTTCCAGAAGATTTCCAGCCTCTAACACCATTTATAATCCATACAAATCGATTTAAACACCAAGAGAAGCAAGGAGAAGCTAAACTTTCGAAAAAGGACCATTTTTGTAAAGATTTTCGGAGCTCAAACATCACCAAATCATCATCCAAACGATTTCCTTCGGTAGATTTCTTTCTTTTTACTATTTTTATACAAATAATCACTTGCATGGATGATCTATTGGTTTAAAATAAGTTTTACAAAGATTTATAACACTTTATGAGCAAAAACGATTTTGAACCGAAATATTACTTAGATCTACGTTTTTGTGAATAAAAACACTTCGGATACACTGGAAATGAAGTTTTAATAAGTTTAAATCCATAGCATGTCGAAATCTATGGCTTAAAACTAGTTTTGCAACAAAAACTCGAAACTCCGCGTCATGTGCGCCGTCCTAGACCACAGGACGACGCAGCGGGCTCCAAAACTGGCTTCTGTGCGCCGTTCTGGTGCTCACAGCGGCGCACAGAGCTGCTGATTTTCCAAAACTTGTCGTTTTTGTCGTTTTTAGCACGTTTGGACTATTATTGACCCGCTGACTTTTTGATACAATAATTTTTGGGACTGAATATGAAACATGAATAATATTGGGGACATGTATGGACTATTTGGACTTAAATTGAACTATAATATATGTATTATTGCGTTTTAGGTGATTTGTGAGCGGAAGTGATTGTACATTTTTGAATATGAAATTTGGGCGCGGAAGCGCTGCCCAAATTTCCTTAGAAAAATGTAAACCACTTCATCAGGCAAAAGCACTTAAGACAAGATAATTAAAAAAAAACACGTTAAATCGAATCTTTTTGACATAAACGTAACTTTCACCGTTTTGGGACTATTTTGATTAAACTTAACCTTGACACTTAAAGTTTAATAAAATGTTATCTATATAATTATATTATTAAGAACATAATAAGATAATAACAATCGGACTATCTTGGTATAATTAGGCGACCCGTGATTCCCGGTTCCCGCTCCGACCGATTCCCGAGTTCGTTATCTTCGCAATCCGTGAGTTACACCCCTCCTTACTTTTACCTTTTTAAGTACTCTTTTTGGGGGAAACATGAGATCAAATTCTTTTGTGAACAATATCTTCGTGTGAACTATTCTTCGTGCTTGAATATATGAACTAATTGAGCCACTTTCTATTTTTAGAAACTTTGAACTAATTGAACTACTTCTACCTTTGGAAACTTTGAACTACCTTCTATTTGTATAAACTTTTGAACTATTTGAACTACCTTTCTATTTACGGAAACTTTTGAACTATTGAACTACCTTTCTATTTACGGAAACTTTTGAACTATTTGAACTACCCTTCTATTTTTGGAAACTTTTGAACTAATTGAGCTACTTTCTATTTTGGAAACTTTTGAACTAATTGAGCTACTTTCTATTTTTGGAAACTTTTGAACTTGGAACTCTTTGAACTCTTGGAACTTTGAGAACTTTTGAACTATTTTGGAACTTGGAACTGATATGCGTAAACAACATCAATTGTTCGGATTGGCTTACTTTAGACTCCCTAGGTTTGCCTCTTTGGATATTTGGTTAGACAATGATAGCTTGGTTGTATTTTTGGAGAAAAACCCTAGGTGAGGATATAACGCCGTAAGTACAAACAAACGATTTTTAGAAACGGAACGAACTAAATGCCCCGCAGATTTTCTTGGAACTGAACTCTCACACTATTAACACAAGCCGTTAGCATAGATTATGGGTATCGATACTTAGGAGCGGTCACTCCTTACTTATGGGTAGCAACCTGGGTACATATTGCTAAGTTCTCGCGAACTCGAACTCTAGACTGGAACTAGTGGGCAGGAACTTGACCAGAATCGGATTAGTGTGGAAAACTAAATCTTACATATATTAAGCTTAGTGGTTGGTACAACTCGAGGATCATAGGTCTTTATTTACGCATATACTTACTTACTGTCTTACTTATGTGGATTAATCCACCGCTAGGTAATGACTACGAACTTTTTCGCTCGCTACGCTACTTGACTTTGAACTTAACTTGGGAACTTAATTTAACTTATTCTGAACTCCCTTGGAACTTATTTTGAACTTATTTGAGCTCGAACTTATTTGGACTTGAACTTATCTTGAATTTAAATTATTCTTGAATTTTAAGCACTTGAACTTATCTTGAATTACCTTGACTTTGAACGGATCTTGAACTTTCATGAACTTTGAACTTATCTCGAACTCTTATGAACTTTCAAATTGAAACCTTTCATCAATTTATAAACTGTAACTCACTCACTACGTTTTTGTAGTTGACAATTTATCTCATGTTTCAGGAACTAAGCGTAAGTTATGAGGTGCATTGCTCGGGCGGGTCAAGTCCTTTATGTGAAGTGTACCTTGGGAAGAAGACCTTATTTTGGGAATTTTTATTTTAAAACATCTTATTATGTATTATGGTCTTAACTTTAAATCTTGGTTGTAACTTTGACTTGTACTCTTTAATTTAAATCTTAATGACTTGAACCGTTAATTTTAGTGTAACCCGTGAAATGATTCCGCTCTTCACATTCCGTGTTTCCGCTTTAGCGGGGTGTGACAGACTTGGTATCAGAGCACGGGTTATAGTGAAAACGGTTTTAAAAAATTTCAATTTTTTTTTTTTCGAAACCAAAACTATAACCAAGGCTTTTCAGAAAATTCATTTCGGGTTCAAACTTTAGAACATTACTACCCGCAATTGCATGATTATCTTTTTCAACTATGCGTGACTTGATCAACCATGCATAGTTCAAAATGAATTATGCAAGAACGGAAAGTGAATGGCTATCGTTAACGGTTTTGAGTCGAAAAATTCTCGGTCTTGTCAATTCCCGACACTCACATAATTGATCCGTGCATGCATTTACTTACGTTTTTCCTATTTCTAGTTTCCCCCGTACTTATGTAACTCTCAATTCGCAGATACGCTATGTCTCAGTCGTCACACTCCCGATCCCATACTCGATCACTTCCCCGAGCCGCCTCCCCCTCTCACGAACCCTCCGAGGGCCACACGGCTTCAGAAAGTCAACGTCACCAGACGACTGACCCAACGGAAGACACATCCCATACCATCAGCAGCAGTAATGGGTCCAGCCCAAGGACGGTACTCCCACCTCCTAGGCTGGTGCCCGTTGCAGCACCACAGCCTCGAGGACCCAACGCTGGAGCACCTATGCATCAGCAGTCAGGCCCGTTCCGACCCACACCTCCCCAGTCTTTCTTGGATCCCTACGATCCTGCCTTTCGTACTCCGATATCGGAGCGTTACGCATGGGATCGTCAGTTTATCGAAGAAAGACGACGTGCTCAGGAGTCCGGACCCTCCCGATCCATGATGCCACCTACTCACCAGCCTCTTCCACCGGATGCGTTCCTCAACCTGCACCGTCAGGTCCGGGGACTCGCGGAAGAAGCCCAGGAGCAGGGTCTCCTTCTCTTTGAAGTCTCCGATGCTGCGAACGAGTTGGCACTGCAGTCCCGACGGATCATCCTAACGGCTCAGGCCACCGCCCGGACCGTGCAGTGCCTCACCAGAGCCTGCGTAGTCATGGGAGCGCTTATTGTAGCTCTCGCCGCCATGATGTTCTTTGAAGAGCGTTATTAGGCATATCTTCCTTTATTTTGTACTGTACCGGTTTAGTCGTAATTTTTCCATTGTACACGACTTAAGCCATTATCTATTATTTCTCTATGTATTGTACTTGTACTTCTTTCAGTATTTCGTTCTATGTACTAAAACCTTCTATTATTAATGAAAACTTCTATCTTTTATTTTACTATACTTGCCTTGTCACGTGAACCTTTCTCTATTGTCAAACATTATTACAAACTCTTAAATCATCATCGCGCGTATACTGTTACCTTGCTTGTACGTTCTTTTACTACTATCGTTATCGTACTTGTGCTAATTGTTCACTCTCATTACTCTCGTGTACTCGATAATCGCTAACTCTGAGTTAAATTCTAGTAGAAAATTCCAAATGGCGCATTCTAAACTAGTTTCTTCTTTCCCTTGTAGAACCATGCCTCCCAGGAGAAGACGCGAGAATCGCATAGCCAAGCAGATCGTTGTGCAATTCCAAGCGCTACTCCCAAGCGTGATCGCCCAGATCGTCGCTGGAATCAACCAAGGGATCTTCGGAATCAACGAACCCCTTCTCCCTCTTGGAACAACTAGGCAGGGCGAGGACGAGGATTCTGGAACCAACCTCCTACCTTCCCCTCCAGCCCTCTTCCAACGAAGTGAGAATAAGAGAAGGAAAATCCACCACCAAACCTCATGGACCAGCATCAACCAGGAATCCACCACCGTAACCCGAACCCACTCCAGACCACGCCCCCAGTGCGGCAGGTGCCACTTCCACCATGCCCGAAAATGCCCGGTATGCAGACTTTGCAACAGAATAGGGCATTACCCCTGGTGCTGTCCGGAAAATGCAAACAGAAAGCTGCTATGCCTCGAATGTGGGAGCGACCAGCACCTCCGTGGGGATTGTATCCTAGAGCGTACCACATAAACCCTCAATACTCTCGCAATCACGGCCGAGGAAACCCCTCAGGACCCCAATGCAGTTACCGGTACGTTCTCTTTCAACGATAATCTTTTTCGTACCACTTAATCCAAGAACTGAACGGAACTTTGCCTCCTTAGAAATTAGACCCTCATCGGCTTAGGACCTAAAGCCTTGCGGATAACTTTCCATCGAATATGCCAATGATCCATAGTCGAAGCTGCGAATGCAACTTAGAATTTCCAACACTCCATTTGCCAGAAGCCTGTTCCCAACCACCCAACTCCTAACGAACCCTTAAAGCTTTGACGCTATCGTTGGGATGAACCGGTCACCCCATTATTGAGCCAAGATCGTCCGTTCCGACAAGCTCACCCGTATCCCTTCCCATGAAGTGAAACTCCCGTTGTTCAGGGGGACAAACCTGAATGACAACTTCGCAGCGTGTATCCCTCGATGATGCACCAGTATCTCGAGAAGGACTACGACGCACCCTCCGCTCTCGACGTCGAACGTAAATCTAAGGAAAGCCGAGTCCAAGACGTTCCCGTAGTCAAGGACCATCCAAAGCCTTCCTGAGAAATTGCCTGGCTACCGCCAAATCGACAAGCGGAAATCTCGAATAAACCTCGCTCCTGACACGGCGCCAATAGCCGAGGCTCCCTACCATCTAGCACCACCTGAGATGCTAAGGCAGCCAAAGCTGCTGTAGGAACTTCCCAACCCTGACTCTACCACTCAAATCCAATTCCACGGGAAGCCCCAAATTTCCCTAACCAGAGACAGACGGACCCTTCCGTTTGTACGCTGAGCGTCATGAACTCATCAAGCAAACCGTCAAGAACTGATGACCACTCCCGAGGATCGACAACTTATCCGAGTATTTGCAGGATGCAGCATATCTCTCAAGAGTCGACCCCGCCCGGGTTATCACCAGGTTCGCGACATTATGACCAACGTTGCCAAAAAATACATTCCCCTAACTTGATGCAAGTCATGCAAGCCTCCCCTCTATCAGTAGGCCTAACCAACACACCAACGACGATCATGGACTTAATGAACAAAGTGTGTAGGCCGTACTTGGACGATTAATGACCATACTCCTTGTCAACACTCTCACCTACTCAAGGAAGATCCTGTGAACATCCCGAGCTCACCCTAGAACTCTCCCGAGGCCAGGAGTTGTACACCAATTCTCCAAAGTGCAAGTTCTGACCTCGAGAAGAACATTTCCCCGATTTCATAGCCAACCATGCAAGAACTCGAACTCAGGCTAAACGAAACTCGTTACGCCAAGCTCCAAGCACGAGTTCTGAAATCCGAAGGTATTCGTGAACCCATTCCTGTCAAGGGCCATCGAATTGTTGTTCCATCTATCGGGGATCCGACTTGCTGTACCAGGAGTCCCCGAGAATACTGTTCTGGCCAGACATGAATAAGGACATTACCCTGTATCCATCCGAGTGCCTCACTTACTCCGAGGTCAAGGCGGGACACCGAAAACCCATCCCTTTATTAATCAATCTGCGTTCCACTCCCTCTTCGGAGAGCCCTCCAGAGGATCGCTAGGAACGCGACTAGACCTCATCACCCCTCACCATTCACCCTCCTCTGATCGAGTTCACTTAGGTCACGGCTCCCGTGCCCGCACTAAGTGCGCACCCTTCAGTCTCTATATGACCAGGTGTCGGACACCACCTTATCGGCCAGAAGTTGACGGTCGACAACTTGCAGGCCCATCTCTACCCTGTGGAAGACTGGAAGCTTTCCGTACCCGGCCAGGGAGCTGCGTGACCATCTAGAAGAAAAGCCCTCAATCCCTAAGATGGCAATAGGGTATCCCACAGGATATCGCCATGAAAGAGGATGGCATGTTTCTGAAAACGCGGCAAACTGGGCCGAAGTACACCGGTCCAATCTAAGCCTTGGAATACACCGGTCCGACTTCTCGTTGCTTTTAACCTTCCCAACCGTTTCCTAACATACTTATGTGTTCCATTCTCACACTTGAAAAGTGTTCATCGGATGAGACCCTTGTCATCTCTCTCTAAGACAAGGTCAAAACTGTTACCAAACCCAATTTCCTTGATGAACCGCTTAGGTTGTTGACTCGACGGTCAGACGACCTAGACAGAACCTCGTTCCTATCTCTAAGTTCGGTGGAGCCTCCGACGTAGCCCCACAACCGCGTGAAGACGCAGGGACCGAAATTCGTCAGGAGAATCAACCGTGATCCGACGACACTTCTTCCCCATGAGACGAACTAAATTTCGGGACGAAATTCCTTTCAACCCGGGGAGAATGTGACAACCGTCAAATTTCGGGTGTTCTTTACGCTCTATGTCTCTCGTGTTGTCTCTTATGTCTTCAAATTGAACTTTTATCGGAAACGCGCACGTGCCGGAATCACAACCGGAACCAACATATATAAGTCCTAATACCAAGAAAACACCCAATGAACTTTCATACTTTAAAACTTTAGCTACCGAAAAGGTCAAACGAAGCAATTATACAAAAACAGCAAAAATCAAAAATTTGTTACAAAACTGGTCCAGAACGGCGCACAGTGACCTTGTGCGCCGTCCTGGAGGACCAACTCCGAATTTTTTTTGAAAATTCTGCATGTCTCGATTTCTCAACTCTAACCCACCAACCAAACTCGGGAATAAACACTCAATTACTGTCTTTGACAGTCCCTAAACCATATTATTACTTTTCCCATTATTTCTTTCATTTTATCATTTACCAAAACATAAAAACACACACACATACAACTTTCCTCTCAAGAACACTCTCAAACATCTCCATTTCCAGAAGATTTCCAGCCTCTAACACCATTTATAATCCATACAAATCGATTTAAACACCAATAGAAGCAAGGAGAAGCTAAACTTTCGAAAAAGGACCATTTTTGTAAAGATTTTCGGAGCTCAAACATCACCAAATCATCATCCAAACGATTTCCTTCGGTAGATTTCTTTCTTTTTACAATTTTTATACAAATAATCACTTGCATGGATGATCTATTGGTTTAAAATAAGTTTTACAAAGATTTATAACACTTTATGAACAAAAACGATTTTGAACCGAAATATTACTTAGATCTACGTTTTTGAGAATAAAAACACTTTGGAAACACTGGAAATGAAGTTTTAATAAGTTTAAATCCATTGCATGTCGAAATCTATGTCACACCCCGCTATAGCGGAAACACGGAATGTGAGAGCTGGAATATCATTACACGGTCATAAGCAAATGTAAACGATTCAAGTCATTTCGATTAAAAATAAATGTTTCGAGATTCAACAACCAAGCAGTTCATAAGTTTAAAATAAAGTACAAGTACAAATGTTCCAAAACAAATTCCCAAAATATAAAGGCCTTTTCCCAAATAGCGCCTCACGTGACCGTATCGACCCTCCTTTGCCATGCATTCTGAACACTTACATTAATTTCCTGAAACATAAGATAAAGTGTCAACTACATAAAGTAGTGAGTGAGTTACAGTTTAGAGGTTCGAGAGAAGTTTCCAAAAATAGAAAGTTGCCGAAAATAGTAAGTTGCCAAAAATAGTAAGTTGCCAAAACATATACTGACGTCATGAGTAAAAGAACGAGTCGACGTTTGAACATATATGTAAATAGTAAAAGTTTGAATGTACACAAGTAATTTAAGTAAATAAAACTTGTATAATTAAAGTTGCAGCGGAATCCAAGCGCTAAAAGGTATATGCGTAGGGAGTATGTGTCTAACTAAATAGTAACTCGTATCAATCACTTGGCATAATATAAGTAGTAAGTATACACTAAACCAGTTGCATGGTCCTGAACTAGCCCAAAAAGTTTAATTGATTGAACATCTGAATGGTAGTAATATGTACTTGGGACGCTAACCCTTAGTAAGGAGTGACCGCTCCTAAGTATCGATACCCATATGACTAACGACTATTGCTAATAGTGTATAAGTGAACCTGAACCAAAAGGGGCAATTGAACAAAGTTGCAAAAATTGAACTGAACTCTTACGGGCTTATATATCCATCAAGGATTGGTCGCTAACAAGTATCCTAGATTTAGTTATCCTGCTAAGGCATCAACACATATACGCATAATAGTTTGAACAAGTACCAAGTTTGAACAAGTTTGAACATGTACCAAGTTTGAACGGGTTTGAACAAGTTTCTAAAAGTTTCAATAAGTACCAAAAGTATCAAGTTTCGAACAGTTGCAAATAAGTTTCAAAAGTACTAAAAAGTTACAAACATGTGATCTTATGTTTCCACCAAATAATGTTTAAATGTACAAAAAGTAAAACAAGTGGGGTTGTAACTCACGGTTTGCGAAGGTACGAGATATGAACTAGCACAAAGAGAGCGGAACGCGTCGGGAATCACAAACGACCTAGAACACCGGAAAGTTGTATAAGTTTTATTGAGTTATGTTAAGTTTCAATTTAACATTTTTAAGTCCCAATTTAGTATACTTAGATTCTGTCCCAAAAAGTTTATTACGGAAAGTTTATAAGGTTTGCATGTTCGTGTACGTTTTATAGTCCGAAATGTCCAATTATGTACCAAAAGTGTCAAAGTTCCAAGTTAATGTGTGTAAGTCTCGAAGTTATTAAGTTTTCCTGAATTTGAAATGTTATTTACAGTGAAAATTGGGCAGCGCTTCCGCGTTATAAAATTTTTGTCCATTTTCAAAACACTTTCCCGCTTTAATATTCACAATATAACGTTTTAAGCAATACTACTCAAGTTTCAAGTCCAAAAAGCTTTTCCAACAATATAATATGTCAAAACAGTAGCTTATTAACATGTATATAATCTGTGATAGTTTATTTTAGCTTAAAATCACGTTTACGACCTTTAAAACGACAAAAACAGCGGAGAGGGCCATTCTGGCGGCGGATGGAGGAAAACAGCCGCCGGCTGACCTTTAGCCGTCGGCTGAAATCCTTCAGCCGCCGGCCAAAAAGGCTTCAGCCAGTTTCAAAGTTGCTCTATTTTTCGTTTTTAAGCTTGTTTAACCGTTAGATTCGACATGCAAACTGGTATAACTTAAACATATGTATTTTCAAAGTAAAATCTCAGTTTTCTTTTAGATTTAAAGGTTAAATATATAGATCTTCACTAAAAACTCGTTTTTAAGCAAGAAAACGTTTTGAAAGTTTATGAAAGCTTATTTTCAGGTTATAGATTGTACATGCAAGTGAAGATAAACATAAAAATAGTAAAAAGAGAGTGTTATACCGAAGAGAATAAAGATGTGATGGTTTGAACAAGATTTAGCTCCAAAAACGACTTGGAAACCCGATTTAAACCTTTTCCTTTAACACCCTTTACTCCTAGAACGATTTGTATGTGTTAGATGGTTGATTTAATGGCGTTTAAGTGGCTGAAAATGGTGGAAAGTTTCTGTTTTGTGTTATGTGTTCTTGAGAGAGTGGGAGAGAAATGAGAGAGAGTTAGGGAGTGTGTGTGTTGTGTGTGTAAGTTTGATTTCAAAAATGAAAGAAAATGTGAATAAGGGTGATGTTTTCTGCTCTTGGGAAGCAAAAATGCAGTTAAAGTTGCCCAATACTCGAGTTAAAAAATTGCCCAATCGAAGAGCATGCAAAAATGAGTCACCATCTAGCTGGACAGCCAGATTCAGCCGCCGGCTGGATATATTCAGCCGCCGGCTGAATGGCGAAATCCAGCTTTTTGACGTTTTGTTGTTTTCCGTTAATTAGTTAAGGACTAGAATCATTTTAGTTACCGTTATGAACTTAGTCAAGCTCTTGTATTGTTTATTTGGTGTTAGGATTTATATTTTTGATTCCGACATTTGTTCCGACAAATTGAAAAGTACAACAGAATGAACCCGAACAATATGAACACGGTAAAAGTAACTGGAGGTTTGAACCGATTTAGTAACTGAAAATCACCTGAAATTTAGACGGTTGTCACATCATCCCCGGGTTGAAAGAAATTTCGTCCCGAAATTGACTCGCCCAATCAGGTAGAAGTATCTTTGAACAAGTGAGGATACTTTTGACGTATCTGGTCTTCACGTTCCCATGTGAATTCGTGACCACGTCGGGAGTTCCAACGAACTTTGACGATAGGAAACACGGCTTTGTCTGAGTTGCTTGACCTCACGGTCTACAACTTCGAGCGGTTTCCTCGATGAAGTTGAGCTTGTTGTCGATCTTGACCTCGTCGAGCGGGATGACGATGGTCTCATCGGATAGGCACTTTTCAAGTGTGAGACATGGAACACGTTATGAACATTGGAA
>CAJVGC010000582.1:19921156-19943656 GCA_910822075.1 Senecio squalidus
GGGCGTCCTCTGAAAGTCCCCTAACCTCGCGATGGAGGTGCAGGAAGGCGGCAAGAGGGGGTAGCTGTGGGGTAGGCGGCATCCTCTGCCGGGCTGCCTCGGCGTCTCTAGCACGCTGCATCTCTTCTCGTTCGAGCTGCCGCTCCCACGAGTAATGGTCCAACATCGAGGTGCGCGGAGCCTCGCGAGGTGGGTGCCCGAATGGGAAATGGGGTGGCGCAGGCCTGGACGGGCCGTCTTGCCGCGCTGCCATCCTATCGGGTAGCCGTCCCGGAAGGATTAACTGCTTACGTGCCGTCGTAACGACACGTGGTCCACGGCGCTGTGGTGGCGCGGCAACGGGGGCCGGTGGAGGTGGTAAAACCGACCTCGGGCTTGACCCGATGCTGCTGGACACAGCCATGGAGGTATCCTCCGTAGGGTCCGTGGTCTGATGACGGATGCTTTCCGAGGCGGTATGGCCCTCGGAACGCTCGTGAGAGGACGCGGCTCTCGGTTGGGATCGGGACTGAGATCGTGAGGGAGATCGCGAACGTGACGATTGAGACATGACGGATCTGCGACGTAAAAAGTTTCGTAAGTACATAAACAAGAATATGCTAAAGGAAATTAAGTAAAGAATGCAGGTAAGGGTCGATCACGTGAGGTTGGGAATAGTAAGACCGGGAATTTCTTGACTCAAAATCGTTTGTCTTTAGAAATTACGTTTCGTCCTTGCATAAGTCATTTTGAACTAGGCATGGGTGATCAGGCCATGCGTAGTTAAAAATAATCATGCAATCGCAAAATTAATTCACTAAAGTTTTGAACCCATAATGATTTTCCGAAAAGCCTTGGTTATAGTTTGGTTTCAAAAACTTTTTAGAAATTTCTAAAACCGTTTTCACTACAACCTGTGCTCTGATACCAAGTCTGTCACACCCCGCTATAGCGGAAACACGGAATGTGAGAGCTGGAATATCATTACACGGCCATAAGCAAATGTAAACGATTCAAGTCATTTCGATTAAAAATAAATGTTTCGAGATTCAACAACCAAGCAGTTCATAAGTTTAAAATAAAGTACAAGTACAAATGTTCCAAAACAAATTCCCAAAATATAAAGGCCTTTTCCCAAATAGCGCCTCACGTGACCGTATCGACCCTCCTTTGCCATGCATTCTGAACACTTACATTAATTTCCTGAAACATAAGATAAAGTGTCAACTACATAAAGTAGTGAGTGAGTTACAGTTTAGAGGTTCGAGAGAAGTTTCCAAAAATAGAAAGTTGCCGAAAATAGTAAGTTGCCAGAAATAGTAAGTTGCCAAAACATATACTGACGTCATGAGTAAAAGAACGAGTCGACGTTTGAACATATATGTAAATAGTAAAAGTTTGAACGTACACAAGTAATTTAAGTAAATAAAACTTGTATAATTAAAGTTGCAGCGGAATCCAAGCGCTAAAAGGTATATGCGTAAGGAGTATGTGTTTAACTAAATAGTAACTCGTATCAATCACTTGGCATAATATAAGTAGTAAGTATACACTAAACCGGTTGCATGGTCCTGAACTAGCCCAAAAAGTTTAATTGATTGAACATCTGAATGGTAGTAATATGTACTTGGGACGCTAACCCTTAGTAAGGAGTGACCGCTCCTAAGTATCGATACCCATATGACTAACGGCTATTGCTAATAGTGTATAAGTGAACCTGAACCAAAAGGGGCAATTGAACAAAGTTGCAAAAATTGAACTGAACTCTTACGGGCTTATATATCCATCAAGGATTGGTCGCTAACAAGTATCCTAGATTTAGTTATCCTGCTAAGGCATCAACACATATACGCATAATAGTTTGAACAAGTACCAAGTTTGAACAAGTTTGAACATGTACCAAGTTTGAACAGGTTTGAACAAGTTTCTAAAAGTTTCAATAAGTACCAAAAGTATCAAGTTTCGAACAGTTGCAAATAAGTTTCAAAAGTACTAAAAAGTTACAAACATGTGATCTTATGTTTCCCCCAAATAATGTTTAAATGTACAAAAAGTAAAACAAGTGGGGTTGTAACTCACGGTTTGCGAAGGTACGAGATATGAACTAGCACAAAGAGAGCGGAACGCGTCAGGAATCACAAACGACCTAAAACACCGGAAAGTTGTATAAGTTTTATTGAGTTATGTTAAGTTTCAATTTAACATTTTTAAGTCCCAATTTAGTATACTTAGATTCTGTCCCAAAAAGTTTATTACGGAAAGTTTATAAGGTTTGCATGTTCGTGTACGTTTTATAGTCCGAAATGTCCAATTATGTACCAAAAGTGTCAAAGTTCCAAGTTAATGTGTGTAAGTCTCGAAGTTATTAAGTTCCTGAATTTGAAATGTTATTTACGGTGAAAATTGGGCAGCGCTTCCGCGTTATAAAATTTTTGTCCATTTTCAAAACACTTTCCCGCTTTAATATTCCCAATATAACGTTTTAAGCAATACTACTCAAGTTTCAAGTCCAAAAAGATTTTCCAACAATATAATATGTCAAAACAGTAGCTTATTAACATGTATATAATCTGTGATAGTTTATTTTAGCTTAAAATCACGTTTACGACCTTTAAAACGACAAAAACAGCGGACAGGGCCATTCTGGCGGCGGCTGGAGGAAAACAGCCGCCGGCTGACCTTTAGCCGTCGGCTGAAATCCTTCAGCCGCCGGCCAAAAGGCTTCGGCCAGTTTCAAAGTTGCTCTATTTTTCGTTTTTAAGCTTGTTTAACCGTTAGATTCGACATGCAAACTGGTATAACTTAAACATATGTATTTTCAAAGTAAAATCTCAGTTTTCTTTTAGATTTAAAGGTTAAATATATAGATCTTCACTAAAAACTCGTTTTTAAGCAAGAAAACGTTTTGAAAGTTTATGAAAGCTTATTTTCAGGTTATAGATTGTACATGCAAGTGAAGATAAACATAAAAATAGTAAAAAGAGAGTGTTATACCGAAGAGAATAAAGATGTGATGGTTTGAACAAGATTTAGCTCCAAAAACGACTTGGAAACCCGATTTAAACCTTTTCCTTTAACACCCTTTACTCCTAGAACGATTTGTATGTGTTAGATGGTTGATTTAATGACGTTTAAGTGGCTGAAAATGGTGGAAAGTTTCTGTTTTGTGTTATCTGTTCTTGAGAGAGTGAGAGAGAAATGAGAGAGAGTTAGGGAGTGTGTGTGTTGTGTGTGTAAGTTTGATTTCAAAAATGAAAGAAAATGTGAATAAGGGTGATGTTTTCTGCTCTTGGGAAGCAAAAATGCAGTTAAAGTTGCCCAATACTCGAGTTAAAACGTTGCCCAATCGAAGAGCATGCAAAAATGAGTCACCATCTAGCTGGACAGCCGGATTCAGCCGCCGGCTGGATATATTCAGCCGGCGGCTGAATGGCGAAATCCAGCTTTTTGACGTTTTGTTGTTTTCCGTTAATTAGTTAAGGACTAGAATCATTTTAGTTACCGTTATGAACTTAGTCAAGCTCTTGTATTGTTTATTTGGTGTTAGGACTTATATTTTTGATTCCGACATTTGTTCCGACAAATTGAAAAGTACAACAGAATGAACCCGAACAATATGAACACGGTAAAAGTAACTGGAGGTTTGAACCGATTTAGTAACTGAAAATCACCTGAAATTTAGACGGTTGTCACAATCTATGGCTTAAAACTCGTTTTGCAACAAAAACTCGAAACTCCGCGTCATGTGCGCCATCCTAGACCACAGGACGACGCGGCGGGCTCCAAAACTGGCTTCTGTGCGCCGTTCTGGTGCTCACAGCGGCGCACATAGCTGCTGATTTTCCAAAACTTGTCGTTTTTAGCACGTTTGGACTATTAATAACCCGCTGACTTTTTGATACAATAATTTTTGGGACTGAATATGAAACATGAATAATATTGGGGACATGTATGGACTATTTGGACTTAAATTGAACTATAATATATGTATTATTGCGTTTTAGGTGATTTGTGAGCGGAAGTGATTGTACATTTTTGGATATGAAATTTGGGCGCGGAAGCGCTGCCCAAATTTCCTTAGAAAAATGTAAACCACTTCAGCGAGCGAAAGCACTTAAGACAAGATAATTAAAAAAAAAAACACGTTAAATCGAATCTTTTTGACATAAACGTAACTTTCACCGTTTTGGGACTATTTTGATTAAACTTAACCTTGACACTTAAAGTTTAATAAAATGTTATCTATATAATTATATTATTAAGAACATAATAAGATAATAACAATCGGAC
This sequence comes from Senecio squalidus, assembly GCA_910822075.1. Taxonomy (NCBI): domain Eukaryota; kingdom Viridiplantae; phylum Streptophyta; class Magnoliopsida; order Asterales; family Asteraceae; genus Senecio; species Senecio squalidus. The sequence goes on from CAJVGC010000582.1 coordinate 19,925,426, forward strand.
TATCTTGGTATTATTAGGCGACCCGTGATTCCCGATTCCCGCTCCGACCGATTCCCGAGTTCGTTATCTTCGCAATCCGTGAGTTACACCCTTCCTTACTTTTACCTTTTTAAGTACTCTTTTTGGGGGAAACATGAGATCAAATTCTTTTGTGAACAATATCTTCGTGTGAACTATTCTTCGTGCTTGAATATATGAACTAATTGAGCCACTTTCTATTTTTAGAAACTTTGAACTAATTGAACTACTTCTACCTTTGGAAACTTTGAACTAATTGAACTACCTTCTATTTGTATAAACTTTTGAACTATTTGAACTACCTTTCTATTTACGGAAACTTTTGAACTATTGAACTACCTTTCTATTTACGGAAACTTTTGAACTATTTGAACTACCCTTCTATTTTTGGAAACTTTTGAACTAATTGAGCTACTTTCTATTTTGGAAACTTTTGAACTAATTGAGCTACTTTCTATTTTTTGAAACTTTTGAACTTGGAACTCTTTGAACTCTTGGAACTTTGAGAACTTTTGAACTATTTTGGAACTTGGAACTAATATGCGTAAAAAACATCAATTGTTCGGATTGGCTTACTTTAGACTCCCTAGGTTTGCCTCTTTGGATATTTGGTTAGACAATGATAGCTTGGTTGTATTTTTGGAGCAAAACCCTAGGTGAGGATATAACGCCGTAGGTACAAACAAACGATTTTTAGAAACGGAACGAACTAAATGCCCCGCAGATTTTCTTGGAACTGAACTCTCACACTATTAACACAAGCCGTTAGCATAGATTATGGGTATCGATACTTAGGAGCGGTCACTCCTTACTTATGGGTAGCAACCTGGGTACATATTGCTAAGTTCTCGCGAACTCGAACTCTAGACTGGAACTAGTGGGCAGGAACTTGACCAGAATCGGATTAGTGTGGAAAACTAAATATTACATATATTAAGCTTAGTGGTTGGTACAACTCGAGGATCATAGGTCTTTTTTACGTATATAATTACTTACTGTCTTACTTATGTGGATTAATCCACCGCTAGGTAATGACTACGAACTTTTTCGCTCGCTACGCTACTTGACTTTGAACTTAATTTGGGAACTTAATTGAACTTATTCTGAACTCCCTTGGAACTTATTTTGAACTTATTTGAGCTCGAACTTATTTGGACTTGAACTTATCTTGAATTTAAATTATTCTTGAATTTTAAGCACTTGAACTTATCTTGAATTACCTTGACTTTGAACGGATCTTGAACTTTCATGAACTTTGAACTTATCTCGAACTCTTATGAACTTTCAAATTGAAACCTTACATCAATTTATAAACTGTAACTCACTCACTACGTTTTTGTAGTTGACACTTTATCTCATGTTTCAGGAACTAAGCGTAAGTTATGAGGTGCATTGCTCGGGCGGGTCAAGTCTTTTATGTGAAGTGTACCTTGGGAAGAAGACCTTATTTTGGGAATTTTTATTTTAAAACATCTTATTATGTATTATGGTCTTAACTTTAAATCTTGGTTGTAACTTTGACTTTACTCTTTAATTTAAATCTTAATGACTTGAACCGTTAATTTTAGTGTAACCCGTGAAATGATTCTTCGCTCTTCACATTCCGTGTTTCCGCTTTAGCGGGGTGTGACAGAATCGTGCCAAAAACATGCCTCAGTCTCAAAAATGCCAAAGCAGAACCTCATTAAGGTTACCAGCGCATGGCCATTCTACAAATGGGGAATCAACATTGTCGGACCATTCCCCCTGGAGTAGGTAATGTCAAATACCTCTTAGTAGCTGTGGATTATTTCACCAAATGGATAGAAGCTAAAACCCTCGAAACTATAACCGGTCCCCGAATGAAAAGCTTTGTCTTGGAACATATAGTATGCCGCTTTGGAGTCCCACATATCCTGGTCAGTGACTATGGAAAAAATTTTGTAGAAAAAAGCATGGGTAGACGAAATCCCAGGCATTCTCTGGGCACATAGAACTTCGCCAGGCAGAACTACATCTGAAACTCCTTTCAACCTTGTCTATGGCACTAAAGCATTCATCCCACCAGAACTTACAATCCCTAGTCACCGGATCCTTCACTTCAGTCTGAAGCTAAATGAGGAAGCCCTAAGAGAAAATCTGAACATCATCCAGGAGTGAAGAGAAATATCTCTCATCCGGCAAGCAGAAATCCATAGACAAATACCCAAGTATTACAACCAAAAAGTCCGCCACACATCTTTCAAGATAGAAGATCTCGTGTGGTGGAAGAATGAAGCTAGCAGAGTAGAAAACTTGGGCAAGTTGGGCCCTACATGGGAAGTCCCATATAACGTCCTTGAAGCGCATGGAAATTGTTTTACACCCTTTCTGACATAGATGGGCAACAATTACCCATGACGTGGAATGCCATGAATTTAAAGAGGTGCTACGTTTAATACCTCCATATTATTATTTTCAGCACTTACAAATGGTTTCTACCATACAATGCTCGTCAGGCTGCACTTGGCCAACGGCTGCTTCAGCACCGTAAAAAAAAAAAGGTTACAAACAACCTGGCACGAGCCAAACAGCCAGCCAATGTCACACCCCGCTCAGGCGGAAACCCGAGGTGTACAATATAATAGGTATCAGAAAACCAAGTATTACATCGAATAAATACTATAACAATAAGATTACATTATATAAAGTTAGGAGTACAATAAATACATCATAAATACATCATAAATACAAATTGTTGACTTAAATAGAAACTGAACTACGTCTAGCTGAGTCTCTACGAAGTCCACACAAATAATAAAGAACTCGAACTACGTCTAGTCAAGTATCTTCGAAATCCTCAAAATCCATAACAAATAACGTACTCCATAATCGATGTAAAATCTCAATCTTCTGAAAAGCGTTAAAAATACGACGTCAACATAAAGTTGGTGGGTTATTCGCATTTTTATAAAAACAACATAATTGAAGATTTTGACCCATTTGAAATATATTAAAAAGTCAGTAGTAAAATAAATAATATCTTGATTTATAAGCAACGTAAGATATATGCAACAACCTTAGATAATCATATACACCTGATCCTTACAATATAATAAAGGCAACAACCTAAAGGCAGCAATAACCCTCTGCCTTAGTGTGTCCAACTAAGGTAGTTACGAGATAAATATAGCGGCAATAACACCCCTGCGCATAGTGAGGGATGAGGGTTTGTAAAACCCATATAGATCTATATATAAGTAACGATGGCACTACTAGAGTTAACAGGTGTTTAATCGAGGGCCTTATACTACCACAAAGGCCGTATAAGTGAGGTACACTGAATCTAAAAGCATCATAATCTATACATGCATAATCAAGATATAATTAAGTTTATGATAACGCTAATCATGCCCAAAAGTAAAAAGCGGTAAAAAGGGCAACGAATAACTCACGAATCAGCGATAAGTATGTCAGGTAGACACAAACGTGGAATAAAGCTCCACCGCCTAAGTGCCCTACCATAAAGATATAAAAATCTAAGTATTTCTATAACGTAGTAGGTTTAGCCTTATATGGTTAACGTTGTATAATATTATATAATAAAGTTTAGGAATGTTCGAACGAATAGTATATATATGTATAGATTTAAATTTGTCGAATCCGATGGCGATAAACCGTGTCGAAATGACAGATAAAAGATATTTGATATTTCGAGTCGATAATGAGTTCTAGAAATATCGATCATTTAAGTTTATAAATACGATAAGAAAAGAATGATATTCCGAGCCTAATATGACTACATGAATATCGATTGAAAGGAGTATTAGATTTAATTAAAGTTAACCAAAGTAAATATCAAAGATAGTTAACTTGGTCAAAGTCAGCGAAAGTCAACCGTTTTGAAAGGAAGTCAAAGTTAACGAAAGTCAACCTTTGACAATTTGAATGGCCAAAAGTTATAATCTGAATTTTTGAGTAAAATATAATTGGAATTCAGTTTTGTAAAAGTTTGGTTAAAGGATTAGGTTTAAAATCGAATATTTGATCGTTTTCGGAGAAATAACGATTTGACGGTTAAATGGACGTTTTAACGATTATGATAGTAATTAATATGACGTTTAAGATTGCGATTTACATTTTGAGTCCAAAATGTAAGTTTATCAGTTTATAATACTTTACGTATACTAATATGGGTTTACGTATGCTTAAAATCGCCCGAAATACGCGAAAAAGGCGAAACGACAGCTGGCGCTGCGCACTGGACAACCAGGACGCAGCTCAGGCTTGGAAATAGGGCACAGTGTGTCGTCCATGGTACATGAGACGGCGCCCTGGTGCTTATTTTCCAAAAACTCTGCTTTTCGTTATAAGTCGTTTTAGTACCGGTTAGTTAGTTTAAGTCTTAAGTGAATATTTACAGATTGTTAGGTGAAGTTATTTAGTCAAATAACTCATAAGTAAACTTATATATAATATACATATTCATACATACACTTATTTAAAAGATTTTACAAGATTTAGTTAACTTTTGTTAAGTTTGTTTATAATATAGATTATGTATAAATTACTTAGATTTACAAGTCCACTAAGTTGTAAGAAAGTGTTAAGAACATTTTCGATAGGAAATTTACTAATGTTCCTATATGAAATTAACCGGTTTTACATAAGTTTAAATATGACATTTTAGATAAGATTTTCTAATAACCTATTAACATGGTAATTAGTCATATTTTATACCAACTTTTAGGTTCTAAATCAATTTAATCGTTTTAGTGTTTTTAATTATTTTATAGGAGATTTTAGATGAGAATAATTAAGAATGAAGAGAAAACGGAAAAGAACGATAAAGGGGTTTATAGTATAAGATTTGAAAGGGTGTAACACTTTACGTAAGTTATAACATCATTATAAATGGGTTTGATCAAAAACCTAAACAGTTACACTAGGAACAGTTACACTAGGAATAATTACACTAATAGTTAAGCTACGTAATAACAGTTACGCTACGTAACTAACAGTTACGCTAAGTAACTAACAGTTACGCTAAGTAACTAACAGTTACGCTACGTAACTAACAGTTACGCTAAGTGTAACTAATAGTTATACTAAGTCGCGGAAAAATTTAACACGACTCGTTTTTGACGATTTTTGGACTGAAAATGGTATATTTTAGCATCTATGGTTTTAGGATATGTTTAGGTACATAGGCCCTCAATAAATTTCGGGTTTTAATGCTTAAAAGTGGCGTTTTTAAAAGTAGATCTAGAAATAAAGTTTCAAACAAAACCGAAGAAATACTAACCCGATCGAAGAGAAATCCGGAGGGATGATGAAGATAAATATGGGGAACGATAAACAAGCTTCGGAAATAATTTTCGACGGTTGGATCTCGAGATATTTTAGAGAGAAGGGGGAGCTTTGTGTGTGTGTTTTCTAGAGAGAGAGAGAGATGGAAAAATGAAAGGGATGGATGGGTGTGTGTGTAGGTGATAAGGAATAAAAGGGGGAAAGTTACTTAACATCTCGTTAAGTAATATTTTTTTTTTTTATAATTTTCTTTCGTAAAATCTCGATAAGGAAAATTTTGAATATTTTTGTTAAAAATAATATAATTGATGGTTTAAGGATATTAATAGTAATTATAATAGTGATAATAATACATTTCATTTAAAGTTAATTTTCTCACATATAAAAAGGCATATCCTACCCTAACTTAACTTACGAGCATACTAGGCACTTAGGTTCTATAACGTTTACGTCACGAAGGACGAAACACTAGTATAAATCTCGACTAACCAAAATCGCGTGAAACAAAATATATAACAATAATAATAGGGTCAAAATAAAATAAATAAAAATAATGGTAGACGATATAACGCAAAAGTGTTACGAAATATACGGTTGTCACAGCGAGGCTATCTAGGCAATCTAGCAAACCTTGATATTCGGCCATTTCACTCATGAAGGACCTGGCACCAACATACAAAAACACTCTTAAATGGGTCATACAATACAATGTATCTCAGAATAACAAGTGATCTGATCTACGTATCCCACAAGGCAACGAGCCTGATATTACACTTGGTAGGGCGTGATTATAATCACGTAACCAATATTAGCAAAAGGCAAACACGCCTTATATATAAATACAAATATTTCGTCTTTTTTACCCACTGGGAAAGGCAAGCACTTCTCATTGTGAAGCGACATCGCTCGCGAGTAAATAAATAAAGCTTAACCAACAAAAAATGCCATCGACACAAATATACATGAGTGATACCCACACTTAGCTACGTCGACATACAAAAGCACCATGGGCAATCAAAAGATTGTCATAGACATAATCCAATATAAATATCTTTGTACACACCCAAAACCGTGTCATGAACACAACATCTAGTATGAAAAGATAATGTGTTATTGGTTGGATCACCCAATAAAACATTATTCTTGACATGGCCATACGAGCCACAACCACACAAGGAAATAAAACTAGCCAAGAGAGGCATCGCTAGGGTTGGACACGATAGACATGGCATGGCCAGACAAAGAAAGCCGAAACAGGCAATGGGAGCATGATATTGTTAGTAGGGAACATATAATATATGTAGCCTATTAACTAAACACATAGCCTGACTTACATGAAACTTTTCCCTTGTTCCATCTCCCAGCTCCCGACTCCCGGCTGACCCAGTGTCCGACACTTGTGCCCCGACACCCGAAACATGTGCCCCGTGTTCGACACTTGTGCCCCAGTGCCCAACACTTGTGCCCTGGACCGAAACTTGTGTCTCGACGTCCGACACTTGTGCTCCGTGTCCGGAACTCAGGCCCCTCCTCCCCACACTCGTGCCTCGTCATCCCGACATCCTGCAGTTGTGTCCCAGAACTTGTGTCCTTACATCCTGCACTCGTGCCTCGTCACCCTGACACCCCGCACTTGTGTCGTGACATCCTGTCGTCGTGCATCCGGCAGTGAGGAACTCACCCAACACTAGTGTCCGCCACTTTGGATTCCAACTGCCAAGGCTTTAATGCAGTCACTCAAACGACGTCATAATGATTGAAGAGGAGCGTTACTCTTATCATAAACTCTCGAACGTTGGAATCCCATCAATGCCATTTATTGAGCATTATTGGCCTTTATTACTATACGTTCCCTCAAACATTGGTATGTTGGGTATAAATACCCAGTCCTTGGGTATTTCGCAGATAACTAATACTCAGCTCTAGCACACATTTATCTTCATCATCTTCACCACTTACATACTCACCGAAATACCTATTTGTCGTTATAATCATATTATGACCATCTTTCACGATCAATGTCCGGACCTCCTTAGACTCGTTAAGAGTCTGTTAGGTTTGCACTACTGAGCAGGAGGCTAAGAGAGTTATCTCCCAAACCAAGTTACTAAGCCTACTAATCTTTGCTCAAACATCCGACACATACATATTTAAAACTAATCACAAAATTAGTGAAAGTTCTCGCGCCACTTTTATTTTCGCGGGAATAGCTTTGTTGTCAAGTCACATTCTCGCGCCTAAGTAAGAGGTTTAAATTGTGTCACATTCTTGCTCCACATTCTCAAGTCAGATTATCGTGCGACATTCTTGAGTCGTTTTATCAGACACTTTTTCGCGACGAAAAAGGTGGTTGAAATTGTTTTCATGAATCGTAGGATTATTTTTGAAATACATATGTGTAAGATGATTATATTTGTAATTTTCTCTATTGATTAAATATTTAACTATACACAATGACATTTTGTTATTGTAATAAAATTTATAATTTATATTTTTTCCAAGAATTTGTGGTTTAAAATGCCAAGATATAGTAACTAAAAATTTTGTGTCTGTAAATGGGTCGACCCGAAACACGACTCGAACCTAACACGAATATAAACAACTCCAACCGAACCCGACATGAAATCATGTTGGGTCGAAAATGGGTCGACAAGAAACTGACACAAAATTGTTGGATCAACAGAAACACGACCCAGTAACCCAGACACGACCCGAATTGTTAGCTCTACAGGTGAGGCATATAATGACGTTTGCGTCATGGCGTTTGCTGAATTGGATTAGGATTGATGAATCAAAGGTGTCCACGTATGAAAGGACCTCATGGACAACATGTGACTATTTATATCCATGTCACCGTTACGGTTGTCTCCATTTTGCCACATATGTTCCATATATAATTTGAGATGAAAAATATGTTTTTCTTTTAGTTTTTTTTTCAAATAAAATATATTATTAATAACTAGTTTTAATTTTTGTTCGATGTACGGCTTAAAAAGAAAAATGTTATAAAATAATAAAAATGATTCAAAACAACTATTTATTAAATTAGGTTAAGGAAGTTGTTTTATTGAATAAAAATAATGTTAAATTAATTAGTTATAAAATATAGGAAATATATATTTAATTATTTTGTGATGTAATTGCCCATAGTGTTGTACAATTATGTTAAACTGATATATGATTTTAACATTCAATGAAAACTATCTATCTGTTATATGCAAAGTTTAGTTATTCTATTATGACTAAATGTCATAATCAAGTTAATATTATTTTTATAAAATAAATGTGAAGAAGTAAAAGTAACAACTACGTAAAATTGAGACATGTTTAGCGACATGTCACTACAAAAAATCAGCCTTTTAGCAACATGTTTAGCGACATGCTCTACAGTGTCGCAAAATTGAGACATGAATAACGACATTATTAGCTACGTAGATGTCGTTATCATCGCAACTGTTATCGCAAAATATGTTTTTAAATTTTGGTGTCGCAAATTATGTCGCTTCGTACGCCGTTGAATTGCGACATGTTAGTACACGACCCTAAGGATGTCGCCGAATTTGCGACTTGTGATTACATGACGCTAAGGATGTCGCCAAAAATTGCGACTAGTTAATATATGTCGCTAAGGATGTCGCTAAATTTGCGACATGTTAATACATGTGGCTAACAATGTCTCTAATTATGCTAAGAATGTGAGCCTTTATCTCTTTGAGTTACTATATAAATCCATTTATTAAATTTAGTTAACTAAAATTAGTTTAATATTTTCTTTTTATAAGTTGTATATCTAAATTTTATATTAATAATATTTTGTTTAGGTTTTAAAATCATATTTAAAAATAAAATAAAACCAATTTATATAATATAGATTTATATCCTCTTTTCCATTTTTCATATTCGAGCCCTAATTTTCCGAATTCACCGTTTCATCTCTCTCCCACCGGTCACCATAACACCACCGTGACATCCTCGCCGCCTTCACCACCGCGGCCGCCTGAACAGCTTGACGCACCACCGTCTCATGACTACCTGCAATTACGTTTGGAGCTGTATATGTACGAACTCATTCCTTCTATCTCATGCTTAAAATTTCCACTTTTATTACATAAATCCGTAGAGTTTTGTTTCAATTTCTGATTATTGTTTAATTTGATTGGATAAACGTGTCGATTTTTGATAGGAAAATGAAATAGATGAACCGATGTATGTTTTGATTGTTGTAAACCTAATGCAGGTTCAAATTTGGGGATTTTAATAATGGAATTCGACTCGGAGAACAATTAAGACAAAAAGTGAGTTTTCCTCGCTTCGATTTTGGATAATTTTGATACAGTTACCAGTTTAGAAGTTTCATGGTGTATTTAGGGAAAATCGATGCAAATTTGTTGATATCTATCGCAATTGGCATAATATTACTTCCATCGTCTCCCACAATTGGAGCCTGAAAAACCTGATGATGCTTGGGTGAGAAATAATCTAATTTGGTACTTCATTAGTCACATGAATTTGATTGCCTTTTTGACTGTTTATTGTTAAACTCCTTCTGTCATTAGTTACACTTACTACAAAGCCGAAGAAGAAAATAAATGCCTAACTATATGATTATTTGTTGCTAGTCACTAATCCATTTGGTAGAAAGAGGAACTAATCTCTACATTATGTAATGCATATTAATTCTAATAGCTCGTTTCCTTTTAGAAATTTCTATCTAAAAGCATGTTTACATTAATAAGATATAAAATGAGTATTTTAAGTGTTATTTATGTATGTATCCGAAGAACAAGGGTGGTCTGCTTATTTTTCATTTATTTTGCATTGTTTGAAAAAGTTTTATTACATATTCAGTTAAACGGATCTTTTCTCAAAACCATGGTGTTGCTGGTGGTAAAATTGTAGGTGAACAAAAGTAGTCTACCGGTTCCTCATAGGGCGAGACATGGTTGTGTGACTGTTAATGGTTCTGTATGCAATACTCTTCAGGTCAGATTAATGATGGATGTTTTAGTTTGCTTCCGTTCTCTATATGTGTTTGTAATTGTCCATAAGTGGTGATTTTGAAGAATGATATGTTATTTGAAGACTAAAGTTGATCCTAAGAAGGATTCGATATATGTAAACGGTAATCGACTTCCAAAGAAACTACCTCCGAAGGTCTATCTTGCTCTGAACAAGCCAAAAGGGTTTGTTTTTTGTTTAGTACATATCATTTTGAATATTCTTCTCTAGTTCAAGTATTAGGTTCTGCGTGCTTTTTGCAATTAATTGAATGGTAAGTTTGCAGGTACATTTGTTCATCAGGAGAGAGCCAAACTAAGCCGGTCATATCTCTGTTTAATGATTATATGGGAGTTGGGTAAGTGCTATGTAAACATAATACTATACTTTTTATATGTTTATTTTTTCTTAAAAGGATTAGTTGTCCATTCATAATGTTTTGCTTTTTGAATGCTCACTTATATGAAGCTACTGTTTTTTATCCAGGATAAAAAAAAACCAGGGCAACCAAAACCCCGATTATTTACTGTAGGACGGCTTGATGTTGCCACAACTGGCCTAATTATCGTGACAAATGATGGTACGTGTACAGTGACACTTCTGTTGGATTATGTTATAAGGTTATGCTTTGTGCAAAGTAGACAACGTTTTAATGTACTCCTTTTAACTGATAGTTATACTTTTCAGGGGAGTTTGCACAGAAAATTTCTCACCCTTCTTCTGGTTTATCCAAGGAGTACGGTTCCATGTTTTTATTACTTGAATATGCTATTGTGTCTTATGTGACGGTTTTTGAATTTCAAGTCTTAATAGTGTTTTCCTTATTGTGGCTGAAGGTACATTGCTACAGTAGAGGGGACAGTCCATAAACGACACTTGATAGCAATTAGCGAGGGGACAGTCATCGATGGCGTCCATTGTACCCCAGATGCAGTGGAACTACTACCACAACAGCCTGATAAGTCAAGAGCCCGTCTTCGAATAGTGGTACATCATCTTTTTAAAGTAAAACTACTAAACTCCTTTCTATAATCAACTGCGTTTAGGTCACGAGGGGAGAAATCATGAAGTTTGAGAACTTGTTAAAAGTGCTGGACTTCAGGTATAGTTCTAAACCTCCAGTTCTTTATCGCTATAGAAAGTCATCCTCGCTAGTAAATAATGTACTCCTTAAAACGCAAAACCGTTAAACAGAAAAGAGAACTTTAACTTTGAAGTTAGATAAGAATTGATTTCGGCAGTATTATACAAGGGGGCATTAAACTTTTCATAGTAATTGGGAAAGGGTTAAGCTGTGTTGATTATAAAGTTTAAGGATTCCTGGGACAATTCAACCGTGTATATCTTTGTTTGAAATTATTTCATCTATGTGTATTATATATCTTTGAATACTTTATGTATGATTATTTTCTTCTTCGATTTTCAAGTTTAACTCATGATGCCCTTATTCTCTTCTTCTGATGAACTTCTCTTGTTTCATATCATTTCAGATTTATTCACTGAAACGGATACGTATTGGAGCATTTAGGCTTCCACCAGATCTTTTGTAAGTATGATACATTTTAATTTATGTCCCTATTGGCAAAGTTGACCATTGTCGTCTGTGATTTCCTGAAGTAATTCCCATACAATATCTTCTTTTCTCATACAAGACCTAGTTCGTCATGAATCTGACACTCCAAATGACATTCCCTTAGATTGGAGCTCTAATTTTCAGTCTGTTAATAGGTTTGGAAAACACATTGAGTTAAAGCCGCCACAATTAAAGGCGTTGGGATGGGGCGAGAAGTAGTTTCCAGAACTGGAACAACTCGACCCTATATGCAGATCAAAACATAAAACTTAGTTCATTTGTTGTCTAAAATAAGTATTCTACATATGTTGAATATAGTTTTGGTATATTTGTTTTTCTTTACTTAATATGGAGTATATATGTATATTAATATGCTAATAAATGAGTTATTGATTCTTTTTTTTCATGATATGGTATCTAGGAAAATAAGAGCTTACTTGCCATATGGAGGTCACCGATTACTTGAGGTGGCAATATGGGCTAGTTGGGCGGGTCGGATAGTGGGTTGAACAATTGCATTTTGTACCCGAGTCAAGTTTGTATGATCATTGTGTGGTAAGGCTTAATTCACACATTATAATGAGTTCAGAAGTGATCAAATCCTATATTTTTTTACTTCGTATGCAGATTGGAACCATATCCTCAATGCTAATGTTGGACTTCAGTGAGCAACAATTTTTCCTTCGTAGCTTGCATCCAGATGTAGTTGTATGGTGTACAAAATTAGTGTTGTTTTTAGCGATGTATTGTATTATTTTATTATTTTATATTTAGAAATTTTCGTATAATACAATAGGAATGGTTTATTTCATTGCATTTAAATTGAGATATATATATATATATATATATATATATATATATATATATATATATATATATATATATATATATATATATATATATATATATATATATATATATATTTCAATTCAAGTAGAGACGCCGGTTGCGACATATCTTTAGCGGCATGAGGCGTCTTCAGAGGAACTGCGTCACAAATGGCGTCGTGTATAGGGGCGACTTTCAAGAATAGCGACGCAGATTGCGACTTGTACAGAGACGTGTTCAGAATTGCGACACAACCTGCGACACGATACTTCATGTCGCAAAAAATATTAGCCACAAGACATCAAATGTCGTTGGTGTCGTCTCCATTTGTAGCGACGTGTTTGTACATGTCGCAAAAATCTGCGACTTTTTTATAGAGACATTATGGTTAACATCGTTAAATATGTCGCTAGCAAAAAATATGTCGTTGTAGACGTCGCTAAGTACGTCGCTAAAAGGCATTTTTTTTGTAGTCACATGTTATTTGGTATACGATATCTACTTACATAATATTTGTTTTTTCTGATTATGACTTTCTTCATTGGAAAGCTCAAAATTTTATAACCTTTAATTTTAATAATCGGTTTAGTGGTTATCATGAAATTGAATAATGTTAGTACTTATCTAGTTTTTATTTACTTTTAATAAATTATAGTATAATAACTGATTAATTAATTAACTAATAATATTAGTATCTAAATTTTGTAATTTTTTGCCAAATGTCATCTCAAAATACATCGCTTTAAAAATTATTTAATCTTATATTAGTTATATAGTAAGATAAGTAGTTGAATTAAGTTGTAATAAAAAATTATTTAATATAATGATAAAACTCATTTTCTCTATCTAAAAGATCTCATATTCTATTCTACCTAACAACAATTTCTTTTTTGTAATAGAAAAATTTTTCTAACTCACAATTTTTTTTTTTGTATATAAATTTTTTTTTCTAACTCTATCCATGATACTATCTAACACTAATTCAATCATCATCACAAATATTTAATTATCAAGTAAAATCAAACTTGAAAATATAGTATTTTTATATATTAAAATTATAAATACATAAATAAATAGGATAGTGAACTTTACACTTACCATTTTGTTTCATACACATAAACTGCATGTGTAAAGTCAATTATTACCTTACCATTATTTTTATTTATTTTTACACTCTTAAGACTTTCAAAATTTCAGATGCATCTCAAATGAATCCTTTTTTTGACGGCTTCATCACCAACAGTATTCGGCACACCCCTGCTTTCATCACCACCACTTAATATGTATCAATCACAATAAAGTAAACCCACTAAAAATTAGGGCTTATCTGTTTCCGTAATTTATCTACCATATAAAAACAACTCTACCTAGTTTATCTTCAATCTTCATTTATAAGCTACAAGATATATTGGTTAAGAGTACTTATTACAATATGGACTTTGGCTTAAAAAAAATAAAAAAATCCTAGATGTTTCTCTCTATATACACGTATACTTCGATGATGAAAACCCGCATCCGTAAAAATTTATATAACTCCACTTACAATTGCAAAGTTGAAGACTTTATTTTGAAAAGGAAAATATATATAATGAATTTGGCCAAATGTCTGCTTCAATTATTCATCATTGTTCTTGTTTATTTCTAATATTTTGGTTGATTTTGTCTTTAATTTAAGATAAAGAGAGTCGGAAATGTTGACATACTTTTGGTATTGACCAGTTTTATTTTAGGCGACAGAGGTGGAAGGATGCGCTTTCCGTCGGAACTGTGGAAGCGAGGTGTCCTGAGGTGAAGGTATGAATGTGCAGGGGTGGCAAAACGGGCGGGTCAGGTCGGGTTGAGTCACTGGTCAATAAGGGTTAGGGTCAATATGGGTCACGGGTCAAACGGGTTATTTAGACATCTGGGTCGAATGGGTCAAGGATCAAACGGGTTATGGCGGGTCGGATCGGGTCTATCCTAAATAATTTAACTAATTTTTAATATTCTTAGCAAAAGAGTATTAAATTGATTTTTAATATTATTATTAGAGTTAATTATATAAATCGTCCCTATGGTTTATTCCAAATTACGGATTTCGTCCCTAAGTTTAAAACGTTGTATAAATCGTCCACATTTGGAAACTAATTACGCTTTTCGTCCCTAATTTCTAACGGACGTCCATATTAGGGAAGAAATGTGTAATTAATTCATGATGATTTTAACGGAAAATTTTAACGGACATCCTTTTTAGGGACGAAATTCGTAATTAGTTTCAAAAAGTGGACGATTTATGCAACGTTTTATTCTTATGGACGAAATCCATAATTTTGAATAAACCATAAGGACGATCTATTTAATTAACTTTTATTATTATTAAATATAAAATTAAATAAATGTAAAAATTAAATTATTATTTTAATATTTTTATATAACAATATATTAGACAGAAACTTTGTGTAAAGAAAAAACCAAATCTCTTTGTTGAATAAAACACCTACCTACTCTAGTCTCTCTCATGTACCCACGTTTCTAACAAAATCCCCTTTTATTGATTTTAGTTTTTGGATCTGATAGTTTTAGTTAATCATCCGACATTAAAAGCTCATAAATTTCGACTTTTTTGTGGATATATTTTAGGGATTTAATGCATACTCCTTTTTTTTCCTCTTGTTTTTTGGTGGTGTTGGCGACGATTTATGTCGGTGACGACAATCGAAAGTAGTAGCTCTGGCGATTAAACGGTGGTGTCAACAGTATCGGTGACCGGAACCTGCTATGACTGTAAATGTATATACAACCCGGTCATTGACCCGCTCAACCCGTACGGATTTCTACAGAAGTGTCTCACACAAATCGTTGGACCCGGTTGTGTAACCTGTTGATGACCTAAGTTGACCCTTTGATGTCAAAAGTTGACCCAAACATACCCAAATTTTTTAAAACGGGTTGATATTGCCAGTCCTATGAATGTGAATGGAGAAATAGCAGGCTAAATTAATATCGAGGGCATGATAGTCTTTATGCATGAAAGTTATGTGTATCAAACAAAACCTTAAGTGTAAAAATCACTTCCCAAATAAATAATATTGACTAATGATGAATGTTATGTTTGAATTGGGATCCAGTATTTTGTGGCTATGGAAACTTCCAATCAATTACTTGCATCTCTGCGGCTACTCATATATATTTCTATTTATAGAAAGAACCTTCAAGTATTTATTTTATTTTGGTGTTAGATGTTATGAGGCGCACATTTTGCTCGGAACGATCCCTTTGATGTCAGGAAACTTCTAGAATTCTTGGGAGAACTCTAGGATAATACATGGAGCGTTCGAGATATTACCTAGATATTATGGATACTTCTAGATTAGGTATTTCTAGATTAGTCCTATGTAAAATCTAGTCCAAGATCCTTCTACGTTAGTAATAATATCTAGCATGGTTTAGATTATTCTGGGTTAGATATCTAGATCTAGAATATATATATATATATATATATCATGCCCTCATTTGTAAACCACAAAGTTTTCTTGAATCAATAAACGATAAAGCTTTACATTCCTCCTTGCAAGTGTTCTCGTAAGATATTTTAAGTCCTTTTTGGCTTACTTAGTCGCAAAATATCGGTGATCTAAGTGCCACACGGGTCCAGAAATCTAACCCCGTGACAGGTGGTATCAGTGCAAGGCTCGAATTAATTCAATCACATGGAAAGAAAACACGATGGCAGGAGTTGATCAAACGTTGAATATGGAAGCTGTAGGCAGGGGGCGCAATCTGGAGAAACAGGCACATGGGAAGAAGAGTCGAAGCAGGTCGTTACCTCCCATTATCAGTGCCACCGGGGAAGGCACAAGTGATCCCGAGACTCGAATTGCTAACCTGGAGTCTCTAGTCATCGGGCTAAAGGCACAAATCGATGACGTAAACGAAGCACTTGATACCTTTGTCGAGGAAAGCATGGTAGTAACAAAGGTAGGAAAATAAATGATAGAAGATTTTAAGAATGAAATCAAGAAAGATATACATTCCTTGTCCGAAAATGTTCAAGGAACCATGAAGTTTCTAGAAGAAGAGATACACTCCATACGTGAAGAAATGGAGACCTTGAAGAGAGAATGGAGAAAAGTCCGTCTTACAAATACGAGTGGAAGTAGCAGAAATACATTTGGGCCCACCCTAAAAGTACCGAAACCACCGAAACCTGATTCATTTAACGGTACTCGAAATGCGACTCTCGTCGAAAATTTCCTCTTCGGACTCGACCAATACTTTGATGCAATGGGTGTGATAGACGATGTGGAAAGATTAGCCATGCATCCACGTTTCTTCGAGATTTTGCCCAACTTTGGTGGAGAAGGAAGTACTCGGAAAGAGAGAAAGGAACACGTGTAACCGAGAAGTGGGACGACTTTAAGGCGAACTACGCAAACACTTCGTACCCCAGAACGCGGAAACCGAAGCAAAAGCAAAACTAAGTCGATTACACTAACAAGGTACGATCTTCGACTATATTAAAGAATTTACTACGATCATGTTGGAAATCGAAGATTTGTCGGAGCAAGACGCATTATTCTACTTCAAAGACGGCTGCAGGAGTGGACGCAAGTCGAGCTTGATAGACGCAACGTGCACACCCTCAACGATGCTATTGCAACAGCCGAGTCACTAGCCGAGCTCTCCCCAAAGTTGTGAGAAAACATGTTTGAGATAGGTGGAGGAGAAGAAGATTGCCCCGAAGACACGGAGGTACGTCATCGAAGCCCTCCTCCGAGACGAAATCTTTCACCTAGGCGAGAAAAACCCAAACCTTCTTTGCCATGATTCATTTGTAACGAAGAACATTGGACGAGCTCCGAGACGAAATCTTTCACCTAAGCGAGGAAAACCCAAACCTTCTTTGCCATGCTTCATTTGGAACAAAGAACATTGGACGAGCGACTATCCGAATAGCAACGCTATAAATACTACAGTCAAAGAAAGGGAAAACAAAATCAATGAGGAACCCAAGGCCCATATTGGTTCGATAAGGTATGTCGGAGAATTGGTGAAAACATCTCCGAACAACAAGCCAAATGACAACGGACTATTGTTTGTTAAAATGAAAATTAACAACAAATAAACTGAGGCGCTAATTGATACGGGAACCTCCCATAATTTTGTCGATGTCCGAGAAGCGAAAAGGTTGGGCATCTGGTACCGACGAAGCCACGGCACAATCAAAGCCGTAAATTCTAAAGCAGCAAATATTAAAGGGACGACAAAGGCAAAGGTAAAGGCATGTATCAAAGGCTGTCGAGATAATCTTAAATTCACGGTAACCCCCAGAGACGACTTCAAAGTAGTGTTGGGATTAGACTTTCTTCGTCAAGCTCAAGCCTTCCCGGTCCCCTCAAAACTTTCTCTCGTACTCCAACATAAAATCGAGTCTATGTGACCAGATTAAGGGAGGGATACGTTGGACGATGCTTTAACCCTCGGTACAGCAGAAAAACAACGACACACTCATGACGAGGACGTCACGAAATCAAGTGGGGGAGGGTGTTACGAGGCGCACATTCTGC
>CAJVGC010000582.1:19948656-19955745 GCA_910822075.1 Senecio squalidus
AATCAGTTTTATTAACTAATAATTCCGCTGCATTAATCTGATTAACGTTTTATTGTAAAACAAAGTTCAAACAAGTATCTAGTTTCCAACAATTGGATCTTTGGAAAGTTGTGTCTATGTGCTTAGAACCCTCTAGAACTTTGAGATTGATATTTTCTTCGTTGTTAGCATAATATCATATCAAAGTTAAAAGGGTAATATCTCCGTATTTTAATAACCAGATATAAAATGTGACTTACAGGGACAAGTTATCTTTACATCTATAAACTCAAGGTCTATGGTTGTTAAAATAACTACATTTCTCTTTTGTACTTTCCCTCGCCTACTCTCATGGTCGGGATAACAATAGATATCAATAATGTCTTTCTAGATACTGATTTGACATAGTCGTGGACACCACTAAACCCTTGAATTTGTTTACCATTTTACATCCATTTTAATATTGCCTGTTTAAACAATTAATTTTTGTTTAATTGTATGGTCTTAAACAAATCTCGCAAGCTTGGTTTCCAAGTTAATATTATGTTTCTCACATTTGAGTTTACACAATCTAATGTTTGGTAAATTTTGAATACCTAGATTGAGTTGGTCAATGATTAGCAATATGATTTAAATTTTTTAAAATGTTTGGTATTATCCTCTAGTTTGGAGATGCAATAAAGAAATAATAATGGAGTCTTTTAGTTCGGATTGTGGGGTACCTTAGAATCTAAAGTACGTGTTTATTGGAACTTCAAAATCAATAACTTACATATAAATGGCTACTCGTATTTCTATTTATGGAATGGAAGCTTCAATTATTCGCCTGTTAATTTCTAGAGTTTTATCAATAAGGATTGAAGGATCATATATAGCTTCGATTCAATTATTGAAGTCATAGTTGTTATTTAGTTGTAAAAAAAAACCAAGTCAAACATTTGGTATCTATGTGATGTCATGAGAAGTTTTGCATGAGAGATGTTTATGCTTAGAACCCTCTAGAAATGGAAGGGCCAATATCGTCTCCAATGTTGGCAAAACATATACATCCACTATACATATGAAATATATATAACGAGGATTTTAGAACTCTGCATATTGTCGCGGGATAATAAAGTTTTGGTTAAAAAGACATACCACAATAAATTTGCTATCCGCATATATATTTTTTTAAGCACTTTTTAAAAATTTTGTAAATTGTTTTAGTTTAATCGCAATTATAAGCTTGTAATTGATGTCTAGTTGTCTACATTAAAAACGTAAAATAATAAATAATCTTTAAAAGTGAAGAACTTAGCATTTGTAATTGCGCATATTTATTTTACACTATTATAAGCACTTTAATTATTTTATTTTTTCATACTAAAAAGTATCAATAAATCACACATTCATAAGTGTGTCCAAATTACATTTTTTTTATACACATTGTTAAATTTTTTTGAAAAGATGGATATAGTGATATATAAAATAGCAATTATCATTTGTAATAATAAAATAAGATTTAACCTAAATCGATTTTCCTACACCAAATCGATTGGGCTTTCACCTAAATCGATTTTTCTGCTTTTTTTTCCTAGTCGATCGGCCAAGCACCCAAACAAGGGTTTAGGTTTGTTTTGGAGTTCGAACAACAAGGGTTTCGAATACCTAGGAGGTGTAGTTCGTGCGTACAGTTTAAGCAAGCAAGCTAGACAAGAGTTGTGGTGATTATAACGCATACTAGTATACAAGTCTGTTGCTAAAGAATGTGCCGTGTACAAGCCTGTAGAGGGATTTGACAATAAATCCTAAACCAGGTAAATCAACAACAAAAGTACAATTCTTAACTTAGTTAATATTGATTATGTGTTTGATTCTAACTTGCTTCCGCTGCATGTTGTTTGACAATCTAATTAGATGTATACCTATAGTGATATCAGCCATACCGTATTTCAAGTTAACGAGTTAAAAACATAAAACAATTGGGGTGGTTTGGCATTTGGTTCGACAAAAAAGAAGAAAACA
Source organism: Senecio squalidus (assembly GCA_910822075.1). Taxonomy (NCBI): domain Eukaryota; kingdom Viridiplantae; phylum Streptophyta; class Magnoliopsida; order Asterales; family Asteraceae; genus Senecio; species Senecio squalidus. Next base: position 19,950,640 of record CAJVGC010000582.1, read on the forward strand.
AAGTTTTTGAGCTGAAGCCCGACTGCGACGCAGTGTTTTGTGACTGCGCCGCGACGGGATGTTTTATAATTTTATTTTTTTTGTAAATCAAAAACTAAATCTAAAATAAAATATTTGATGTTTAATTACCTTTGTTAAAATTTCATTAAGCAATAATCATAATCGTAAAACTACATGCATACTTTTACGAATATGATTACGATATTAAATATTCGTTACATGAAATTGGATAAACATATTATTACACGAGATAATTGAATATATGCGACCCTTTACATAAATACGACTTTAAAAGGTTATTTGCAGGAATTATTTGATAATTGAATTATATATGTATTAAATAACTTACGCAATCCATAATTGCTTATTTGAACGGATGTATGTGGTGCGTTTCAATCGTCAGGATTTATTTAACATATATATATATATATATATATATATATATATATATATATATATATATATATATATATATATATATATATATATATATATAGGGATTAGTTCATGCGAGAACTCAGATTTTTGCGAGAACTGCGAGAACTCATTCTCAGCCACTCATTTATTTTTAAATATTAAACCTTTTTCTGAAATTAAAAAGGGTAAAATAGTAATCTTATTATTGTAATTTAATTTTTTTTTCTTTTCTCTCTCATCTTAATTTATTCTTTTTACATATCTTTTTAAAGTAATTATTATTTTCTGGTAAAACTTTTGTGTGAAAAAATAATTCGTCGATTGGCTTAGTGTTTTAAATCTTGTGCATTTATAAACAAAGGTTTTTCTTTATTATAAAACCTTTGGCCAATGATATTTTCGCATGGTTACCAATATCGTTCTTTATATAGCAACTAGGAAAAGATAAATATACAAATATATTAATTTCACTTTAATGTATATGATGGTTCAGTAAGAATATTTTATTTAGAGAACCCTAACTTTTCAGTACTAAACTAACTTTTATGTGTGTTCATAAATGAACAACTATGATAATATATGAACAACTGTGATAATATATGAACAACTGTGATAATATATGTGATAATATATGAACACTTGACGATCTTCAGATTGATTAGAGTTCCGTTTGATGGGCTTCTTTCTGCTTCTGTTGCTTGCCTGAGATTCTTGGAAATAGCAAGTTATTTAACTATCTCTCGGCACTGTACTCTGAAGAGGCATGCATTTTACACATTCAAATTAATCTTCAATAAAAAAAACATTATTTGGTGCTTTTATAAAACATGTTCAATTAATAACAAAATTATATTACTTCAAAAATAATCCAATATTTTTAATAAAACATGTTCCGGTAAATAATTATTAGCATTCGAAAACTGTTAACTAATATCAAAAACAAAATAAAAATATAAAATACCGGTTCTCGTTTAATATCTTATCTTCTACGTTTCCGATTACTAGCCCAATTAGCAAGACTGGTACAACCTTCTCCATCACTTCTACTCTCCGTACTCTCACAAATAATCTCAATTTTCAAAATCCGACCGGAGAAATTGCTATCGTTAAATGCGAATCCGAAATCGCCGTCACCGCGGCCGGCGGCGTCAATAGTTTAATTAGATGCGTCCATAACGGCCGTTCTCGGTTCGAATAGATCTAGATTGGAATCTCGCATACTGATTTGGAAAATTTGGGTTAGAATTTGGAACCTAATCTTTGGTCAGTTAAAGAAGATAAAGAAATGATATACGTATATATATAATATAAGAAATGAGAGAGAAAAGAGTGATTTTAGGAAATAGGTAAAATACCATTAATACCCTTTTAAGTTTTATAAAATAATACTTCATCTTCTAATTATTTACGAAATTACCATCACGAATTTTAGCCATTGATCAACTAATCAAAGGTCCAGATTGAGTTCTCGCAGTTCTCGCAAAATTTTGAGTTCTCGCATGAATCATTCACTATATATATATATATATATATATATATATATATATATATATATATATATATATATATATATATATATATATAATGACCTAGACACTTTTTTTCTATTTAGGGCTCACCCAATTTGTTGCGTAGATTAATTCTTTTCATATTATTATTTTTGTCAAATGTTTTTTTTGAAAAAAATAAATTTTAATATGACTAAAGAACTATGTAACAAAATTTTTGAAATATTTTGACTCTTTTATACGTTTTAAAACGCATTGGGTTGGGTTTCACCGTAATTTTCTCCCGTGACAGAACGTATTAAATTGGAAAATACATTAAAAAATTAAAACTTTAAAAACGTGTGATTGGTAATTCGTAATTAAATGCACATCCTCAGTGCATAATTCTCAACTAGGCTCACCTAAATAAAGGACGATGTCTAGGAAAGTTTGCGGATGTATTCTACTCCTAATGAGGTCAGATTTTAAGAGATGCTTTGTCATCCTCTAGCCTCACTTGCTTTCCTGGTCGTACCTTGTGTAGAGCTACCGAAAGGGTTTTATGATGACGATGGTACATTTGATTATTATATACACTTGGTGTATAGGAATTAGGCAATCATAGAAGCACGTATAAAACCAGTAATTAAAACATTTTGGTTTTAAAACACTCAAATTATGTGACGAAGTTGTGTGCATGCCTCTTCGTACATAGATTTTGTCACCCATGGAATTAAGTCATATTGTTATCCATATTGCTTAGACAACTTTTACTTTCTTGTGATTCTACGTGAGACGTAGGTGATGGGTATCCAAGTTGGATTACCACCATCGTGAGACGGTGGTGGACTATCTGCAGTCTTCACTTGGACGACTTAAATCGGGTTATGCAGTGAGACTGTAAACGCCGATTGCAATAAGATGTGTCGAAACATGATTAATGTTAAGATCACCATTTTGATGCTTGATCGAGCTATAACATTAAGTCCCATAATCTAGGAATTGCATCGGTAAATGCAATTACTGAACGTCACTTACTTTTTCAGTATCATTTAGTTCCTTGTAGATCAACTGATGGAACGGTGATATGTCATTTGGATCCTAGACGTAACGTAAATTAAACCATGGGTTTTACATTTCTGTTAAGAAATTTTATGTCGAAAGTACTAGTGAGAATTTTCTATCTGTTTTGTAGAAATGACACAAAAGTCCGCTACTGATGAGATTTTGAGTGAAACCAAAACAGCGTTAAGAAGCAATAAGCTTTCTGGACCAAACTTTAACGATTGGTATCGATCATTGCGGATTGTCCTAAGAGTGACGGAAAGACTTGAAATTGTTACTTCACCTATGATCGCTAAGCCAAATGACAATGCTTCTCATGTAGAAAATGATCATGATATCGCATATTTATATAGATATTTCTATGCGATATTTGGTCGGTTTTCATAGTAAACATGATGGATAGGATAGGTTTTTACATTTAATCGTGTGGAAAAGTGTTTTTATCTATTTTACAGGTTTACATGATCGGAAAGTGGAAAGGAGTGAAGAAATGAGCTTAAATGACGAGATTACGGAAAAGATAAGCAGGTGCTGCGCACCTGGGGTATGTGTGCTGCGCACCTAGAGGAATTTGAGTTGTTTTTGAACACGGAAAGAGCCCGGTGCTGCGCACCTATGGAGGAGGTGCGGCGCACCTGTCTGGATAAACACAAGTTATTCGTGTTTGAGTCGAAGACGATTTCCACCTTGATTTTGCCTATAAATACAACATTAAAATCGTCCAGAAAATTATTCAGTATTATTCATACGTTCCTGGAGCTGTTATTAAGTTGGAAGCAAGTTTTCAAGGCAAGGAAGATCCTAATTTCGGCAATCGGCGATCACGACACTTTCGGCGATTCATCCGTTTGTTCTTTTCTTTGTTTTCATCATTATTCCAGAATGTTTTCTAACGCTTTTATTGCTTTTTCAGACCACGTTATGAGTAGCTAAACACTCTTTACGCTTGTTTGATTAACGGATCCTGTTTGATGTTATTTTAACGTTTTTGGTTGTTTTATGTTTTTGTGTTTAATCGTCGATCCTTATTTGCTTAGATTTTAATATGTTATCATAGTTGTTTATATTTAATTTGTTTAATCAACATTCTAGGTATTCGGAAGGAATCTAGATAGGTTAGATAAGTTTTATGAAATAATCGGTCGGTCTATAATCGATTTAAAATTATTAAGATTCGGAAGGACTTAGTAATAACAACTTAGGTAATTAAATTTAAGTGAGTAGGTCTAAGTATTAAGATTCGGAAGGACTTAATAATTAGAGGAGTTATTCGGAAGGAAACTCTATAAGGTTAAATCACTAAAAACAGGCTTGATTCTTATTGCTTAATTATTAATATTTATTAACTGTATTCGGAAGGAACGGTGTAAGTAGCGATAATTAAAGTTAGTAAAAGATTCGGAAGGACTTTTAGTATATATTAGAAGTTGAAACAACAATCGAATTCGTAGAATTAACGGAAAACAGGTGAAGTGTCAAACAAGTGTATTTTTCTTATTATTTGATTTAATCCATAAATCTTTCGCTCGATTTTAATTAATCACTTTTACTAAATTACTTGCAATTTTAGTTACGATAAAAAACCCCCAAATACTCTTAGTGTTATTTATTCGAACATAAAAGCAAATTAGTCCCTGCGAACGAACCTATACTTTATTACATACGAATAGGTCCACTGCCTATAAGTGTGTAATTGCGTGAAAAAGTAGGTTTAATTTAAGACTCGATTTTACACATCAAGTTTTTGGCGCCGCTGCCGGGGACTGATTTTTCGTTTTTGTTTCGAATTTGTAATACGATCCTTTTGAGTATTTATTTACTTAGAAGTTACTTTTTTTATTACACCGGTACGTTTTACGCTTTTCTTGTTTTTGTCTTTTCAGGTATTTCAGGTAGTTGATGAACACAAGGGCTTCGGGATTACCACTAGCGAGTCCAAAATCAAATCCAGGAGTATCAAGGAGACGAGGCAGGAGAAGAGGCAATTTATCACTTCAGACACCACCAAATTTTGATCAAGTTTCACCCGTCAAGTTTGAAGACATTGCGTCGTCAGAAAGCGGAGGAAGCGATTCAGAACCAGAGGTTGAAGAAGTATTTTGTGAAGACAAACCGGAACCGCAACCAGCTATGGATC
>CAJVGC010000582.1:19955845-19982843 GCA_910822075.1 Senecio squalidus
ATATATAGTTGATTACTAGCCTTTTGAGCATGTGTACTTACCACGAGAAAAAAATATTTTGTAAGGCATGTACTAGGCTGAAAAGAGAAGAAAGTGAAAAAAAAAAAAAAAAAAAGCGAAAAAAAAATTAGTTGTGGATTTTAAGAGAAATAGTGTATTATGAGTCATGTATTATTTACGATACATATATATATTTTTGGAGGAAAAGAAGAAAAAAAGTATAAGTTGAAGAAATTAAGCGATCCCGTACGTTAGAGATTTTATTTAGTTCGGATTTAATCTAAGTTTTTGTATTATTTTATTTAACCCGTTTACACTCCAGTATATATTTATTCACATGCCTTTACCTGTATATTACAACCCGAATAAAAGTCCCTGTTTAGTTGTACCTAGACTCTAGTGGTGGAGATTTGATACTTTATCAAGCCTATGATAGAATATTCACCATGACTGAGCAATTGAGCGATTCTACAGAATACGTTACACACCCTTTTAGATTAGTTTGAGAGTTTGTGTGATTTAACTTCCAATAAAAATCGTGAGGAGTTTGGTTATGTTTATTTTTGGCTTTGATAACTAATTTGAAAACAGTTTTTGCTTGAGGGCAAGCAAAAAGGCAAGTTTGGGGGGATTTGATATCGCATATTTATATAGATATTTCTATGCGATATTTGGTCGGTTTTCATAGTAAACATGATGGATAGGATAGGTTTTTACATTTAATCGTGTGGAAAAGTGTTTTTATCTATTTTACAGGTTTACATGATCGGAAAGTGGAAAGGAGTGAAGAAATGAGCTTAAATGACGAGATTACGGAAAAGATAAGCAGGTGCTGCGCACCTGGGGTATGTGTGCTGCGCACCTAGAGGAATTTGAGTTGTTTTTGAACACGGAAAGAGCCCGGTGCTGCGCACCTATGGAGGAGGTGCGGCGCACCTGTCTGGATAAACACAAGTTATTCGTGTTTGAGTCGAAGACGATTTCCACCTTGATTTTGCCTATAAATACAACATTAAAATCGTCCATAAAATTATTCAGTATTATTCATACGTTCCTGGAGCTGTTATTAAGTTGGAAGCAAGTTTTCAAGGCAAGGAAGATCCTAATTTCGGCAATCGGCGATCACGACACTTTCGGCGATTCATCCGTTTGTTCTTTTCTTTGTTTTCATCATTATTCCAGAATGTTTTCTAACGCTTTTATTGCTTTTTCAGACCACGTTATGAGTAGCTAAACACTCTTTACGCTTGTTTGATTAACGGATCCTGTTTGATGTTATTTTAACGTTTTTGGTTGTTTTATGTTTTTGTGTTTAATCGTCGATCCTTATTTGCTTAGATTTTAATATGTTATCATAGTTGTTTATATTTAATTTGTTTAATCAACATTCTAGGTATTCGGAAGGAATCTAGATAGGTTAGATTAATCGGTCGGTCTATAATCGATTTAAAATTATTAAGATTCGGAAGGACTTAGTAATAACAACTTAGGTAATTAAATTTAAGTGAGTAGGTCTAAGTATTAAGATTCGGAAGGACTTAATAATTAGAGGAGTTATTCGGAAGGAAACTCTATAAGGTTAAATCACTAAAAACAGGCTTGATTCTTATTGCTTAATTATTAATATTTATTAACTGTATTCGGAAGGAACGGTGTAAGTAGCGATAATTAAAGTTAGTAAAAGATTCGGAAGGACTTTTAGTATATATTAGAAGTTGAAACAACAATCGAATTCGTAGAATTAACGGAAAACAGGTGAAGTGTCAAACAAGTGTATTTTTCTTATTATTTGATTTAATCCATAAATCTTTCGCTCGATTTTAATTAATCACTTTTACTAAATTACTTGCAATTTTAGTTACGATAAAAAACCCCCAAATACTCTTAGTGTTATTTATTCGAACATAAAAGCAAATTAGTCCCTGCGAACGAACCTATACTTACTATTAACTATATTACATACGAATAGGTCCACTGCCTATAAGTGTGTAATTGCGTGAAAAAGTAGGTTTAATTTAAGACTCGATTTTACACATCAGATCATTATAAGGAAACTTTTAGATTCATAATGACGTTGTTTGTCTCATGCTCAGCAGTATGACTCCTGAGTTATGTGAGCAACTTGAGAGAAAATGGACCGATCAAATGATCACTGAGCTGTGTGCATTGTATGAGAAACAAGCTGGCCTTGAGTTAAATGACTTGATTCGAGATGTACATGCATGTAAACATGTATCTGGAACACCAGTAGGGACTTATGTTCTAGCCATGAAAAGGAAGAAAAAGGAACCGCTACAAGCTAAGGGAAAAATTGCTAAGACTGGTAAAAATAAACAAGTTGTTGTTTGTTCTTCCAAGCCTAGACAAAACCCTACAGCTAAAAAGGCACAGGTCGCTAAAGATGATGGGTGTCACCATTGTGGTGAGATAAGACACTGGAAGAGGAATTGTCCTAAGTATCTATCAGAGGTGCGAAATAAGAAGAGAGTCGACAATGTCGGATCTTCAAGTATTTTGACTATCGAATTATTTTCTTTCTCTAAAACAATACTTGGGTATATGACACTGGTTGTACTCATATTTGTAACTCCTTACAGGGTTTAGCAAAGAAGAAGTTAAATAATGGATCCTTATATGTGTACGTCGGAAACGACATACGTGTAGCAGTGGAAGCCATCGAAAGTTATGACTTACAATTACCCTTGGGCATATTTGTTGTATTAGACAATTGTCATTATGTTCTTTCAATAGTTGGGGGAATTGTTTCAGTTTCAGTATTTAAAGATAATGGTTTTCAGAATGCATTTATAGATTTTGGTATTTCAGTTTCAAAGAATAATATTCATTATTTTAATTGAATTACTATTAATGGAATATTTGAAATTGATTTGCATGACCGTCTTTCATATACTAATAATTGAATGTTTAATATAAGCACTAAACGAGCCAAGTCTAACTTGGACTCATCCTAACTATAACATTTTCGTCTTGCACACACAGGAAAAAACTGTATCGAAAGGCTTCAACGTGAAGGGATTTTGATATCAAGTGATGATTCATTTCATAGGTGTGAGTCTTGTGTATCGGGAAAAATGGCAAAGAAACCCTTCTCGCATGAGAATCAAAGGGCAACCGACCTACTAGGAATCATACATAGTGATGTATGTGGTCACTTTAGACATATGTCTAGGAAAGAAGCTTACTACTTCGTAACATTTACGGATGATTTCAGCCGTTATGGTTATGTTTATTTACTTAAACATAAACATGAGGTGTTTGAAACATTCAGAGTGTTTCAAAACGAGGTAGAAAACCAACTCGGAAAAAACATCAAGATTGTCCGATCGGATCGAGGTGGTTAATAGTTGAGCCTAGAGTTTGAGGATCATCTAAAAGATCATGGAATTGTCTAACAACTTACTTCTCCCTATACACCACAACATAATGGTGTATCGGAAAGGAGAAACCGACCTTGCTTGACATGGTACGATCTATGATGAACCTTACAACTTTACCATTATCTTTTTGGGATTATGCCTTAGAGTCCGTTGTACGCATTCTCAACATGGTTCCAACTAAGAAGGTTGATAAGACACCATATGAAATATGGTATGGGAGAGCCCCTAATATGTCTTACTTAAAGTTCTGGGGATGTGAGGCACTCGTTAAACGCGATACGCCTGACAAACTCGAGCAAAGATCTGTTAAGTGCATTTTCGTAGGATACCCAAAGGAAACAATGGGTTACTACTTCTCTAGTCCTTCCTAGAATACTGTGAAACTTGCTCGGTATGCTGAGTTTTTCGAAACAAGGATTATCGCTCAAGGAAACAGTGGGAGGGTTATAGAACTTGAAGAGTTTCAAGAGGAAGATACATCACCTTTTACTCACACTGGTGATCAACAATTGGGGAGGGGAGGAAGAATTGAACCTCAAGTCATGCCTCAATCTGATCCTCTAGTTGCGATTGAGCTGCCTCAGTCTCAAACTCAAATTGATGATGCTAAAATTCGTAGGTCCGAAAGGACAATACGTGTACCTAATAGATTGAACTTAAACGTTAATCTAGACGTGGATGGGGTATCAATGGATCTTAATGAACCTCGAACCTTGAAACCTGCATTATCTGGGCCTGACTCTAACAAATGGCTTACGGCTGGGAATTTGGAGATGCAGTCCATGAAAGAAAACGACTTTTGGGATTTGGATGATCGTCCACCAAATACCAAAATGGTGGATTGTACATGGATCTTTAAAATAAAGACCGACATGTATGGCAATATACACATCTATAAACCTCGTGGGAAAAGGATTTACTCAAGTTTATGGAATAGACTATGAGGAAACCTTTTCCCAAGAGGCAGACATTAGGGCTATTAGAATTCTCTTAGCCATAGTGGCGTTCTATGACTATGAGATATGGTAAATGGATGTCAAGAAAAGCTTCCTGAATGGTTAGACGAAGACGTCTATATGAATCAGCCAGAAGGTTTTATTGATCCATTACATCCCAACAAGGTGTACAAGCTTAAAAAAAAATCCATGTATGGACTTAAGCAAGCATCACAGAGTTGGAATAAAAGATTTGATGAAGAAATCAAAAAGTTTGATCTCGTTCAGAATTTCGATGAGCCATATCAGACAGCCAGTGGGAGTAATGTTACTTTTCTAGTCTTATATGTAGATGACATATTGCTAATGGAAAAAAATATTCCAATGCTTGAAGATTTTAAATCTTATCTTGGAAAGTGTTTTGCCATGAAAGACTTAGGAGAGGCAACATTTATTTTGGGAATCAAGATCTCGAGAGATAGATCTAAGCGGTTGATAGAGTTAAGTCAGAATGCTTGCATGATAAAATACTAAAGATTTAGATTGAAAATTCCAAGCGTGGATATTTACCAATGCTAGATGGACTTAAACTTAGTATCAAGGATTGTGCTTTTACACCTAAGAGGTGGAGCGTATGCAAATGATACCATATGCTTCGGCTATAGGGTCTATTATGTATGTGGTAAGATGCGCAAGACCTGATGTTGCTTTTGCTCAAAATAATGAAGTAACTTAGGGCTACTAAAGATATGGTTCTAGTGTATGGTGGAAATCCTAAGGCTGAGCTAAAAGTTAGTGGTTATTGTGACGCCGAATTTTAGACTGAACATGATGACACCAAATCTCAAAACTGGATATGTATTCACAATGAATGGAGGAGCTATAGTTTGGAAAAGAAAGAAGCAATCCACTACAACCATGTCTGCAACAGAATCAGATTACATAGCAGCTGCTGAAGCTGAAATGGAAGTTGTTTGGATCCGGAAATTTATTCTGGACTTGGTGTTGTTCCCACCGCCAAGTCTGCTATGGATATGTATTGCGACAACACTGGTGTAATTATCATAGATAACAAACCTGGTGTTCAGAAAGGAGCTAGACACTTTCAGATGAAATTTCACTATGTTTGTGAGCAAGTCTATCAAGGTGAAATTTGAGTACTCAAAGTTCACACGAATGATAACTTAGCAGATCCCCTTACGAAGGATCTGTCAAAAACGAAGCTAACTCACTTAGCTGAGGGCATAGGACTTCGTTTATCTAGTAATCACATGTAAATCCGTGAATTTAGTATTTGGATATATGGATGTAATAAACAATTTTATTTATGAATGAAATAATATTTATGATATTTTGTTTTCATTTGTTATAATAACTCTTATCCTATTTTTCATTTTTATGCTTGAATAATGTTGTGGAATATTATTCTAAATATCCGCTGTGAGTTGGTCATACGAGAATATGATTGAATTAAGACAATATCTGAGTGTTTAGTCAGTTTGGCTCACTAACTCACATGGTATCCATTCGGTATCCCACATGAATTATTACTTATGGATCTTTGTCATTAAGTATAATTCATAAGGTTATTATCCTTAGACTTGAGATGCAAGTTGCTACTCATGTACTTAGAGCAGTATTTGATCATAGTCAATACTACTCCTGGATAAGGGTGGCAAAAAGGCTATTTTTGGTAATGTTGCGAAATACGATGACTACCAGTTGTATTCAATAAAGGATTTCTTCCTTCAGTGAAAACTGAAGTTAGATACTTACTAGGCCACTCATGAATACTTAAGATGCTTGTCTGGCCAGACCCACATAAGTCCACAACTGTCTCGACTGTATTCGGTAATCTTAAGTGATTCGCGAAATGAGAAAAGGAAGTTAAAATGGAATGACTTTGATCCATCTCCAAGTTTTAACTAGAGTATCTGTAACAAAAGGTTATGAACCGAACATAGATTCACAGTGACTTTGGCGACATTTCACTCGTGCATTTATGGGAACATTGATATGTTGCTAGACGTTAATCAATGTTATCATGTTTGTTTGAAAATTATTCAAAAGTGGGAGTTCTTGGTATTTGAATAGTTTTAGAAAATATGTGTCATAAATGCGTGAGCCTACGGGGTTGCACACATTGACATTTAGACACGACTATACGTTTATTATTTACTAATTATAAATTACATGAGTTAATTGTAATAATTAATAAATGGGAGGATGTATTATGTAATTATGGAGGTTTCCTAATTATAATAGAACTTGTTCTTCAAGACATTGATTGGCTATATAAGGAACATCAAGTCCCTTATTTTTCCTACACCAAATCGATTAGGCTTTCACCTAAATCGATTTTTCTGCTTCTTTCCCTAGATAATCGTCCAAGCACCCAAAAAAGGGTTTCAATTTGTTTTGGAGTTCGAACAACAAGGGTTTCAAATACCCTAGGAGGTGTAGTTAGAGCATACGGTTTAAGCAAGCAAGCTAGAAAAGAGTTGTGGTGATTATAACGCGTACTAGCATACAAGTCTGTTGCAAAAGAAGGTTTCGTGTACAAGCTTGTAGAGGGATTTCACTATAAATCCTAAACGATGTAAATCAACAACAAAGGTACATTTCTTAACTTAGTTAATATTGATTATGTGTTTGATTCTAAATTGCTTCCGTTGCATGTTGTTTAACAATCTGATTAGATGTATACCTACAGAAACTTGATTTGGAATTGCATTCTGAGAAGTAACTAGAGCACATCCATAGCCATTGTTATATTGCTTCTTTTCATCCAACTTCATGTCTACTTTATATGACTGCAATATTCCTATCAATTCCTCCAACCTCATCGAGTTTAAATTAGTTGTCCTCTTGATAATCATGACTTGTACTGCCCATTTGTTTGGAAGTGAGTTAATAATTTCTTGCATACATCAATGTCTTTCAGTGAAACTCCAAAACTTTTCAAATCACTAACCAACAAGGTAAATCTATTGATTTGCTCATTTTAGCTTTCACCTCTAACATATTCAAACATATCATACAACTTCCTTAACATATCCTTCTTTCTTTCCTTTAGCTCCAGACTACCTTCATATCTTAACTCCATTGCATCCATTGATTCCTTAGCAGATGAACACTCTTTTAAATTGTTGTAAATATCTGTAGGAAGAGCCAGGATAATTGCACCTAGAGCACGAAAATCACGATCAATCAACTTATTATCTGCATCAGTATACCTTTCACGTTCAACAACTACCATTTGTGTACCACCAGTTGCCTGCACCATTGGCCTATGTGGTCCATTCACAATTTTATTCCACAATTGCACATCACTGTAATACATAAATGCCTTGAATCGAAGCTTCCACATCATGCAATCAGCACCTGGTAGAAACTTAGGAGGTCCTCACCAGATCCTGTCTCATTATCGTAATTCACTACTAGAGTAGCCATGAATCAGTTCAAAAGTTTAACTCGGATGAGGAAATTTAACTCGGAAATGATGAATTTTTTAAACTAGATTCAGATCTCTTGCAAATTCAAATCTAACACTAGATGAACACGTGATCATCACTTAATAGCTCAAACACACAACTAATGGAAATTGTAGATGAAATTACTCTGTAACAAACTTTATCGCCTAAATTAACACTCGATTAAGCAAAACACATTTTATCTTAACTTCAAATTCTTAACTATTCAACTAAACATCTCAATACTAACTCGCTATCACTTGAATAACGAGCTGGATCAAACTGAATTTGAGTTACTAGCTCTGCTACCAAATAATTTAGCATCTTGAGAGAGAACGTTGCTCCATGGAATCTAGCTTCTTTCCTTCAAGATATTAAGACGTTGGCATCGCAACTCGATATCTCTCTTTTCGTGAGTCAACTTTAAACGTAAATATGTGACAGACGTACGATGTGGTGGCAACGTTTTCTTTTGACTTGCACTCTTTTTTATTTTGGAATGTACGGGACAGTATACCTTATATAGGGGGAGTGATATTTGCTATAAAAAAAAAAAAACCGTTTCAAATATAAATAGTTTTTTGACATCTATTGTATCCGTAAAAGAATTGCCAAATCACAATAAATTTAAATATTACTTACAACTCAATATATTTACACTTTAAAGAGGTTTTAATATAACTAGGCGTATTCCCGCGCGTTGCGCGGTGACAATTTCTAAAGAGATTTGTCACGAACAATGATCAGAATCGGGAGTTCGAACAATATGAATCTGAAACTGAATTAGAACAATATTGATGTGACCACTCAAATAGCTAAGGGATTGACTACAAAAGTCAAACTTTTCAAATACATATGTAAAAATAAAAAGACACTCCTACGTACAGTATTAGATATTAGATTAGATACATATATAATTCAACAAACTGCTGCATATTTTCAAGTAAGGTATAGAAAGAATATAACATGTTGTATCACTTGTCTAATCAACAACATGCACATGGACCCTATACATGCAACAACGAAAACAGACATTACAAAGGCAATAATTGGGTAGGTTAATACCATAGTCCATACATAAAACAACTCAAAAAAACAACCTTATCATAGGGTACTTGCAAAAGTCATTGAAAAGATCACAAAAAAACAAACCATCGTTTACAACTAACTCTTTGTTGCACTCTCCACAACTCTTGTAGCACCAACCGGATTGAGTATATAGACGATCAACTGTTGCCAAAACAGTGAAAACATGACGACCAACTGTTGCCAAAATAGTGAAAACATGGTCAGTTACACATTTATAATAATATATAAAAGGTTTCCATCGTTGTACATAAAAAACATGGTAGAAATTATTGTATATTAACTGTTTTCGTGGAGTACCCTTTTTCGGCTTTTCAAATTTTCAAACAAATTAGAAATTACCTCATCATCAGTTATAACCATCTCCAACCCAAGTAAGACATCACCGAATTTCGTATTTACTGCCTCCCACATTCTACAAATACTTACATGAACAACCCAATCTTCTCTAGTTGGGTCAAGGGCGCCAATCTTGGAGTGAGACATGTTTTTCGAAAGAGACATAATTGTACGTGGTTATGTGGTTTGTTGATGCAAAGAACTTATATAGAAAACACAAAACCACCATTATACCTTACATTATGATAATTAAAACACAGGGCAACCAAAGAGTCAGACGTTTCAAATGTGTTATTAACTTAGGGTAACTGAACAGTTTAAATATCATTATACCTCACATTATGGTAATTAAAACACAGGGCAACCAAAGAGTCAGGAGTTTCGTGTTATTAACTTAGGGTAACTAAACAGTCTAAAAAATCATTATATCTCACATTATGGTAATTAAAACACAGGGCAACCAAAGAGTCAGGAGTTTCGTGTTATTAACTTAGGGTAACTAAAGAGTCTAAAAAATCATTATATCTCACATTATGGTAATTAAAAGACAGGGCAACCAAAGAGTCAGGAATATCATTATACCTCACATTATGGTAATTAAAACACAAGGCAACTAAAGAGTCAGAAGTTTCAAATGTGTTATTAACTTAGGGTAACTGAACAGTTTACGTATCATTATACCTCTCATTATGGTAATTAAAACATAGGGTAAAACAAAGAGTCAGGAGTTTCAAATGCATACGATTCCACTATTTGGAAATTCTCGAATATTAGCCATCCGACGATCCTCCATTATAAGTAAATATAGATATAGATATTTTCGGTCTTATAAATTTCGAACCTACTATCTAGTTGCACTATATTTTCTAGTTACAAACTATATGTCCTCTTAAACTTGTGTCGCCAACTTGCTAGCGCTTATGAATGTCCCGTGGAAACCATACGGAACTCTCGAGGGTAGCTTCACTGTCGCCTCTAATTCCATTGTCTTGGCGTTCACGATTTGAAGCTCCGATTCCCATGACTTTTCATCATGAACGAATGCTAGAATGTGACCGTCATCTTCGATATCAGAGTTAGGAAGAAATAGAGGCTCGCCACCATACTTTGAGTCCCCGTATATGAATTTATTGGTTTCCCCAGTAGAGAGGTCCACTTTCGCAAAACCTGAAACTTTTGGCCATGGTTCCGCAATGGCCAGGTAAGCGTATTTTGATTTTCGACCTAGGAGGTTTTTATTTACCATTCCTCTTCCAAATTTAGGTCATTTTCGGGCGAGATTATGGCTCGTCGACTCGATTTTCCTGTTTTTAAATTTAGTCGGATTTCGGATAAGACACTTTTTAAATCTTCGTTACCTTCATTGAAAATCGAGTCGGCAGGAGTCATACAGGATCCGATCACGACAACCTCGTCAAATTTGGGTTCTTCCCAGGCATTCCAGAGATGGAAACAGAAACAATCCGGAACTTCAATCCATTTGATACCCGGATTTTCGGAATTGTATTTACTTAAAACCCCGAAACGTGACACCTTTTCTTTGTCATACACCACGGGCGACCCACCCCTGATCATTTCCGTCATCTTAAAGACCACTTGGTGGTCGGGAACCACAACAAAATTCTCGGTGATGGCGAAATCATGAACCATTGTCGGTTTCTCCAATTCAATTTCCACGTCTTTCGATTTAGTTCCATCCGGTGAAAAATAGAAGTACTTCAAGTACGGGTTTTTTACAACATCATAACTAAGCGCAAATAGTTCCCCGGAAACAGGGTCAAGTTTCGGGTGTGCAATCATACTAGACTTCAATTGATCAGCAAAATTATACCGTCCCACGGTTTTCAAATCACCTTCCGATGTAACTCGAACATGATAAGGTAAGTCGTCTTCGGACATAGCTAAAAGCCGGTTATTAAAGTAAACCAAACCGGCATTAGCAACACCGAGTCCTTGGCTATTATCAACCAAACCACACAACCCACGAGCGTAAAACAAAACTAGCTTCGCAATGCCTGAATGACCGTGTAATTCTCCAATGGCTTTAGGAAAAACCGGTTTACCAATAGCACGTTCTTGTACAAGCCTTTGTGTCTCGGTAAACCGACAAGCGTAACTAGCCGAACCATTCTCAAACTTCACAGCATTGATCATACCATCTCCGTCAAACAAATGATGAGCCGAAGTCGGTTCAAATAACGGGTTAGCTCCATTTCTTACATAAACACCTTGAATGTGCTCCGGGATTTTCCCGGTAACCGGTAACAAATGTTTAACTGGCTGTTCGGGTACCGGGGAATAATTCCCATCAAGTTGCACATTAGGGTCTACTGTTTTCGGTAACGGGTGTTTTTTTTCTTGAGTTGTTAAACTGTTTTCGAGTGTGTCTAACGCCATTGCCGCAATTTTCTGGAACAAGTTAAGCTTTCGCGATGACTCGACAGGCGATATCCGTGTGGACTTATTGGGAGCATTAACAATGGAATGTGTTTGAATTGAACAATGAGTGTTTTTGGAATTGTGTTTGTTATTGTAAGATAAGGAAGATGAACCGAATCGGGATGTTTGGTTTGCAGAGAATTTGGTTCTATAGCTTATACAATTGGTGGTTGAAGTAGTTGAAGATGAGGCCATTGTTGATTTCTGCAAATAAATTCTGTGGGAAAGATGGTGGGGGAGGGTTGAGATATAAATAGTGTAGGAATACGTCATACCTTAAAATAGGTAAAAGCATAACAGGTGTTGCATGGATAGAGATTGCTAGTGAAGTACAGTATTTCAGTTTCAATTTTTATTTACGTTAAAATTATTAACGAGTAAAGTATAAATAATAAAATATAAGTTCTTGACTGTTTACAAAAGAACCATTTTAGTTTTGACGATTATGATATATGCAATATATTTTGATGTCGACAGTTATAAAAGTTTTTACGGAAAAAGTGTTATATGCTTAATCTTGGTGGATTGAGATCATGCAAGACCTTATAAATATTAGAGACCCAAAGACCACATTTCAAGGCTGAAGTTAAAAAATAAAATTAAATTAGAGGGACACTTTTGTCATTTCATCATTTCATCACTCCTACCCCTCTTTTTCATCAAAACACTTCTCCATTTATCGTATCTCTTTCTTTTATCAAAACCCTAAATCTTCATTAACCTCGATCTTATGGATTAAAGCTTCAAAATTTCACGCTTCTCCTCATCAACAATCTCAAGTATCAACAATTATCTCCATCAACATTTACCATTATCGATCTTGATTAAAGCTTCAAAATTTCACAACAAGTATAAGAGATAGATCCTGAACGATTCAATGAAGAACACAACGATCAATCGAACACATTAAAATAATTATTGGTATGTTGAATTAAGAATCGTTATTCAGTTGATTATTCAGATATAAATGTTAAATATTTTTACAATTAAATCACATATGATTTCAGCAAAAGTAAATATGATTTTACTGGTGTAAGATTACATGAACAACACTAAGCCCTCGTTTATTTTTCCAATTAAGATCTTAAAATAGTCTATTTGTATTATTCGATAAGAGGAAAATCAAATAAGATGTTTTGAATTTTTATTTGATTAAGATCTTAGTATCACTTATTTTCCTCTTATTCGATCAGCCTAATTATAAGTCTGAATCCCTCTTATTAAAACTAAGGCCCACGTCTTTGTTAGTGTATTTGTTTAAAACTGGTATTTCAATCAATAAAATTAATTGTTACTTAGGTTTTATATTTATCTAGTTTTTATTTAAAAAAATTTGAGTCGGTTACTATTATATATATATATATATATATATATATATATATATATATATATATATATATATATATATATATATATATATATTTTAATTTAAAATCTCGTTATTTTAAGTTTAAACTAACTTATAATTTTTTTAATAAGTGTTAAATACGTTATATATATATATAATTATTTACATTGATTTAAAAGAGTAAAAAAAATCAATGGTTTGAATAGTTATTATTGATTTACGTGAAAAATAACTACATAAATTATTAAAATGAAAAATAATTGATAGAAATTTTTTTATCATGTTAGTTTACGAAGAAAAAAATACTACATTTCCCCATTTTAGCGTACTTTGCTTGTTATAATATTTTCACTAACATTTTATTAATATTCGGTATTATTGTTGAAACACTTGTTTTGTAATATATGAATATTTTTTTTGAGAAATTTTACATTCAATTATTTGTTATTGTTTTTATGTCATTTAGCTAGTTTAATATCATTAAAAAATGATAAGAGGAACCAAAAGAGAAAAGAAAAAAATTAAAAAATAAAAATGTTCAGACTATTTTTCAAACAGTCTTATTGATTATGCTTTCAGGTTTCAGACACTGCCTCTTATCATTCAGAACTGGTCTTCAGATTTCAGACTTAAGTATTTAGAAAAAACAAAAGACCCCTGATGTGTATTTTATAACATAAAATTATTTAAAGTTTAGAAAAGGATTTTTACCAACGTATATCAACACACAATACAGGCAGTGTACCTGATCGTACGATAATATAGAATCAGTAAGTCCGGATCGAACTCAGGGAACGTGTATTTATAACCGTTATCTCAAATTATATAATTAAACTAATTAAAGAAATTAAATATGGGGGACGTTTTAGTTCTGAGAGAACATAATTCAGAAAACAAATAACTAAATTAAATAACAATTTAATTAACTACGTGGATTGCGGATGAAAAACTGTTTCGAAAAGTCTTTGAGAATTGATCAGATTTTAAAAGCAACGATTACTTGGAATTACGTTTCACCTGGATTATGATTAACAAGAATATGTTTGATTGATTTAACTGTGATTTCTATGATAACTAGATTTCCCGCTAGAGTTATCTAATCCTACAATTTTAGAGAAAGATCATACGACTATTCGTACATCAAGAGCTATCTTAGATTTATCCACTCTAAATTGTGCTTTAAATTCACTATTATTTACAATTTAATCTGTCGACTACGAATTAACAAAAGTCTCAATTATTCAGATTCGATATAATTGTCATGTTCATTCAATTCATTAAATTACTAATCTCTTAGCCTATCTCAATTAAGTATCAAGCTACAATTATTTAATAAATCATATAATTGTAAATAACTGATAAATTTATAAGAACGCTAGTTATGTTATAGATCTATCAATCATGCTAAGTAGTAGATTTAATAACTTTGAATAAACATGGATCGCGATTAAACGTAAATAATAATGGAAAAATCAATAAGTTCAAACATAAACTTGATTAAAACATAGATCCAGGTTCAACAATCCAAGCAATCGCTTAAAGAGTTTAGCTCATGTTGGATTGTAAGCAAATAACATAATAGGTCTTAAAACAAAACATTGTGTTAAGAAAATAATGCATAAACGTTGAATCAAACAATTGCTAACTTAGAAATTGGTTAAAAGAGATTAACCAAAAGCTTCCACGTGATCAAAAGCTTCTAGGACTCTTCTTGCAGCTTTCCAGGATGAATGCAGGTTGAAAATAAGGAAAAAGTGTGTTTAACCCGAACCCTAGCAGCCCTTTATATAGATTTCTGAAAACGACCTTTTAGCCGTCGGCTGGCTCACTTCAGCCATCGGCTAAAACACGCGGGCTAAAAAGTTGCTTCCGCGGCACGTTTTGAATAATTTGTGAAAACTTTAATTCAGCCACCGGCTAAATATCTTCAGCCGTCGGCTGTTTTTCCATCTTCTCATTTCTTGCTCGTTTGTCTCCGTTTTAAGCCGGTTTCAGCTCCTTTTCGCTCCATGATCCAAATATAATTCTAATCTGCAATTCTCACTAAAAATATACCAAATCATAACAAAAGTTGCAGAAAATGAGCTTAATTACGACAAATGTGGCTACAAAATATGTATTATTTTAGATACATCAAATTCCCCACACTTGAATCTTACTTGTCCTCAAGTAAACTGTTAGATTTAGAACAAAACAAACATCTTCAATAAAAATAAAATACCCAACGAGTCGAGTAAATTACAAAAAATTTATTTACGAAGATGAATTTAATTATTACCAAGCCAAAATTTAAATGCATAACTAAACATCTCACGATTTGGGAAGTATAACACTCAATCACTCAAAAAGCTAATCTAAGTGTAATATATATGTGAAATCGCTCAAAGCTCAGTCATGACAAGTATTCTATCATAGGCTTGATAACGATACGCTTCTCCACCAATAGAGTCTAAGTAACTAGTTCAGAGGGCTTATGGTCATATCAATGGGTGATGGGTAAAATAATGGAAAATAGGATGAAGGTGAATTAATATGAATGATATGAAACAATCAACTTCCAATTAGTCTACAAATCCAAATATTTTAGTCAAAAATTATATTACTTTCAAAACTCGATTGATTATCCCTAATGGCTCACTCTGATGAAACTTCTAAGACCAAACTTCGTCTTAATTCTTCAACGCTTCAATTGAGAATTTTTATTTCTCGCAAATTTCGTAAAATAACTTCAACACTTCAATTGAGAATTTTTATTTCTCGCAAATTTCGTCAAATAACTTCAACAATTATTGGCTACCTAGTACGGGCTTCAATAACTATTCCCTTTTTTTTTATTATTTTTTTTTTTAATATATTAAAGACACCGCTCAAAAGGTCCATCAAAATCCTGAATAATTCTTAACTTATATCCACCAGTAACTTCCTTCGTGAACTTAAGTAAATTAAACAACTCCACGCCATCATATATAACATTCCGTCTAATAATCAATCAAGTTAAGAAAGAGGGAATTTTCAACAAAAATATCCGGATTAAACGACTTATACATTAGGCTCAATTTATGGAATATATCTGGAAAGGTGATAAAAGAAAAAGGTCTGGCGCAAATATGGTATCTAAACGTCAAAAACACTAAAAATGAGTGCTCGATAGGTAGTGTGAGTCAAATAACCAGTGTAGCTATCGACTATAAGAAACGAATAGGCCAATCAACGGTTTAACAATCCTAATTCTTTTGCCTCTTTCCTAGTTACTAATAAGTAAAACTTATGCTCATTCATAGCCTCGAAGCGTATACAGTGTCAAGTTCTAAAGTCTACAAGTCACCGGCACACTAATAACAAATGAAGATAAAAGCATATAAAATGTATGCTATAATGGCTCAAATCCTCACAGAAATTGAAATGGGTAGGTGTGCCTAGTTATGCAACTAGTTAAAACTAATTACGAAAAATATGTCAAAATTTTTTAAATTTTCACACAAATTGTTCCTAAGGACAAATAGATTCAATCCTAACCCCTTCCCCACACTTAAACAATACAATGTCCTCATTGTAAAGAAAATTCAGCAATTAAGTGCAAAAAGAAAAAGAGAAAGGAATAAAAAAGGCTCCCCCATTTAAATGTCGAATGCTGTGAAAAGAAATAGCAATGGAAAGAATGTATGGCTGGTAAAAGCTTAACGTCCTCAAAAAATCTGCATAGCTTCCTTTGAAAATTCGGATTTTCGGCATTACTTCCACTAAAATGGTAGATATTCTAAAATGGGAAAAACATGCACACATATTAAGCACCACAAGTAAATAATAAAAATACATAATCCAACTACAAAAATCTCAAACAAATAATCCATACGAAATAAAAATAAAAATAGTCTTAAAAATACACAACATAACCAAAGATCATCACATATCAGGCCAATGGCCCTGGCTGCTCCAAGCGGCTCTCCGCTCCTCCTCGTCCTGCTGTCTCTGGGCCTCGGTAGGAGGATGGTACTGGTAAGGCTGAGAGGACCACAGGTGGTGTCGATCCTCATAGGTGGAGGAAGATGGCTGATCCTGATCCATCGGAGTGGCACTACCAAACGAGTGATAAGAACCGTCATAGGCCTGATAACTCACACCGGCACGCTGATGGTACTGGTACAAAACCTCGTCCTGATAGCGGTTCCTACTGTCAAACTCTGACTGCATGTGCCCCACCTGGTTGCGGATATAGGTGATGTCATGGCTGATATCGCAGTAACGATCCTCCATACGGTCCGCAAATGAATCGAACCGTGATGACATCTGCCCCATGCTAGATGTCAAAGCAGCCATCTGAGCCGAAAAATCGAACCCCTGACCCGGTGGGCCCTCCTCCTGATCTGGTGGTGGAACATCCTCGTAACCTGGCGGATGCTCCTCATCATCCAACTCATCAACAGCAACAACCCCTCTAATAGCAACCCATCTGTAAGTCACCTCACCCCCTGGGGAAACAAACCTGCTCACTATACCGGAAGACTTAAACCAAGCTGCCCCATACAGACGCATCCCCGGTGTCAACGTGGTACAGCTATCAAATCCCGGTCCCTGGAAGGTTAAGCGGCTACCAATGGCGGTAACAAAGTGTCCTCCCCGAATCACACTACCGGCCCGTACGCCCTTCAGTATGTTAGACATCCATCTGGCCAAGATATAGGGTACGTTAACGGCCCGCTTCTGAACAATGCATCCAAGCCAGAAAAGCTCCTCCTTATGGCATTTTTCAATGCCAGATTTCCTGCCAATCACATACAAACAGACCATAGCGAAAATAGCCCGAACTTTCGGGTCCCGAATCTGTGTATAGGAGGGACGGGAGGTCCCTAACTCTCCACTAATGTCGGCCCAAATTGCCGCGTTTTCACGGTAGTCCGGAGTTTTAACTCCCTCAGCCATAAACCCAGCAAAATCCGGGTGGGCAAGATCAGCAGCATCAAACAATCCAAGTGCCTGCCCAAACTCCGCTAATGTCAATCTCCTAACCTCATTCCCTAGCACGAACTGTACCGTCTTGTGGGTGGGATCGGGGTCAGAGTGGTTGAAAGTAAAGGATGCGTAGAACTCATATGTAGCCTCAATGTGGATCGTCTCGTGAATAGAAAACAACCGCTCCCAGGCTCTACAACGAAATCCCTGATAATTAAATGCTAACATGTCCAAAAGCTCAGCAGCTCCCGATGGATAACGGGAATCGTGTGGGCGAACTTCGGCCAAGAACGCCCAATCGATACCGCTGGGGGCAAATACCGGATAGTGTTGCATGGTGGTTAACTTATTCTGAATTTCCTGCCTCCGTGGATATGTAAGTCCTCGAGTTACTTCGGATACGTGAAGGTACGGGTGATCGATGTTATAAAGAGGAAAGTGAGGGGGAACCTCATGTGCCATAGTCTGCATAAACCAAGTTAGAACAACCATATTAGTCATATAAAACAGTGCGAGAAAATAGGAGATTGCAACAACAAGCCGAAACAGAAAGCAATAAAAATTGAGACAGTGGGTTTTAGCCGCCGGCTGGCTGAAAACAGCCGCCGGCTGAAAGGGAACCGCCGGCTGGCTAATTTCAGCCGCCGGCTAAAACTCCTGGACAGTTTATTCATCGCTGTGAACCGTTCTAGCTGCTGTTTAAACTCCCTATCAAAAATAACATGCAAATCACCAATTTGCACACAAAAATCTCGCAGAATCTGTTAAATCAGGACCTTAATCTACACTCCACTTCACATGTTAATAACTAAATTCCACCAAAAATTCAATTATCAAGTCCATACTCACATACACAACCAACCCCTTTTCGTCAATTAAACATGGGACTTTGATTTTTAAACTCGATGTAACTAATAAGTAGTAGCAACAATAAATCCTACTCACAAATTGAATTAAACCAAGTTACAAAATAGTCCTAGCAAAAACCTCAATTATTATCAATAATCTCTAAACCAATTTAAACCATGGAAACCGAAATTTAATCAAGTTTTAAGCATACAAATCATCCAAGGAGTGAATCCTAACAATTAATTGTAAAATTAAGCACTAACAATTTCGGATTAGCAAAACCCCCAAATGTGTTCTTCATGAAATTCAAAGAAAAACAAGAAAGAGGATTGAATAAAGCATACCTTGGTGTTGGAATTAGGTAATGAGATGAAATAATTGAAGAAAAATCGAACGAAAATGAAGCAAAAAATTTGCAGCCGCCGGTTAGATAAGAGTGTGTGTGTGTGGATGTGAATGAGAAAGAAAAAAAAAACGATTTATATTAATTTTTTCAAAACCTGCGTTTTTTCAGCCGGCGGCTGGAAATTTTTAGCCGTCGGCTGATTGTTAGCCGCCGCCAAATTTTCTTATTTCAAATTTAGCCGCTGCTGTTTCAGCCGGCGGCTGGGAATTTTTAGCCGTCGGCTGAAATTTAGCCGCCGCCAATTTGTTTATTCCAAATTTAGCCGCCGGTTAAATCTTACTGTTCCAAAAAAAATGTTTTTTCGTTCGGTGATTTAGCACGATCTAACCTGGTGTCCGATATGTTTAGAAGCTCTCATATGATGATCTAAATGGACCTGAAACAAAAAATCAAAAATGAAAAGAGAAAAACGCGTAGTGTACATATATTTTTGGTTTTTTTTATTGTTTTTCTGATTTTTTTGTATTTTCTTTATCTTTTTCTGAACAAAAAAAAAAAAAAACCGCCGACTAAATATCTTCAGCCGTCGGCTGTTTTTCCATCTTCTCATTTCTT
The DNA here is from genome assembly GCA_910822075.1 of Senecio squalidus. NCBI lineage: Eukaryota > Viridiplantae > Streptophyta > Magnoliopsida > Asterales > Asteraceae > Senecio > Senecio squalidus. The sequence continues at coordinate 19,975,624 of CAJVGC010000582.1, forward strand.
GCTCGTTTGTCTCCGTTTTAAGCCGGTTTCAGCTCCTTTTCGCTCCATGATCCAAATATAATTCTAATCTGCAATTCTCACTAAAAATATACCAAATCATAACAAAAGTTGCAGAAAATGAGCTTAATTACGACAAATGTGGCTACAAAATATGTATTATTTTAGATACATCAACCCCTAACACTAGACATTGTGTCTAATCACTTGTGATTTTTAGATTTTTATATTCAAATGCTTAAAGGAATATACTTTATTAGTTTATTTACTGATATTTTTCCTTCACTCTTAATATAATTGAAGTTTTGAATGTTATATGCAAAAATAAATCACAAGTGATTGATAGATGTTGAAGTGTTGATAATAATTATTGTAGGTGTTGTTAGTGTAATCTTGAGTTTGTATGATTTGTTAGTTGAATCACGTGTGATAATATGAATCTTGACGTAGTCAAAATAATTGTCTATGTCATGTATGTACAACATTTACATGAGAAAAGGTTAGAGTATTCAATTTGATTGTTAAATCACATCGGGGTAAAATCAATATTTGTCGGATCAGTATTAGCACTTGGAGCCATAGTCTCTTCAAAGCCATTGGAGGATTTAGGCTACAAGGGTTGGGCCAGTGGTCAGAACAGTATCAAATCTTGTTGGGATATAAATTAGACAAAATAGTTTAACTCCTAAACAATACGCTTAACAACGAGAATAGTAACTTAAACGATTAATGCGGAAGACATTAAAAAAGTTACTACGGAAGACAAGATAGTGCGGTTGTCCAATCAAGTTATTACTGCTCATAGAGTTGCTACGGAAGATGTTAAATTGATGCGGTCATATCAAGTTAATACGGAAGACCAACTTACCGTGCAAGAATAATCTAGATTATAGAGTTATAATTAGATTATGTTTATGTTTCCTTTTGTAATTAGATATAGTTTCCTTATTCTAGATAATGATACTTTTAGATAAGGATAGATGATGTTTCCTAGTTTATCTAGGTCGGCCTCAAGGTCTATAAATAGATAGATCCTTGTATTGATAGAAACACGTTGTATTGATATTCTGAATTAATACAATTGAGGCTTATAATTCGACAATACTATTTGTTCATTCTTATTCATATTGTATTGTTCGACAACTCATAAATATTGAAGTGTTCATCCGCTGCCGAACTTCTTCAATAGATCAAGATCTTAACGAAGGGATATTATTAGATTATATTAGTTAATCCGATCCTGACAAGTGGTATCAGAGCACAGGAGGTGCTTTAGATCCATTGATCAACGAGTTGATAATTCTCATAAGCAAGAATCCATATCACCATTATGACGGAAGTTGCAATCGGCAAAGTTTCCGTTCTAAACAGCAACGAATTCGACTTATGGAAGCTACGAATCAAGCAACACATCCTATTGTCCGACTATACAGTTTGGGATGTGATCATCAATGGCAACAAGCCTGCTGCCACTCCAGGCGCTGATGGAGAACCAAGTATTCTTACTCGTACAACATTGTCTGATCTGGAAAGAAGAGAAAAGTAAACCGAAATCAAGGCCCTTAGTATTCTTTTAATTGCTATTCCCAACAAATATCAATCACAATTCGAAGAATATCTAGATGCAAAATCTCTATGGGAAGCATTGGAGAAAAGATTCAGCGGAACAAAGAATACAAAGAAGAACAAGAAAGCTCTTCTTAAACAGGAATATGAAAATTTCAATTCCATTAAGGGCGAACGAATGACTCAGACGTTCGATCGATACAAAAAACTCACAGGAGAGATGATCAGTGCAGGAATTAAGTATGAGAAAGATGACCTCAACCGAAAGTTCATAAGAGCTCTAGGTAAGGAATGGACGATATACACTGTTTCTTATAGACAAGGAGACACATTAGAAGACCTGGAGTTGGATGATCTTTACAACGACTTAAGAGTCTTTGAGGCAGAGGTGGAAGCAGAAAACTCTAGCAATAACAACACCAATATTACCAATGCTAATACTGCCCTTGTTACAACTTCTGGTGGACCAAAGCATGACATTGGTGAAGAGATTTCATTCGAAGCCTTCATCTCACAATGCTCAAGTCTCACAAGTGAAGACGTAAAACAGATGCATCAAGACGACTGTGATGAGGTTGACCTAAAGTGGCAATCGGCCATGCTGGCTTTACGAGCAAGAAGGTTTGTAAACAGAACAGGAAGAAGGTTCAATCCAAGAAACAATGAACGAATTACTTTCGACAAAAGCAAGGTGAAGTGCTACGATTGTAATAAACTAGGTCACTTTTCTAGGGAATGTCCGAACAAGTCAAAAACCAATAATCCACGAACCACTCAAGACAACAATCAGAGTGCACTCATGTCACATGACATATTTGGATACGATTGGAGTGACTTAGCTGAACAAACAAGTCAAAACAGGGCGCTAATTTCTGAAGAACAAAATCCTGTTTACGTAGAAGATGTTTCTACTGTTCACCATGCATGCATAGCAGTAGTAATGGATGATGCGGACATTGTTTCTACGGAGGATACAGTTACTCGGAGCTAGTTTATATTGATCTGGGAATTATCGAAATTGGCAACAACGTTCTTGGATATGACTGGAATGATGACGACCAAGGAACAACTCAAGACGATGCTCTCATGGCAATTAACTCATCAACAACGGACTCTGAAACTCCATCACTTATGGTCGAGGTTCAGCCAACCGAAGTAAGTGAGAGCAGTTGGCATGTAGATAGTGGCTGTTCCAGGCACATGACGGGCAACATGTCATGTCTTCGGGACTTTGAAAAGTTCAATGGAGGATATGTTGCGTTTGGAGGAAATCCAAAAGGAGGAAGAATTTCTGGGAAAGGAACAATCAGCAATGGTACACTACAATTCAAAGATGTGTACTATGTGCAACAGCTTCAATACAATTTGTTGAGTGTCTCTCAAGTCTGTGATGAGAAACACACAACAATCTTCACTGCATCAGAATGCATTATAATTAAGCCTGGGTATGTCATAAATGAGAGTATGATCTTACTCAGAACACCAAGGAGAGACAATGTCTATTGTCTTGACATGTCAAAGGTTAAAGTAAACTCATCAGAAGCATGCTTTCTCTCAAAAGCTACCCTAGATGAATCCACCTTATGGCATAGGAGGATGTGCCACATGAACCTAAAGAACATCAATAAACTAGTTAAATCTAGTTTGGTTAGAGGTCTCCCCAACAAGCAGTTCAACCTTGACGACAACTGCTTAGCATGCTTGAAGGGCAAGCAACACAAGTCTTCTCACAAGACAAAGGAGATCAACACTAACAACACACCTTTACATTTACTCCACATGGATCTATTTGGTCCTACAAATGTAAAGAGCATTGCAAAGAAGTCATATTGCCTTGTCATCACTGATGAATTTTCAAGATATACTTGGGTGTACTTTCTTGGTACCAAGGATGAAACAAGTCAGCTACTCATTACCTTTATCACCAAGATTGAACATCAAATCAATCTAAAGATCAAGAAAATTTGATGTGACAATGGCACGGAATTCAAGAACCAAGTGATGAATGACTTCTGTGACAAGAAAGGAATAGAGAGGCAGTTCAGTGCTGCTAGGACTCCTCAACAAAATGGAGTTGTTGAACGAAGAAATAGGACACTGATTGAAGCAGCTAGAAGCATGTTGGCTGACTCCAATCTCCCTATATTTTTCTGGGCAGAAGCAGATAACACTGCCTGCTATGTTCAGAATAGGGTTCTTCTAGTCAAATCTCACAACAAAACTCCCTATGAACTCCTCCACAAGAGACAACCTTTGATCGGTTTCTTACGCGCATTTGGATGTCCATGCACAGTCTTAAACTCCAAAGACTATCTTGGTAAGTTTGAGAGCAAAGCTGATGAAGGTACCTTCGTTGGATACTCATCACAAAGCAAGGCTTGTCGTGTTTACAATCACAAATCAAAGATAATCGAAGAAAGCTCCAACGTGACCTTCAATGAACAAACTTACACCAAGAAGGGTCAAGGACCAGATTGGGTTTTCGATTTGGATGCTTTAACCAAATCATTGAACTCTAACTTTGATTTTCAATCTACTTCAGTTGATACGGATCATGTTAATGCGGCAAAATCTATTCCTACCGACTCACTTCCTACGGAGCCAGTTGATGCGGCTCCTATCATTGGTACTGCTCGATTAGATGTTATGGAATACATCAATCTTCATGTTTCTATGGAGGCTCCCATTCACGTTATTGATCCCATTTCCCCAGATGAAACAGAAGATCCTCAACCTGAACCTATACATGCAGATGAAGCACCTACTCCTAAGGTTAACACAACACGCCCCAATGGCGTTCCTAACCTAGTTCAAGAGGATGAAAATGGAGTCGACCAAATTGTCACTGAAGAATATGAACCATACACTACTGACATACCTTCGTCAGTTACTACTACTCCATTTACTGCTTACTCTCCAACTAAGGACATGCCCGATATGAATGCTACAAACTTGGGCTACGAACTAAGACTGGAGAAGATCCCCACTTCTCGTGTTGCTAAGAACCATCCACCTTCTCAAATAATTGGTGAACTTGACTTCTCCATGGAGACTAGAAGTCAAACTAAGTCCAAGAAGAAACCTATGGAAGCTCTTCTAAACACATGCCTATTTGCCTGCTTTCTTTCTCAGATGGAACCAAAGAAAATCCAAGAGGCATTACTTGATCCACATTGGATAGAAGCCTGTCAAGCTGAGCTTTTACAATTCAAGATTCAAGGAGTATGGGACTTGGTGGAAGTCCCATATGGCAAAAAGGTGATAGGCAGACGATGGATCTTCAGGAACAAGAAGGATGAACGTGGAATTGTGGTTAAGAATAAAGCAAGACTGGTTGCACAAGGATACACTCAAGAAAAAGGTATTGACTATGAAGAGGTTTTTGCTCCAGTAGCTAGGATTGAAGCAATTCGTTTATTTCTAGCTTTTGCTTCATTCATGGGTTTCAAAGTCTATCAAATGGATGTCAAGAGTGCATTTCTTTATGGTGTCATTGAAGAAGAAGTTTATGTCAAACAACCCCCTGGCTTTGAGGACCCTTAACATCCTCATAAGGTGTAAAAATTGATCAAAGCTCTCTATGGGCTTCATCAAGCACCACGGGCTTGGTATGACACTCTTTCGGATTATTTTCTTCAAAATAACTTTCAAAGAGGAACTATTGACAAGACAATTTTCTTCAAGAAATCTCACTCAGATATTCTTCTTATCCAAATTTACGTTGATAACATCATCTTTGGCTCTACCAAAGATTCCTTGTGCAAGGAATTTGAAGACTTTATGCACACTAAGTTTCAGATGAGTTCCATGGGAGAAATTACTTTCTTCTTGGGTCTACAAGTTAAGCAAAAGACGGATGGCCTCTTTATAAGCCAATCCAAGTATGTCAAAGACATCCTAACCAAATTTGGGCTCATGGATGCCAAGGTTGCAAGCACTCCCGTTGAAACTCACAAAAAATTGACGGCTGATCTTGAGGGGGAGGATGTGGATATACATAACTATAGATCAATGATTGGATCTCTCATGTATCTCACAGCTTCAAGACCAGACATCATGTTTGGAGTTTGTGTATGTGCAAGATATCAAACAAGGCCCAAGATGTCACACCTTATTGCAGTCAAGAGAATCTTTCGTTACCTAAAGGGAAAGCCTAACTTAGGCTTATGGTATCCTAAAGACTCTCCTTTTGATTTAATTGCTTATACTAGTGACTATGGTGATGAAAACTTAGACAGGAAATCAACGACTGGAGGATGCCAATTTATTGGTTTAAGACTGGTGTCATGGCAATGCAAGAAGCAAACAACGGTGTCAACCTCTTCCACAGAAGCTGAGTACATTGCCGCTGCTACTTGTTGTGCTCAAGTACTTTGGATACAAAATCAAATGATGGATTATGGCTATTCCTTCATGAACACGCCAATCCATATTGACAATCAAAGCACCATTAGCCTCATCAACAATCCAGTCAAACACTCCAAAACAAAGCATATAGAGATACGATATCACTTCATAAGAGATTGCAACGAAAAGAAATTGATCCATGTTGAGAAAATCCACACTGACAATCAGCTTGCTGACCTTCTCACAATAGCATTTGATGTGGGAAGATTCACATTCTTGATTACAGGTATAGGAATGATCAATATGGATTAATAACAATATCCTTTTTCTCTTAGTATTTCTATTTTTCAAAAAGTCCCTTCGAGAAGCAGTAGTAACCTTATGATGAGAATCAAGTGCCTTACTTTTTAGTATTGCACTATGTTACTACTGCAACATTAATAGTAAAGACAAATCTTGACCAAAGTATGATTAGTACGGCCAAAAGTATCAGTATTAAGGGAAGGTTTAACTACTACTGCCCTTAAACTAATAATTTGGACGGAATGGTTAATACGGACTAATAGTGTGGCACTACGGACCTCTGGATTAATACTGCCAGTAAGTCACATTACTACGGACAGTCCAGTTAATACGGTCCATAGACCATTACTATGGACGATTAATCAACTTACTACGGACTTATCTGTTAATACTGCAAATTACCATATTAAAAGGTTTCTTAAACAATAAGTATACCCTAATTAATGGTGATTTGACAAGTCAAAATACAACTTGTAACCAACTTTTACACGTGGACCTATTTTTTAAAATTCAGGCGCGAGGCACAGCTACTACTGACACGTGGCATTTTTTAATTGGACCGTTACATTTAAATCATTACCCGTGTCTAATTGGAGTCGTCAAGTGGTTACAAAATTTCAATATAAATAGGGGTTCTTTTAACCGTTTAAAGACTTATCTTTCTTTAAGAACCCTAAAACTTCTCAAAAAGTTACCGTTAGACTCAAAAATTATCAATTTTCTTTACTTTTGTGACTAATTGTTTGCCTTATTGTTCATCATTCTCATAATCGTTCATCAAATCACAACAATGGTGGAACTACAAATTCACAAAACCCATAACATGGTAGCTTTCTTGAACAAAACTGATGACAACGCTGACTTCCACCCAATTATCGATTTCTTGAATCGATCAAAAATCAAAACGGCGTTAACCATTAATCCAGAAATTGATGAATCTCATATTAGGGATTTTTGGACATCTGCTGAACTTGACCCTGAAGAGGCGGCTATTAATGTTGTGGTGG
>CAJVGC010000582.1:19982943-20034317 GCA_910822075.1 Senecio squalidus
AATACAACTTGTAACCAACTTTTACACGTGGCAATTTCCGATTGGACCTATTTTTTAAAATTCAGGCGCGAGGCACAGCTACTACTGACACGTGGCATTTTTTAATTGGACCGTTACATTTAAATCATTACCCGTGTCTAATTGGAGTCGTCAAGTGGTTACAAAATTTCAATATAAATAGGGTTCTTTTAACGTTTAAAGACTTATCTTTCTTTAAGAACCCTAAAACTTCTCAAAAAGTTACCGTTAGACTCAAAAATTATCAATTTTCTTTACTTTTGTGACTAATTGTTTGCCTTATTGTTCATCATTCTCATAATCGTTCATCAAATCACAACAATGGTGGAACTACAAATTCACAAAACCCATAACATGGTAGCTTTCTTGAACACAACGCCGACTTCCACCCAATTATCGATTTCTTGAATCGATCAAAAATCAAAACGGCGTTAACCATTAATCCAGAAATTGATGAATCTCATATTAGGGATTTTTGGACATCTGCTGAACTTGACCCTGAAGAGGCGGCTATTAATGTTGTGGTGGATGGAAAAGCAATAAAAGTATCGGAGAAAACTGTGCGCAAACACCTACAACTACATGATGCGGCAGGTAGAATACAACTCCCGTATGACATCATGGTTGAAAATTTTACAAAACTGGGATATGAGGGGGATATAAACATTTCGACCTTGCACAAGGAAAAACTTTCCACTCAATGGAAATTTCTGTTGCATACTTTGCAACAATGCATATCCCAAAAGAGGACTGGATGGCATGAAGGTAGATCTACTTTAGCTACTGCCATGATATGTTTGACAACAAAACGAACATATAACTTTTCTTACATGATTTTTGAAGGGATGCGATGGAACCTTTTAAACCCAAAACACAAATTTTTAATGTATCATCGCTTTCTTCAACACATTTTTAACTGTGAACTTAAAGATCTTACTAGATCTGAAAAATGCTTTTTCTCACATGCTCATACAAAGAAGGTTTTTACTAATATGAGGACAGTTAATAAGGGAAGTTCATCCAATGTGACACCATTGTTCTCTACAATGATGGTGATCCCAGTTTCTCCAGCTGAAGGACAAGTGACTGCACCTCTGTCCCAACCCTCAGCTGCCACCATCAGTACTACTGCAATATATGTGGGCACTAGTGCCATATCTGTAGCATGTATTGAGGGTGTTATCCCTGAGGTTACAACTGCAGTTGCTACTGCTAGTGTGCCTCCAGTTGCTACTGAGAGTTTTACTCCAGTTGCTACTGCACCAGTTACTACTTCTATAGTAACTAACCCCATAGTTTCATCACCTCACAAACCATCCAAAGCTGTTTCCAAAAGAACCAAGATGGTTACTCAGCCTCTGGTGTATAAAACTATCCCCCATTCTCACACTGCAAAATCATTACCTGAAACATCTTCAAGAATGACACAATCTTTAGGGGAAAACCTTGAGCATACCCCCTTGCTCACTGAGTTGGTTCATAAGGAGGGGGGTGACCCATGTAGGGAGGGCTGATACTACTGCATCATTCACTTCTTATAGTGAAGCTCAGGACAGTATCAACATATTTAAGACCCAAACTACGGCAACACCAACCATTGGTGAGGACTTGTTCTCACTATTGGAAGATGGTCCCAGGCGCCAAGAGACCTTGGGAGAGATACATGCTTCTGCTAGGCAGGAGAGTTTCTCTTTTCCCTATGATCAACCACATGTTGGTACTCAACAAGAAAGGGGTGAGGGTAGTTATGTTCAAAACTTGGAATTAATGGATTTGTACCGAAACTTAATGGTGAAAGTGGAAAAACAAGGTGAAACCCTTTCTACTTTAACATCTTTGGTGCAGCAGTTATTGGCACAACAGGCTTTACTCTCAGCCCAATTACTGCCTAAAAGAATCACCACACGCAATGTTGGAACTTCACCCAGGCCATCAAGCTCTTCATCTTCTGATGACTATCCTCCAGCTGATAAAAAAGGGGGAGAAAGAAGAACACATACATATTTTCTCATCTGAGGAGAGCAGGGGTGAAGAAAAGAGAAGTGAAGACAATGTGATTACTGCAACCTCTAAAAAATCTGAAGATATGGAGATTGACAATGCACTTAAGGGGGAGAATGAGATAGAAGATATGGTGGTAGATGAAGAAGGGGAGAAAATGGTGATAGATGCATCACCTGAAAAGGAACAAATGGTTGAGGGGGGGCAAGCAGAAGTGAAGCAAATAGTTGAAGAAACAGTTATACAAATGGAAATAGAAGCTGAAACCAACCCTGAAGTTTCTACTGAACCAATGGTTACTACGGATTCACTTGCTGCTGACCCAGTTAATGCGGATGATGAAATGGTTGCTGCGGACACAGTTGCTACTGACCCTATGGTTACCAGTCCAGTTGCAGATGCTCAACCACAATTGTTAACAACCACTCCTCCCACATTTTATCAAGTTTCACACACCTTCCAAGCTATTCCTTCTGAAGCTACAACACTTACAACCACAACAACTGAAGCTCATGTTCCTACCATTGATCAACAAGAAGCTGCAGATGACTTAATCCAACAAGAAATGACAAGAACAGTTGTCATGGATGATGAGGAAACTATAGCATCACAGCTGCTTAAGATCAAAGAAGACAAAGCAGAAGATGAAAGGAAGAAGGTGATTGCTGCATTAGTTGCTAGACAAAGAGCAGCAGCTGCTGTTGGTAGTCAATCCACAGCAAGTTCATTAACCTTACCTGAACAACCTGCTAGTGTTTCTGTGTCTACAGGTAGATGGGGATATGTTACTGTGGATAAAAAGCTGCAAAAGATTCAAAGAGTCAACCTTGATGCTCCAGAACACAAAGACAAAGGAAAAGTTGTAGTTATGGAGAAATCAAAGGAAGAAAAGAAGGAAGAAGAAAGGCTTGCCAGGGAGAAGGCTGCAGAAGAAAAAGATTACAAAAATCTTATAGCAGAGGAGGAAAAAGAAAGACTAATGCAAGAGCAGGCTGAAGCTGAATTAATGCTAAGATTGGCTGCTGAAGATGAACAGGCTGAAAGGGAAAGACAAAGAAAGATAGCTGAGGAGGATGAGCTTCATGCAAGACTAAATCAATCTCCAACTCCATCTGAGAGGGAAAAGCTAAGAAAAATTGCTGAGGAGGATGCTATTCGTGCTAAAGAGATGGAAAATGAGGAGATTTTGGATGATCTGTGTCGTCAAGGTTTGGAGAAATCAGATGCTAAGTTTGCCATGGAATTACTTGAAGAAGACAAACTCATTCAACAACAACAAGTCAAAGCCAAAGCCAAGCCTGAGAAGAAGAAAGTATCTAAATCCACAGAGGCCAAGCTAGCTGAAGATAGGCAGAAATACACCACCTATCTCAAGAATAAAGGCTACAGTGGTAGGTCTCTAGGTCCTATGAAATTGGCTAACATTTTGGATCTTGAGAAAGAGGAAAAGAAGAATGAAGTTAAAAGGAAAGCTGCACTTGCAAGAATACAAAAAAAGAAGAAGCAAGAGGCAGAGAAAGTCCTAAAAGTTGCCATTGCCACTGGCAGGAAGATCATACATGAGCAAGAGCCTGTTAGTACTGCTCCTGCTACGGATGAACCTGTTGAGAAGCACAAGAGGAAGAAGCTAGCATCCAAGAGGGTACATGGTCTAGCTAAGAAACAGAGAGTAGAAACTTCTACTGCTCTAAGTGCCTCTCAAGAAAGTCCAAATCCTGAAGCAGATTATTCTTCATACATCAATAATGTAGAAGGACTAAGGTTTACCCCTATAGCAGTGAAGCCTCCTATGATCATCGACTGGAAGTTTATTGGTGGGCAAATGGGAACTGAATATGAAGTTATTAGAAAAAACAAATCAAAGAAAGTACTTCATGCCTTCCATCAAGCAATAAGAGACTTTGACAGAGATGACTTAGAAATAATGTACCAAATTGGCAAAGCTAAATATTCTCATCAAAGAGGAGTATGCTCAGGTACTGATCTTGCTATGGATGTTTTATGCGGTTTGTTCGAACCAGAATATGTGAAGAGAAGTTCAGTATTCAAGATGGGAGGTCCATCAAATCCAATAGTCAAATGGTTTGTGTAAGAAAGAAGTGGCGTCTACTCACTCGTTAGAAAGGAGGGAGCCATGGAATTTTACTTGGTGGATATAAAGTATCCACATAACTTGAAGACATTGGATGAGATGATAGAAGTCAAGCTTAATGGACTCCATGATTCAAGAATAGCTCATGAACTTATTTGGAGAATTCTGGTACAACGCATAGAAGAGAAGACAAAAGGAAAAGACTCTGATTGGCAAAACAGAAAGATATAATTAACTTTAATAGTTAAACATGTTTTGTAAATGAAAGTAGTTAAAACTGTTGGAGCATGAAACTTGTACTTTTGATTAATCATAAAAGTTCAAGGTTAGGGGGAGATTGTTGGGATATAAATTAGACAAAATAGTTTAACGCCTAAACAATACGCTTAACAACGAGAATAGTAACTTAAACGATTAATGCGGAAGACATTAAAGAAGTTACTACTGAAGACAAGATAGTGCGGCTGTCCAATCAAGTTACTACTGCTCATAGAGTTGCTACGGAAGATGTTAAATTGATGCGGTCATATCAAGTTAATACGGAAGACCAACTTACCGTGCAAGAATAATCTAGATTATAGAGTTATAATTAGATTATGTTTATGTTTCCTTTTGTAATTAAATATAGTTTCCTTATTCTAGATAATGATAGTTTTAGATAAGGATAGATGATGTTTCCTAGTTTATCTAGGTCGGCCTCAAGGTCTATAAATAGATAGTTCCTTGTATTGATAGAAACACGTTGTATTGATATTCTGAATTAATACAATTGAGGCTTATAATTCGACAATACTATTTGTTCATTCTTATTCATATTGTATTGTTCGACAACTCATAAATATTGAAGTGTTCATCCGCTGCCGAACTTTTTCAATGGATCAAGATGTTAACGAAGGGATATTATTAGATTATATTAGTTAATCCGATCCTGACAAATCTCCATATGCATCCTCGATTTACCTCGGTTGGGCCATGGCTTCTTTAATTGCTTTAATAGTTACCGGCCTGTTACCAATTGCATCCTGGTTTGCGACATACCGCTTCTCTTTGTCTTCAACCATATGTGTAGCCATATTTTCAGGTAATAACAAAAAAAAGAAAAATTATTTAAATATTGATCGATTTTAGTATCTTACAAAGTATTTTATTCCTGCTTTTCTGCAGTTGTCCTGGTTGCTTTTTGTGGTGCTTCGTATCTGGAGGTTGTGAACTCTCGAGATGACAGTGTCCCGAGAAGACCGATTTTCTAGCTGCATTACTTCCCTTGGTGTGCATACCGGCTTTGCTATCACTTTGCTTCGGTTTGCTTAAATGGTAAACGAAATCTTTCATATTTACCATTTAAATATATAATTTTGTGTTGATAATGAATTATAATCGATTGATTATGATGTGGAAAATGACTTGCAGGAAGGATGATAACTGGAGACTTTCACGAGGTGCTTATGTGTTTGTCATAATCGGTCTTCTTCTTCTTCTTAGTGCTATATCGGCTGTTATTATCATAAACGACCCATTGACGGTAATTTTAAGTTTTTGTTAAATATTTACGTATTACTTCCTTGTGTATGTACTATGTAGCATTATGTTAATTTAATATCTGTTTCGAATGGTAACAGATTGGGGCATCATTCCTCTTACTTCTCCTCCTTATCGTTATCGCTATTGGTATCACTCACTTTTGGGCTTCAAACAAATTTTATTTAACAAGAATGCAAACATTTGTCGTTTCTTTTCTCGCATTTCTATTAGCCCTTGCTGCATTCTTTGTTGGATGGCACCAAGGTACATAATTGCTTTTTTCATCTTTTTTGCTGATTTTTGTTTTTCTTATAGAAGTTTACAAGAGACAAGACACATAATGCATCTTATTTCTAATTACAGATAGATCTTCCGTTGGTGTGTCTGTTGGTTACTTTTCATTTTTGTTTCTTCTGGCTGGCAGGGCTTTAACAGTAAGTTTACCATTACTTGTTGGAGATTGATAAAGTTCCATTTTGTTATTGTGCGCTTTCAAAACAAATTCGCAAATCGGACTCTTGCTATGTAACAAAACAAAATTTGAAACTGAAACTTAAACTTAAAACATACTTGTTGGAAATTCCAAGTTGCTAGACTCTTTATGGTTTAAGTCTCTGAATCTAAGTTACACTTTACTTTTATATTTGTTATTATCTTAATCATTTCATACTATTATGCTTATAGTTCTATTAGAGGTGTCAAGATGGACGTGTTGGATTACAATCTAAAACGGCTCATTTTTGCTCTACTTGGGTTCATCTAACAACACTTCTTTTCTCCATTTTTATTTTTATTTATTCAATGTGTATCATGGATGTGAATAATACTGTTTTTTTATTAATACATAATTTATTTGTTCGTTACATCATTATACTGTTTTTTCTTATACCAGATATGTGAATAATAGAATACGAATGTTGCATTTTAATATACAATTTATTTTTTTGTTAAATTATATATAATGTTTGTTATTTTACGATACTTGAAAAATAAAGAAAAACGACAACAAAAGGACAAAAAAAAAGTCACATCTATGACACAAATGTGTAGGACATAAAGTGAAAGATGGGTGAGACATGTGGGGTAGGGGTTGTCATAACACTACTCTTAAAAGTTGAGATTTCTAAATACAATTTTTAAGTGGGCCCCCCTCAATTCAAGAAAGAAAAAAAAAAGCCACCAAGGTTGAAGTAATATAAAGAAAAAAAAATTTAATACTTCTTCCGTCCCAAAATTATTGTCTCCAGACAAAAAACATAATTATTACTGTTTTCTGTTTTTTGTTTTTGCACATTGTCAATTTTACCCTTAGATAATTAATTAATGTTTTCTATATAATATGTGATAATAATTTTTAATCAAGGGTAATATGGTAAATTTATCAAATTTTTCCATCTATCTTTAGTAGTATAAACTTATTTTGGGACATCCCAAAAAGAAATATCGGACAAATAATATGGGACGGAGGTCCTTTACTATCTTTCTCCAAACGAACAGGAATGGAATAAGACTTTTTTAAGATTTCTTTCAATTTAAACAAATTTGCTATATCTCAAGTATAGTTCCGTGTGTTATGAGGGTGTCTTTCTTTAGTTTGAGGGTGTCCGTAAATTTGGTATTTCGTTTGATGTTTAACTTAAGGTTGTTGTTTAGTATGTATCCTCGGACAATTAGAAGATAATTTGTTTAAATAATTCCCATGGTTTTATACTTTTATTGAGCCTTCATATGAAAATCATTTTTACTAAAGACATGGGTGTATAGGCATCCCAATATTAGACTTAATTTGGTTTGGAAAGAGTAGCTTTTAAGTCCGCGTTTTACTTGAAACACTATCTCTATCCTTCTTTACCTGGGGAAATCACTTGAAACACTATCTCTATCCTTCTTTACCTGGGGAAATCTAAGTATTCTATATCTAATTTATATTATAAACGAACTTAACGAAAAATAACTAAAATCTTGTAAAATAAGGGGGTGCTTGGTTAGGGGTAATGGAGGGTAATGGGGGGGGGGGGGGGGGGGGGGGGGGGGGGGTAATGATAATGATTGAATGTGGTTGGTTTGTTGTATTGTAGTTAATCATTGCACAATAATAGGTAATACTCCATTATAGTCTAAATTGGGGGTATTCTTTAACCACTCATTGCATTCCATAGTATTCCCTTTCCCATTCCCTTTCCTTTTCCCCGCTTTGAACCAAGCAGGCCCTAAGTATATGTATGAATATGTATATTTTTTTTTTTTAACTATTTATGAGTTATTTGACTAAATGACTCTAATTAGCAATCTGTAAGTATTCACTTAAGACTTAAACTAACTAACCGGTACCAAAACGATTTACACCGAAAACTGAAAAACGACAACCTGACCCCTAAATGCGCCGCATATGACCTCCTGTGCGCCGCATTCTAGGGTGTTACAGGATCGTTTCGTCGTTTTGCGTTGTTTTGACGATTTTAAGTATACGTAAACCTATTTCTAGTATACGTAAAGTATTATACACAGATAAACATATGTTTTGGACTCAAAACATAAACGCAATCTTAAACGACATATTACGTACTACTATATATATATATATATATATATATATATATATATATATATATATATATATATATATATATTAAAAAAGTCAATGGGGGTATTGCCCCTTTTATTGGAAAAAAAAAATCTTTAGTTTCAACTTAGACTTCCAGATTGCTTATGTATTCCACAAGATTCGTGGAGGTGTTTAGTTACTATCCGAGGATTGCAAGATAGGAAGGAAAGTAATGGGTTGATAGGATTCTGGGGTGACCGAGGTTACTTGCATATCAATATACGTTGTGGTTCTTGGGAAGAATTATATCGATTTCAATAAGGATAAGCAACAATACCGAAAGTTACAAGGTTCTTTTGTTCCAAGTTCAATCGGATATTCTTGCGTGGTAGGTTACGGGCTTTGTAACTTAGGAGTAAATACGATATTGGGGTGCTTGGATAATCGTCTTTAGGGTTTTCTAAAGGGATACAATTTGAAAGGATGTCTGCATGTGCAGTGTGGTTGTGCAGTCATTGTATATGACTAACTCTTTGGAAACGAGGATACCGATGTGAAAAGGTTTAAGCTATGTTCTCAAGGGTGTGGGTTACATTCCGGAGTGGAGGAGGAGATCAGTATATTTGAGTACCTTGAAGAAATAGGGATACATCATGGTCATGCATAATGTATATTCCATTACGGTTTTGTATGGAACAAGGACAAAGAGTTGTGTATACTCTGTGGACGGATGTGTAGAGGCTGGTGCTTCAGATTATGTGTAACATGTCAATTTTGAGGTGGAATCACCGAGCGATCAAGGTAAATTGATCGAGGGTCATCACGAAGCTGAGGTAGGTCAGGAGAGTAGTGATGAATAGAATGGTAAGGAACCTCATGAACATTATATAGGGATAGTGGCTAAACCGATGTGGTTTAGGTATCAAATGATAGTGCCAGGGGTGTACATATGTAAAAAGGTAATTGCTTGGAATAATAAAGTTGAAATTAAGAATACCAATGGTTTGCTAGAGAATATTTTTGACGTGGAGGAATTTTATCCCATTCAGAGCACGCTTTATGATTTTATTGAAGGTTTAGTTGGAGAATGACATGGATGTGGAAAAGATGCATAAGTTTCCACGTGCTGATGTTGTAGGGAACTTAATGGTATGCATTAGGTCGGATATTGCGATCGCGGTGAGTTTTGTAAAAGGTTCTATAGAGTAGGGTCTAGTACTGGAAAGATCAAGGTGAACACGGGAAACTAACGGTGTCAAGAACCCTAAAGAGGGTAGGTTGAGGATTGGGTATGTGTTCAGGGTAACGGCATATGCGGTTCATCACATGCTTACTACAACGATGGAGGTTGTGATGCTTATAGAAGAATTAGAAGAAAAAATGTGGCCTAAGAGTTTCCTACTCAAGTTGGGAGAAGAACATTAAAAAAAAAGTGGTTCCAATACTGAAGTTCAATCAATATGTGGATTACGTGGAGATGATTAGTATCGGGGTTATCTCTTAGTATAAGGTGGAATTGTAATCCTAATATTAATATATTTAGGATATGATATTCTATAAGTATTAGATATTTGTATTAGGTTTATGTTTTCTTTTAATTGTAGTTGTGTACAAATAGATTGCTTGTCTTGCAATGCTAGATTAGAAGAGTATTAGGAGTTTGTTTCCGAATCTAACTATATCTATGATTTACCCCATCGCCTATAAATAAAGGTAAGAAAGTTAGGCTTAAACAATGTACCAACGAGAGTTTCTTGCATTCAGCGAGTTTCCTCAGGGTTGTTGAAGTCGAAATTTCAACATCTTTTACACCTCATGTAAGCACCACATATTTCGTTCGTATAGTAGTCATGTGTCGAACAACACACTCATATATCATGAACACATATCTAGTTCTCGACCTTTCTTTGTCATGATCCTTCAAACCGTCAATATTTCCGTGTTCACCTTAATTTTTGCTATTCAGTAGAGCCACATCCGAAGGACCTTTCACAAAACTCATCACTTGCGAAAAAATCTGGTCTAATACATTGTTGAATTTGATGTTTTAATGTCAATTCTAGTAGCAAATGGCTTATAGAACTGACATTAAAAGTTGAGATTTCTAAATACAATTTTTAAGCGGGCCACCCGCAATTCAAGAAAAAAAGTCACCAACTATGAAGTAATATGAAAAATTAATACTTCCTCCGTCTCAAAATTATTGTCTCTAGAAAAAAAACATATAGTTTTAAACAAACATAATTATTACTGTTTTCTCTTTCTTACTTTTTGCAGATTGTCAATTTTACCCTTAGGTAATTAATTAATGTTTTCTATATAATATGTAATAATAACTTTAACTAAGGGTAATATGGTAAATTTATCAAATTTTTCCATCTATCTTTAGTAATAGATAATTATTTTGTGACATCCGAGAAAGAAATATCGGACAAATAATATGGGTAAGAGGAGTATTATTCTTTTTCCTTTACTATCTTTCTCCAAACGAACATGAATTCAACTTTTTCAAGATTTCTTTCAATTTAAACATATTTGCTATATCTCAAGTATACTTTGTGTCATGAGGGTATCTTTCTTTAGGTTGAGGGTGTCCGTAAATTTGGTATTTCGTTTGATGTTTAACTTAAGGTTGTTGGTCAGTATGTATCCTCGGATAATTAGAAGATAATTTGTTTAAATAATTCCCATGGTTTTATACTTTTATTGAGCCTTCATATGAAAATCATTTTTACTAAAGACATGGGTGTATAGGCATCGCAATATTAGACTTAATTTGGTTTGGAAAGAGTAGCTTTTAAGTCCGCGTTTTACTTGAAACACTATCTCTATCCTTCTTTACCTGGGGAAATCACTTGAAACACTATCTCTATCCTTCTTTACCTGGGGAAATCTTCGTGAAACCATTAGTACGGAATTTGAGTAAAGAACATGATTGAACCGTGTGTGTCATATAGATATAATTTTAGAATATGCACGGTTCAACCATGTATTAAATGCCAGATCTATGTGCTAGTTGTACGTATCATTTCTCTTTTCTTAGTTGTTCATCAAGAAGAAAGAAAAAGCTATTGTGATCGATATTGATTGATATGCTTGTATTAGAAAAACCCAGAACATCTGGTGGCACACATCACATATGTCTCGTTTTACATTCAAATAAAGCAGAGAGCTTTCGTTAGGCGTGTGGATGTTTCAATACAATCTTTAGTACATATATAACACATGATCGAAACAATAAGAAGTGGTTACTAACATTGAAGTACCAGCTGCTTGATCAAGTTTATTGAAATCACTATGCAAAGAGTGGAAGATACAAGATGGAAATAAAACCAAACACCCTTAACACAAGTTACCCATAGATGCAAATAAAAACCAAAACAAAGTTAATTACATCAATCAATTGGAACTAGCTCGATTGTTATCTCGGCAAGTGTGGCATCTTCACACCCTATCCTTGGCACCAAGGTCACCAAAATAGACTCATCGTCTTCAGCGTTCAAATCCTCCAATAGCTCAGTTAACCCAAACCTCACCCCGCTCGTCATGAACATCTGGTTTGTTTGGTTATGGGGTAGTTGTGCGAAACTACCAGCAAACTGGCTATCAGATGCAGTGGTCGAAGGTACATCGTCTTTGTCATTGACAAACACATCGAACTTGACAAACTTCTCACTGTCGAAACGGATTCCTTTCAGCACCAATATCTCATTCGCTTTTTCCTTATCCTCTTTGGTTCTGTTTACAGCAGGCCTCTTAACGAGCACCTTTTGTGTTTGGTCTAACTTCAACGGGAATTCCTTATCCTCGGCCCTCTCCACTGGTTTTTCAAATGACCTAGACTGAGCTCCAAGCTTAGGATTCTTAGTACGTGGAACCGGTCTACTCATGGACCAAGGTATTCTAGACTCTGCAAAGTCATATCCCATCAATTTGGTGTCACAACAGTCTCGGTTATAGACACGTACAAGCTGTTTGTTCTCATCGTAAAACACATATGATGCATTTAACCAGTCTGGGTCGGTAGGATCGTGGTGCCCCCTGATGCCCAATTCCTTCCAGATATTCCACATCCGATCGACGTTGGAATGGTGTGCATAAAAGAGTGGGTCATACCCGGCCGAGTAGAAGTTCCCCATGTCCTCCCTGTTAGGCATTCTTGGGTTAGACGTCCATATATGTATTGCTGTGTGACTCCCCCGCTCTATGGACCCAACACTTGGGTCTTCTCTGCCAATCGGGTTATATCCAGCCTTATACATGCCACCAAAGAAGCTTGTTGTATCAGTGGCATTGCTAATCATCTGCTTATACATTGTAGACAGATTAATTCCTATTTGGTCTATACATGTAGCACCACGCTCACGACCAGCATAGTCGATATCAACAATAGCCGATGGTAGGTGTCTAGCATCTCTGTTCTCCAAATGAATATACGAGTCATATGTATATATAGTTAGACAAAATGTGTATATAAATAGATGTAAAAACATTTAATCCTATACTTAGAAAAATAAGAGATTAATAATATATATATTTTCCATGAATTCGTTTGGCCTAGCGATATCCAAGTGGTTGTGAGTTCAAATCTCAACTGAAACAAGTGTACATCTAGAGTACCTATATGCGTTGAAGAGCGGGTTTTCCCTAAGCTCTGTTTCTGGCTTGGGATCTTCGAACATGGCTGGAAGCGTCATTCCAGTAGGGTTGTCCCAGTTCCAGTATGGTAAAGCGAAAGTTTCATCACCAATCAAGTTTCCTAATATCCTCTCGAAAAAATAGAGGTACCATCGATGGAAAGGAAAGAAAAGCCAGGAGTTATGAATCTGGATTTGTTTATCCGCGGAACCCGTCTTTCTCTGACTATACCCACCATTGCAGTAAGCGCAATGGATCTTAGCTTGTTGCTTGAAACTACGTGGGTCGTTATCTGGGAGATCCCTCATCGCCTTAATGGCTTTTCTGTACTGTGCGATATATTCATTAGAAGCTCTTTGTGCAGCTGGTCAAAGACGAATCACTGAGGGGTTCTTAGGCAAGAAGTAATCTTGTGGGGGATTATTTGAGAGTACGGGAGGACAACAACCTCTTTCCCTTCGAACATCTAATATGTTATCTATGCCTGTATTGGCAATAACGCAGTCTGAAACATCGTCAGGGGCGGCGATCGGTGTGGCAAAGGCTGACGGAACAATGCTAGTGAAGCCGTAGAGGCCTCCAAGGCCTAGGAGCAAGTTTCTCCGGTCCACATTATTCTGCTTGTTAAGTGTTTTTTCAGTAAACTCATCTGGTGTACTCGTGCTGCATGATATTTTGAACCTAAAGGTTTGCTTTATATGAGTCTTGAATCGACGGGAGTTAGTTTCGGGAAATAAAGGCGAGGGAGACGAGCTAAAAGTAGCCATCATTTTAGGTGGTGCTCGGTGTACACTCTTCACCTCCACTTATATATATATATAGGGAGGGACATACGTGAAAAAACTTTTATATGGGTTGTGTTTATCAAAACTTAATAATTGAGACCGGGAAAAAGGAAAGGAACTTTATTTTTAAGTTAGTTCCTATTAATCTTCTCATTATGTTAGTGATCGGTTTAAGTAAGACAGAGAGAAGGCCAGTTTGTTTCTTTAATTTTCCCGTTGCTGCCGCTTCGATCCAAACACAGAGACATGTGTCTCTTTTGTAGCCGAAAATGCCAAAATAAATGATCTATTCATCACTTACAACTTCAGTTCATGCCAAGTAGAGCTCTTATTTAGCCACCTGGTAATATAACACAATAATCCAAATAAGACACATCGTTGTTTCAACCCATCAGATATAACTTATTAACGGTTAACTAAGCTATTATCTCTTACGCGACTGCGATTTTAATGGTTTAACTTGTTTAACGACAATGTAACAAGTTTGTTTTGAGGGCGAGACTAAAACTTATTCGAGTGTGAACTTGTACTTCATAAGATTGCCAAAGTCAAAAGATTTGTGAAGTTTTTTTTGATGAAAAATAACTATATCCTGTTGGATTTTCGGCGTATTGTGAGTCGGGTTAATAGGTGGCGAGGTGGGGGAGATGGAGTTTTCGTTACGGCTACAGTTTCGGTCTTGATAATAGATTTAACAAGATTGGCGGTTAGTGTGGTTTGGGTTGCAATATGTTTTGATATGAGTTCGAGCTTTGAGAGAATGGTTGCTTGACCAACAAGGATCTTTTCGATGTTTGCGGCGGTGGATATGATAAGTTCGAAGATTTCGTTATCTATGGTAGCAATGGTTTCTTCTTAAGCTCGCCAGTAACATTTTTGGAGGCATGGTATGTTGCAATGAACGCACCACTGATAAAAGATTGTCAATCTTCCAAGAAACTAGACTAGAAAAAACAAAAGAACAACAAACTTAAAAATTTTCTTCTTCATTTCGTCTAAATGCAATGAATACAATTTATAACGAAATGACATTACTAATTTCCAGAGACGGACTATAGTTATGTGACGGGATAGCAATAGCTACTCCTCAACGTGTGACATGAAGCATAAAAATTTAATGTTTTTTCATATCCTTTTTTTAAGTTAATACTTCGGATACTCCTTCAAAAATATTAGAATACCCTTTTGAAAAGAAAGAGAATGCAAATTTAATATCAATTATTTCTTGAAAATGAATAGAATAAAATGTTAACATTTGCATAAAAAAAGTCGTATGTATGGGGAGAAGGTTACATGGACTTACAAAAGCAAGTTGAATATTTAGATGCCTTTTCACCATGACCTTCCTTGATGATCTGTTTTGTAACCTTTTCATGAAGGACTTCCACTTCCGTATCAACTTTAGGAGGCCCGTTATCATCTTGAGAATCTTGAGAAGGTCCCCCGTGTGCAAATGAAGATCCTTCAGTCACAATTTCCTCTTCACCGTCTTTACCTGAATTAAAAACAGCACATAACTTACGCTTCATTTAAATATCTAAGGAAAAACTCTAATATATCATCTACATAACGCAAATGGGCAGGTTGGGTAATGGATGAAACATGTCAGGTTTGCTTGACCCGAAACACTTTTTATCCAATTTGTTTTCTTTAGTAATTAATAGGTGGTAGTTAATGGTGTATCTTTTGCATTAAAAATATAAACTTTATAATCAAGGGGTTACCGTTTTAAAGAGGTTCTCCATGTATCGTAGAAGAAGCATTAGACATTATATCATTTTCGGAATCTTGACTTGCAAATTATACAATACAAACTCATATGAAAAAAATTACACAATTAAAACTAACACAAATTCAAAAAGAAAATCAGACACAATTAAAACTAACATAAATTCAAAAATAAATCGATTGTTAGGGCGATGGCGAGAGAAAATCGCAGCAGCAAGAAAATCGATAATCGAATCCAGAGAAATTCCACGAAAACATGATTTTATTGAAATTCAAAATCAAATTGTTGTTAGGGTTTCCGTTGAAATTAGGAACTTTCAAATTTTGTTGATATCAAAAGCTAGGTACAATGCAGAGAAAGAACACGTGTTTGTTGATATCAAAAGCAAAGAACACGTGTAGCTGGGGGGAAAAACGTCACCAAAGACGTGTAACATTTCTGCTACTGGACAGACCAACTCCTCTATGGCTGGATTGGGCTAGGCAAAAGCCCAAGAAATTCGGGTAAAAGCCCAAAAAGGGCACGAATTTCAACTATCCCACCACATTTAATCTATAGAGTAATATTTGTTGATTTCATTTTTCAT
This sequence comes from Senecio squalidus, assembly GCA_910822075.1. Lineage (NCBI taxonomy): Eukaryota > Viridiplantae > Streptophyta > Magnoliopsida > Asterales > Asteraceae > Senecio > Senecio squalidus. The sequence goes on from CAJVGC010000582.1 coordinate 19,998,859, forward strand.
GATTGTTACTCATTTGCAATTTAAAAATGTAGAATATAGGTATGAGAGAGAAGAAAGAAAATGTTTTTATTTGCTTTGAAAGATTTGAAAGGTTAATATCCTTTTAAATTGATATATGTAATAAACTAATGATTAATGATACTTAGTAAAAATACAATTGAAAGATATTTAAATTTTGTGTTCTTTTATATTTAATTGTATTAATATAGTAGTTGTGCGATGTAGCGACAAGATATATATTTATATCTATACATATAGTAAGACTAGTCCCAGCCATGGTGTTATCCCCGTGTTTTGGCCAGCCATAACGCCGTTACCGGCTGGGAGCACGGCGTTATGGCGGCGTTTAGGTGGCGGTGTTGCCTGAGCAACGTCGCGTTCTTGTTTTTTTTTTCTTTTCTTTTCTTCCAATCTGTCATTTATACATATATATACATATATATAAATATGTATGTATCATATATATATATATATATCAAAGAAGAATAGAGGGGGAGAAAAAAAGAAAAAATTTTTTGATGGATTTTATTTGCAGGTTTTTTAGAGGAAAGAGAAAGGGTAAGAAAGAGAGAAAAAAAAAAGAAGCCAAATTTGTTTTTTTTTTTTAATAAATGTTATTGATTTTATTTTTATATTCTTTAATATAAATGTTATTTATGATTTATATAAAATGTATTTTGTATTTTATTTAAATATTTTTGTATAAAATTATGTCATTTTTTCTTATTAATGTATTTCTTATTTATATTAATGTATTATTTATTTTATAAAATTATTTTTATATTAAAGAAAATAAAAATAAAAAAAGTTTGTGGGTCACAGATTTTGGTGTTATGATTGGGGGGCTTAGTGGTGTTATGTTATGTTGGTGTTATGCTGACGTGACACCGGATAACACCAACACCGGTGTTATGAATGGGAGTGGTCTAATGAATTATAGTAGATTTTTATTCTTTTTATAATATATATGTTACGTGTAATAATTTCTTGTTTGACGCTTCGAGCCCATTTAAACCATAATGTACATAGATTTATGAAGATGTACTAAGTCGAGGTTATATTATAGTAATGGTAAACATGTTTGTTGAGTGGCCCGAATAAATTATGCACCTTAGATTGGTTTAAGTCGTGTAATATAGTTGTCCCCGTAAATGAAATAGAGTGTTTCGCTGAAAACTCATGTTATATATGTTAGACTATGCGGAGTGGTAAGTGATTTGGAGTGATGATTTGGAGTGATAGAGGTGATTTGTAGGAAAGAGAGTGTGATTTGTAGGAAAGAGAGTGTGATGATGTGGAGTGATAAAAATGGGTGGAGTGGTTGTGTGTAAGTGATGATGATGTGGAGTGATTGAGTTTATTTTGTATTTTTATTATATAATTTTATTTAAAAAGTTGTATTTTTATTAAAAATAAAAAAAAAACACACTACAATTTATTTAAAAAAAAAACATACTACAATTTATTATAAAAAAAAAACATACTACAATAAAAAAAATACTACATATATTGAGGAAAAAATTTCTCGGTAAGCCTTTTCTTTTCTTCTTCCGCTATTGTTTTGTAAGGCTCCCCGAGATGACTGGTGTCCGTCATGATCGTCTTTAACGCTTTTGCTCGCACTTTTTCTTGAGCAGTTTCAGTAAATTCCCCGAACTTTTTCCCAATATACTGGAGTGATTCTTCGGCCCCCGAAGAAGAAGCAGCGGCTTTGCCCTTTCCTTTGCGCGCTTTTGCCTTTGCTTGATCTCTACCAACCGGTCTTCGAAGCTCCTCCTCCAACTGAAGATCATCATCATCATCGTTGAGATCGATTCCAGCAAAAGGCGATACCGGAGTGGCGGGAGTGGAGGGGTTACTAGACTCCGATGTTCTACGCGCTTTTGAGGACCCTCCAAATGTTGGGACATGTTGACAAATCGGGCTTCTTCTCAATACTTCCCAAGACGCGTAATGTTGGAAACCCACTCCCATTTTGGTGCGGTATATCTCCATAGCATGTTGGACCACTTGTTGATCACTTTGACCGCTTGTTCTAATTTGTTGGGCTTGTCGCATCATCCCGTTGAATTTTTTGACCTTTCTTCGTAAGTCGGTCCACTTGCTCGAAATCATGTCGTTGGTACGATTGTAAGAGGGATCATCATTAAGCATCTTGGCGAAGAATTTGTCACGAACACTTACCCAGTAAAGTGGTGAATGTTGATCATTTCCCAAAATGGGGTCCTCGGATGTCGACGACCATGCTGAAGCAAGTGCGACCTCCTCCCGTTCGGTCCACCTCTTCTTTTCGGTTTTGCCTCTTTGGGATTCGGTTTCTTTCTTCTTATGTTTCCTCTTCCCACGGGCCGGCATACTTTCCGGTTGAGTTTCCGGAACAACGTCATCGTCTTCAGAATCGATCAATCCGCGGTTACGGTCATCGTCAAAAGGAGGCACTTGCGGAAAATCGCGGAGGTTAAGCAAATGTTGGAACGACCCGCCTTGGTATAGCGGGTCTTGGGATGGTCGTTGTGGTGGTGGAGTTTGTTGGTAAAATTGGGGATATTGGTTAGGGTTTGGAAGTTGGTTAAAGTTTTGAAATTGGTTTGGGTGTTGATATTGGTTGGGGTTTTGATATTGGTTGGGGTTTTGAAATTGTGGATATTGGTTTGGGTTTTGATATTGGTTGGGGTTAGGGTTGAACCATTGGTTCCATTGGTTGGGGTTGTTTTGATTGTTGTTGTTGTTGGGATCCATTTGAGAGAATTGAGAGAATGTTATAAAAATTGAGAAAATGTTATAAAAATTGAGAGAGAAAGAGAGATTGTTTGTGGTTTTTTTATAAAAATGAGTTGGTTTTTATAGAGGATTTTTTGGTTTTGGGTTAAATTTGGCCGTTGGGAGTTGTTTCCTCTTGACCGTTGTTTGATCGATTCGACCGTTGCAAGCTTTTCTCCCCTCACCACGGCGTTATTCTGCACACGTCGTGGCCCTTTTTTGGTCGATAACGCCCCCACCGGAGTGGGGGGCGGCGTTATTGGGGCGTGATTTGCTTATGTGGCGGCGTGATTGGGGCAAAAAACGCCCCACACCGCATAGTCTTATGTGTAATAAATTATAGTGTTAAAATTTGTATATTTATTTGTGAAGGCTTAAAATATGTTTGATTGTTTGACTGTAAAATAACGGCTCGGAGGACTCTTCTAACCAAACAAAAAATATGTACTTGTCAGCAAAATTGTTTACTTTTTTTAGTCAAAGAAGTTTTTCTTATTTTATACACAATACATAGGTTATCGGTTCAGCGTTTGGATAAAAAAAAAGAGAGAAAATCTCCAGTAACTAGTTCAAATCATTTTATCATTATTAGTGTTTTATATTAATAAATTTAATTTATTTTGAAACCATCTATATATTAACATAGACACATAGTGGTAGAAAGAGTACCATGTTCGTTTAGACTTCAAACAATTTAGCTTTAACCATAATGAGGTTAGTAGGGTTTACCTAAGCCCGTTACTACAATCAAGTCTATTCCAAGCGGACTGCATTCCATCAAACGGACTGCATTCCATCAAACGGACTGCATTCCATCAAGCGGACTGCATTCCAACGCATTCCATCAAGCGGACTGCATTCCATCAAGCGGACTGCATTCCAACGCATTCCATCAAGTGGACTGCATTCCATCAAGCGGACTGCATTCCATCAAGCGGACTGCATTCCAACGCATTCCATCAAACGGACTGCATTCCATCAAGCGGACTGCATTCCAACGCATTCCATCAAGCGGACTGCATTCCATCAAGCGGACTGCATTCCAACGCATTCCATCAAGCGGACCGCATTCCGTCAAAGGGGACTGCATTCCGTCAAGCGGATCGCATTCCGTCAAGCGGACCGCATTCCGTCAAGCGGACTGCATTCCAACGCATTCCATCAAGCGAACCGCATTCCGTCAAAGGGGACCGCGTCTGTCAAAGCGGACCGCATTCCGTCAAAGCGGACCGCGTCTGTCAAAGTGCCTGTCCAAACTGCTTTATTATCGTCATAATAGTAAGGCGTTACACATTGGTGATTAATGATTAAGACCTTTCAAGTATTCGTAATCATCAATGGACAACGTTCCATATACTTGACACTGGCCATATAAATACATGATACAAATCATTATGGTCAGGACACTTTTTCATCTGATCTCAATACACACACACAAAACCTTAAACGCAGAGTTCATATACTCTCATTCTCATCCTCAACCTTGATTACCCTAGGTTCGTCAAGAACTTGTTGGGTTTGCACTGTGATCATCACAGGAGATCTAAGGTTGATATCACCTAACTTTTGTGTTTGACAATCTCTGTTCGAACATTGGCGCCATCCGTGGGACTCGTTTTCTAAACGGCGTTTCATTTTTCCTAAATTTTTTCTTGTTTCTCAGTAATCAAGCGTTTCCATGGAGGCAACACATCCTTCGCAGATCAGTTCTTCAGTGCCAGAAATCACCACTACTGTGACTACCACTGCACCAGAGGCGGTGATAACTCCACCTGTTCATACCACAATTCCAGAATCATACGTGGATTCTGAGTGGACAGTGTCGGACCTACGGTCGACACGAGGGTATCCCTCTTTAACCAGTCCTCTTTTTTCCACAAGGCTGGCAGGTACAAGTAGGTTTACTTCACCACCACCAGTGACAGCCATCCCTCCGTTTCAGCCTCTTTTTTCCCATGGGACAAGCTCTCAGGAGGATGGCACGGATCAGGTCAGACAACCTGTTTCAAGCTTTCCCCAGACCGCTGCTCAAGGGGTTCAGGAGGATCCAATTGTGGAATTGCTTCGAAGGTTGGCTCAGAGTACTCAGCCACCACCACCACCACCTCCACCACCTACTTCATCAGACCTGTTGTCTCAGCTGGTGGCGGCGTTGCGCCAAGCCCCACAGCCCACGCCTGTCCTACCAGTAGATCCCTTGTCACAATTATTGGAGCAGCTAAGGCAACCACCCATTCACACCCCACCAACACCTCTACCACATGACACATCTAACGACATGCTAAGAGTGTTGCAAACCTTAGTGACAGCAGCAGTTCCACCCCGTGCAGCCACTATGCCTTTGTCAGTGGTTACTTCAAAGTTCTGTGACTGGGTTGCCAGATTCCCACTCCCAGATAAGCAAAAAGTCCCGTCCGTTGTTGGTACTTACGATGGTACTCGAGATCCAGACGACCACCTTGCTCTGTTTGAACAAGCTATTATGACGGAGAAATGGTTAGACCCAGTCGCTTGCCACATGTTCCCTGGAACATTACAAGGTTTCGCTCGTGATTGGTTTGCTGACTTGCCTGAGAGGAGTATTCAAGATTTCCCAGATCTAAAAGCCAAGTTTGTGACTCAATTTGTACAATAAAAGAAGCAACATAGAACTCATATAGAGGCTCATTTGATACGACAAAAAGAAGGAGAGGGGTTGCGTGACTTTATCCAGCGGTACACACAAGAATGCCAGAAGATTGCCATGTTACCAGAGAGTCAACAAATTTCTGGCTTTACTCTTTCCCTGCTTCCAGGACAACTGCAAGAAAAGTTAATTAAGAGAACTCCAATTACTTTCAAAGAAGCCACGGACAGGGCATATGACTATCTAAGGTCAAAGGAAACTGTCTCCCTGACAAGAGAGGTAGGCGGCAAGTCATGGACCGACACTCGACGAGATGAAAGGAGCAACAGGAGGTTTGGCCCATACGATAAACATGCGTCCGAGTCTGCTCTTAGCAAAACACCAAAAGAAATCTTGATAACAGAGCAGGTGTGCGCTACCTTCGCACCTCCACCCCAGATGGAGCATAGGTCAGGTACGAAAAACATGAATAAATATTGTGATTTCCATGAAGACCATGGACACGACACAAATGTATGTAGAGAGCTCAAAAGGGAAATCAGACGGGCTTTGGAAGAAGGCAAGCTAGAACACCTTGTCCCTGGCGGTAAGCAGCAAGCAAATAAAACCCCACCTAAGAAGAATTACGCCTGGCAAAAGAAGGGGGAAGACACAGAACACCCCGGACCACCTGATGGCCATGTCTTCATGATACATGAGGGAGCCAATATGGAATGACCTATCAAGGTGCAATAGTCTTTACTGTCATTTTTTCCTTTATGTTTTCAATAAATGTTTCCAGGCACATGGAATGTCATGGTCATGTATGACACTGGCAATAATAGCATTTGGTCTGATCTTGTATCCCAATATTATCTCACAATATCATTTTTCTATGGTATTTGCATAAACAAATAAATATTGAAGTAAGGATTCAATACAAAAAGCATAAGGCCACAATAGACATCTCAGTCTAAAGCCAACCATGCACTTCCATTACGTACAATGTTACAACTTGAACACGCATGCGCACGTACACAACTAAGAACATAGTTCAATACAACATGTATGAAGCCAAGAAAGACAACCTTGTCTGGCCAAATAACATACAATCATATTCGTCTTTTAATCTACTTGATAAAAGATAAGCACTTCTCACTGGGAAGCGACAATCCTCGCGAGTAAACAAAGTAAAGGTTAACCAACAAAAGTGCCATTGGCACAGTGTCACAGGCACAATATAAAACATACATCAGAGATACCCAAATCTACCTATGTCATTGGCATGCAAAGGAACCATGGGTCCTCAAGAAAGTGTCATAGGCACAACCAAATTTACACACTGTCATGCACACCCAAGACGGTGTCATGGACAACATCCATAATAAAAAGATAAAAAACAAAAATGTGTTATTGGTTTGATCATCCAATAAACACATTATTTTTAAAAGCTAGACAATGTCACACAAAGCAAGGCTAGGCCTAGACAACGCCATGTCAAATCACAACAAAGACAACTACAATATGCCTAATACATAACAAGGTATATTAAACATTACCTGCCGCAAGACAAACAATTACAGTTAGAAGGTTTAGCTTATGACTTAAAACATCAAAACAACCGGTACACCAAGAGAGTACAGCCGGTACTAGGATTTGTTTGTCGCCGCCGGTACACGGGCTACCAACCGCCGGTCCCTGGCTTTGTTAGATTGCCGCCGGTACTAGGGCTTAAACAGCCGGTACCCTTTGCTTGCCCGGGCTTAAACTGCCGGTACGGTGCAAAAACTCCCGGTATCTGAAATGCTCAATCCCCAAACCGTCGGTACCCGACACCCTCGCACGAACCGCCGGTACCAGGCCCTAACAGCCGGTACCCGACTTTTGTTACTCGGTACCGCCGGTACCTGGCCTAAACAGCCGGTACCCGACTTTGATTATACCACCGGTACCAGCCTAAACAGCCGGTACCCGACTTACGAGTAATGATAGTTAGGACTTGCAAACCGTTGTTTTGGCAAATCCTAACTCGGGGGCATAATGAGGTTAGTAGGGTTTACCTAAGCCCGTTACTACAATCAAGTCTATTCCAAGCGGACTGCATTCCATCAAACGGACTGCATTCCATCAAACGGACTGCATTCCATCAAGCGGACTGCATTCCAACGCATTCCATCAAGCGGACTGCATTCCATCAAGCGGACTGCATTCCAACGCATTCCATCAAGTGGACTGCATTCCATCAAGCGGACTGCATTCCATCAAGCGGACTGCATTCCAACGCATTCCATCAAACGGACTGCATTCCATCAAGCGGACTGCATTCCATCAAGCGGACTGCATTCCAACGCATTCCATCAAGCGGACCGCATTCCGTCAAAGGGGACTGCATTCCGTCAAGCGGATCGCATTCCGTCAAGCGGACCGCATTCCGTCAAGCGGACTGCATTCCAACGCATTCCATCAAGCGAACCGCATTCCGTCAAAGGGGACCGCGTCTGTCAAAGCGGACCGCATTCCGTCAAAGCGGACCGCGTCTGTCAAAGTGCCTGTCCAAACTGCTTTATTATCGTCATAATAGTAAGGCGTTACACATTGGTGATTAATGATTAAGACCTTTCAAGTATTCGTAATCATCAATGGACAACGTTCCATATACTTGACACTGGCCATATAAATACATGATACAAATCATTATGGTCAGGACACTTTTTCATCTGATCTCAATACACACACACAAAACCTTAAACGCAGAGTTCATATACTCTCATTCTCATCCTCAACCTTGATTACCCTAGGTTCGTCAAGAACTTGTTGGGTTTGCACTGTGATCATCACAGGAGATCTAAGGTTGATATCACCTAACTTTTGTGTTTGACAATCTCTGTTCGAACAAACCATGTTAATATAATGGTCCTACATTATTAGTTCATAGAGAATCAAAGAGTATTTTTCAATAAATTACAAACTGCTATAGTTCTTAAATATGATTTTTGAATTTATGTAGAAGTAATTCGTGAGATTATGCATCTTTTTTTATATATTGATTTAAGCAATTAACTTTATAAGAGGTTACCATAAATATTAAAGATGTTTCCACTCAAAATTAGTATATCATGTACCATGTTTGCTGACGAATAGATGCTCCTTTTGTTTTCACGTTTTGGAAAATAGTGATGTTTATTCTACATGTTATCGTAATTTTATTTTAATAATCTAAACATTAATTTGAATTAGCAAATATACATTAATAAGAAGTTAGATAAATTATCATCATTTTGATTTTATTTTAATAACCTAATAATCTTTCTTAGTTTCATATTTTAGTTGTTTTATAAGCGGTGAAGTTTAAATAATAATTAGAGTAAACTATATAATTGGTCCCTGTGTTTGTTCTAATTTAGCGGGTTCAGTCCATGAGTCACAAATCGTTCGGATCCAGTCCCTGGGGCCTGTGTTTAGTTACAAGAATAGTCACTTTGTCACTTAAAATGACTAAAATACCCTTAATAAATAAATATTAAATAAAAAACTAATTTCACAAACTAAAACCTGCAAATCAATCCCAATTTCATCAAACTAAAACCAAAAATCAATCCCCAAAAATCATTTAAAAACCCTATTTTTCTCATTCCTTTGTTCTACCACCATAAAACCCAAATTACTTACAAAACAAGATGGTTTTCTCATTCCTTTGTTCTACCACCATAATTAAAACCCAAATTACTTACAAAACGAGATGGTCGTGGCTGTGATGGTGGCGGCGGATGGTGGGGAAGAGAAATGGTGGTGGATACGGGGAGGGTTGTGGTGGTGGCGGTGGCCGAGGGAGGTTGTGGTGGTGGGCGACCGAGGATGGTTTTTTTATCGAAATCATAAAACCACAATATCTAGGTCTCGCAATTCTTTGATATTCATAACTAATCGTTGATTGCTTGTTTATTGCATTAAACCACAAGTACAATAAGCTTCATAAAAAGTTATGGTACTAAAGCCCGATCTTAATTGGTTGATCTAATGATCCGAAAAAACCCCAACCCGAAGACATATCCAAAGAATCATGTCTAGAAAATCCCAAACCTTTTCTATGATACACTTCTATTTTATTCCTACATCCGTCACTACTAATTTCTAACTATCTTATCCGCTATTCCACTAACATGCTAAATAAAAAAACTTACATATAGTTAAAGGTAAATAAACATATACTTAGTAGCATACATGCTTAAGACTTGCCTACAAAATATGAAAATATATTACTAAAAGTATACTTCAAATAACTCTAGAGTAGACCATTACTTTAGACACGTATCAATGTCCCTTTCAAAACCAAGTCATTATTTATCACCTCTATCCTCAAATCTTGCTAAGTATAACTCACCATATGATACACTTAATTAGCGATAAACAAAACTAAACCGGACATACGTCCTACTGTTTAATTGTGGTGGTATTAATTAATAACTCACGGGCACAATTGCGTATGTTAGTAAACAAATCAAACAAATACAAACAAGCCTTTGTCGAAGTAGTTCCTTGAACTTTAACCATAGAAACCAACAAAACCGAATACATTTCCGTTTATATTTTCTTTTTTAAATTCTATACAAACATAAATAAGAAATAACCAAAAACAAATTAACCTATAGTTCAATACAATTCCAAAATTTCATGTTAATGAGAAGGGATAATAGTCTATATATGAACTTTCACCAAAAACGTATCGTATGGTGTCACATTTGAAAACCTCTTTCAATTGAAGAGATTAAGCATTTACCACTATAGTATAGTACCCGCACGGTGCAGCGGAGATAATAAACTATTTGATATAATTATATTACGAATATTTAACAACGGAAATTAAATACGCAAAAAGATAAAAACATAAAATGTATTTAAACTCCAATCATAATGTAAAATGTGAAGATACGTATAGATACGAACTTTTAAAAGATAGAAAATATAGTTTGTTGCAATTTTTGTTGTCCTTGTATTTGTTAAAACATTTGTCCATCAATAGTCGTTTTTTTCTATTTCTTGTTTGTTTCAAACTCACTTTACACTCTTTTTTTCTTGAATCGAGTTCTCTAATAGTTTTATATCTCGTTATCGGTTCTTCTTGGTAAGCTTCTTGCAATTGTTGACCATCTAAAACATAACATTGTAATGACAAATAAACCTACCTAGAAGTAAGAGCTTTTAAAAGATAAAGATAGTATAAAATGGTCTCATATTTTTTAAAGAAAATGAGTAAAAACCTATTTAAGCATGTATATCCATAATGAATGTATCTTCTTGAGAGAATACCCAACCTTTCTTAAGGTCTGATCTCAGATAGTTCAGTTATTTTTTTCAGCCCTACACTTAAACATAAATAAATAAACATTTTTACCATATGAAACCTCATCAAGTACAATTAGGACCAACATGTGTGACATAAGTGTGTATGTGTTGACCCGACTTCCCATTCTACATCAAACAAATTACAAAACAAACTTAGGAATCATTTTTAAGATGAACCTCTTTCGACTTCCTATTCTCCATCAATTTTTGCATGGTTTGTAATCGAATTTTTTTTATGAATTTGACCCATTTGTTAACAAATAAATACCGTTAATTACGGTATGGACTTACATGTCGGTTTTGGTTTCCAATCATAAATTCTTTAATCAATATAAACGAAATCGGTTATTGCTATTATGGTAAATAAACACTTCTAAGTCTACATGTTTAAAGTATCTTTCCGTTCATTTACTCTAAAAGGCTAAAACTTTATTAACCAACATTATTTAATTATAAGTTATTTTGAATAATGATATGTGGTGAGAGATATAAAAATCGTAGTTAAGTAATTTCAATTACTAAGGTTTTAGAGAATTAAGACTATGTGGGAAATGTTTTATAATATAGTAGAAATAGATTATATTATAGTGTAGATTTAGTATACGTATTTTAGTAGAAAAAATGCATAATATTTTAATTATTTTAAGTTTATGGGGTTATAAAATAAAATTTATAATTTTGAAAGTTTTTAAATTAAATAGAAAGTATTTTAATTTTTTTTTTAATTACATAGGAATTATAAGTTACCTTTTTAGATGTTAATTTTTTTTTAAATTAATTAGGAGAGAGAGTGTTGTTTGAGTTAAATAATAATAAATATATATTAAGGGTATTAAAGTAATTTCAATTACTTAAAATTAAGGGATTAAGACTCTAAGTAGAGATTCATTATAATATAGTATAGATTAAATGATACGGGTTTTATCAAAGTGGAATTAACTTCTTTTATTTTTATCTTATAATATGTTAGATCAAACATCTTATAATATATAAGTATTGAATGTTTGACCTCTTCAAGTGTATCTCATGGACAATATTTGAATGATGTCTAGTTTACCATGGTTGTTTATTGACATAGCATACACCTAAAGAGATCAAACATTCAAATATTATTCACATTTACATGCACACCGGTTACTAGATGGAGTGGTGACCCGTAACTTTCAATAGTGTAAAAGGTCATTTCCATACATTCAATAAAGACTTTCGACGTGAACACCTTTTTTTGGCCTTATGCCACCGAATAAAACTATTCATCAAAAATTTGAATAATATTTTATCATTGTCACATGGGCTGCGGCTTTACTATAGTTTATCTAAATTAAACGACGGTTTTTCCTTTCAAGCCACTCATTATTAAACATCTTTTTTCGATTTATAATTGTTTTACAGATCATTAGTGTACGATTATAACATATAATACCAACTTAGTTAAAAGCCGTGACTAGTTTATGATAGTTGCACTTGTACCTACTCCTCTCGGTTGTAAGCACATGATTTTCAAATCAAGATCCACCTGTGATCAAATTTGTTGATAGCCAACTTAAAATAATCAAAAAAATTCAAAACACTTTGATGATGAATAATTAATAATCTATTTACTAATAAAATAATACCTAACCAACCTTTAATTTTCCATTTCCTAATGGATTATTTTAAATGACATATATAATATCTTTTTCTAAAGTGAAATTATACTTCCAAAAGCTATACTTATAAAATGGCTTGTGAATGCTTCCAACCTGACACCGAATTCTATTGTGTACACCGGATTCACATATGTTCTATTGAGTACCATATGGTGACTATTTTATTCTTTTGAAGACACAAGGTAACCGTTTACCTACAAAAATCTACGTGTAACAAGTTAACGTCCACCTCAGCTTCCACGTAGACGTAATAGTTGACCTATTACCCACCTCAGCTGTCACGCGTGATTACCTCTCTCACACACACACATTTCACACATTTAACACACACACACACACACACAATCAAAATTCCACCTTTAAACTAAAAATATGCAATTTTCCATTCAAATTCTTGCGATTCAATCACACAAAATTATAAACATAAGAACATAAAAAAATGAAGTTAAGATAAAGAATAAAACTAGACTAAATCATTCATGTTGATTACAAAGCAAAAATCATATCAGATTATGAAGCAGCAGATTATGAAGCAAAAATCATTCATTATGAATCATATCAGATTATGAAGCAAAAATCATATCCGCCGCCATCATCACCACCCCTCCGCCGCCATCATAACCACCACCCCTCCACCGCCATCATAACCACAACCACCTCCGCCGCCATCATCACCACCCATCCGCCGCCATCATAACCACCACCACCTCCGCCGCCATCATAACCACCACCAGACCATACACATTAATTTAAGAAGGAATCTGAAATTAATCAAAAAAAAAAGAAAAAAAAATTAGGGTTTTGAGATGTAAATATGAAACCCTAATTTCAAAATCGGAGTGGTAAATGGAGATAATGATGTGTACCTTTTTTTTTCTTGATTAATTAATCATTTCTTGATATTTAGATTTATTGATGAATTTAAATTTTGGTGTTTGGTGATGATAAATCTAGGAAGAAGAAGAAATGGAGAGAGAGGAAGAAGAAGAAATGGAGAGAGATAGTAGAAGAAAAATGGTCAAAATGAATATAAGTATAAATGATATGGAATGCCATGTAGACAAGTTAATATTAAAAAATTAGAAGGTAACCGGCTACTTAAAGAAAAGGTAACTTGTGTCTTCAAAAGAATAAAAAAGTCACCATATGGTACTCAATAAAACTTCTCTGAATCCGGTATACACAATAGAATTCAGTGTCAAGTTGGAAGGATACACAAGCCATTAGCCCTATTTTTAATCCAAACTTGAATTAGGCTTTGTTTTAATGCATTTGATGCCAAAACCGGTCGAGAATTAATTTGAAAAATACTAACATAAATTTTATGATCATGAAAATATTGCAGTTTAGTTGGCCATGTATATGCGATAAAAAGTTGCAAATGAAGGATTACTAAAACAATAATCACTTGATCATGAAATCAAATGAAGCTAATGGTTACAAACTTGAAACGAAATTATTACTAGGTTACGAGAATCGAAAAATCCCTTAAAATATATCAAATGAAGCTTGAAAATACAGTTACTTCGTGGGAACAAGCTTAATCTTGATTTCGGAGATAGTCGCTTTATCGTTCCCTGCCCTGGGTACCAAAGTCACCAAAACGTACTCATCGTCTTCTGCTTTAAGGTCCTCTAAAAGCTCTGTGATCCCGAACGCTGTCCCACTTGTCATTAACATATCGTCCCCGTGGTTATGTGGCACTTGTGCGAAACTACCAGCAAACTCACTCTGAGCCGCGGTGGTTTCAGTTCCATCGTCAACGTCATTCACTAACACGTCAAACTTGAAAAACAATTCACTGTTGAATGTGATTCCATTCAAGATTAACATTTCGTTAGCTTTCTTCTTGGCATTCTTGCTTCTCTTTGTTGCCGGCCTCTTTACGAGAACCTTCACTACCTTGTCTAGCTTGATTGGGAACTTCATGTCCTCTGCCTTCTGCACAATTCCAACTGAATCAGCTGCAACGGTGGATCCGATAGTTCGTGGAGTTGGGCGACTCTGGAGCCAAGGGAGTCCAGACCTTTCAAAATCATAACCCATCTTTGCGATGTCTACACAATCTTTGTTGAAGACACGTACAAGCTCTTCGTTCTCATCGTAAAACACAAATGATGCATTTAGCCAGTCTTCGGATGTGGGCTCAAAGTGTCCCTCAGGGTTCAAATCTTTCCAGGTTTTCCACATTCGGTCAACGTTGGCATGATGGACATAGAAAAGTGGATCATACCCGGCCGAGTAGAAGTTTCCCATGTCCTCCCTGTTGGGCATTCTCGGGTTACCAGTCCATATGTGCATCGACGTGTGAGCACCACTCTCTATAGTCCCAGCTTTTGTACCAGCAACATTTGGGTCAGTACCAAAGAAGGTATTTGCATCAATCGCGCTGGTGACCATTTGATTATACATTGTCGACAAATTAACGCTAACTTGATCAATACAATGTAATCCGCTTTCTACGTTTCTGTATTGTAAATCAAGGATATTTGGAGGGAGGTGTGTAACATTTCTGTAAGGATCAAACAGAGGATTCGATCTCGGATCTGTGCCAGTAACAGGGGTTTCGAACATAGCAGGAAGCATCATTCCCGTGGGATTATCCCAGTTCCAGTAAGGTAAAGCGAAAGTTGGATCATTAATCAACTTTCCCAATATCCTCTCGTAGAAATAGAGGTACCAACGATGGAACGGATAAAACAACCACGAGTTGTGAACTTGGATTTTAAGATCCGGGTGACCATTCATTCCTTGGTTGTAGCCTCCGTTGCAATAAGCACAATGGATCTTCCCTTGTTGCTTCCAACTATGTGGATGGTCTTCTGGGAGCGCCTTCATCGCCTTAATTGCTGCTTGATACTTAGCTATGTACTCGGGAGTAGCTCTTTGTGCAGCTGGTCGAATACGAAGAGTGGTAACCTCAGGCAAGACGTAAAATTTTGGTGCACTCGCGGAAGGTGGAGGACAACAAGCTATACCCCTCACAGCATCAGGATTCGATATCCCTGAATCTGCTGCAACACAGTCTGAAATATTGTCTGGAGCCGTGATGGGATACGCCATAGCCGATGGAATTGATGTCAAGTTGGCAGCACCATATAGGCCTCCAAATCCCAACAGCAAGTTTCGTCGGTCTACATTTTGTGTGTCAAGTGATGTTATGAGCTTTGGGATTTCAGAATCATTTGAGGAAACGTTGCATGAAACATTAAAACGACGAAAGGAAGGTTTGGAAATCAAGGACGACGAGTGAGTAAAAGAGTTGGTCTTCCTCGTCGACTTGGTCGGAAGAGTGTATAAGCTAAGAGAAGCCATTTGTGTTGGTTGGCTTTCTAAGCTATCGCCTAATCCTTCATTATATATAGAATTTTAGGAGAAAATGGATCTATGGAGTATTAGTGGTAGTACTGATTAATTACTATAATAGAAATAAAAAAAAAACTAATCATACCTAGTGGCTAATAATCAATTGACATATGTTATTAAATTTTACTTAATATGACTACTTAAGTTTAAAATTTTGGTGCACTCCATCTTTCATTTGTTTAAAGCATTAAGAAAGGTGTTACATATTATCCTCTAATAAATTTCATTTATAAATCTAACTCTTAATTTCGAAGTGCATCATTTTCAAGTCAATCAAAACTATTTGTCTATTTATTCTTATTTCAGGGCCCCAAAATTTCGGACCGGCCTGCTACTATACATGGTTAAGTTACATATATTTTTATATGAAAAAATAGTATGTGATTCTAGCATCATACTACTTGTGTGCTATCAAATACAAATAAAGAATAAATAGTGTATGTTTTAAAAAATGTTATGGGGGAAGCCTATAAGGAATTAAAATGACACTGTGAAACTTATAATTTTGCTGTTTGTTTGGCAAAAAGTTATATAGTATCAATAACGAAGATTTTTATATTCTCGGTTTGTGAGGGGTTAAATTTAATTTTTAAAGGCTATACACCATATAGTCGGGATAAATTCAATGTTTAGGGTTTTTTCATTTTATTTAGAACCTTCGATGTGGATTTTGAGGGAGAGTCGACCAAGGGTACGTAGAGGATGATCGGGGGTTGGGGTTAGTCGTGTCGAAAAAACCGAAACCGAAAAAAACCCGAAAACCAAAAGCGGTCCAAACCGGGTTTGACCAAAACGGTTCGGTTTTGACCCAAACCGTCGGTTTGGAACCGGTCTGGATATTTAGCAAAGGGACCGGGTTGAGACCGGTTTATCCCAACCCGGTTTAGGAAACCGGTTTAAAACCGGTTTAAGCATCTAGCCGTTGGAAAAGTGTTTATAGCCATTATTTGACAAAATAGAGGAACTGATCTCAGTTTCGCTAACGTAACTATAGTTACAGTTACGTTGGCGTAACTACAGTTGTTTATAGCCGTTATTTGACAAAATAGAGGAACTGATCTCAGTTTCCCTACGTAACTAAGATCAGGTCCAATTGAGCGGGTTAGTGTTTCACGTTTGAAAAACCGGTCCAAACCGAACCAGTTTGAAACCGAAACCGGTTTGGATTGTTTGACCAAAACCCGGTTCGGTTTTCAAACCCAGTTCGGTTTCCGGTCAAACCCGGTTTTGACATCTCTGGTTGGGGTACTTTTGGGCGTAAAGAAAATACCCAATCGTGTGCATCTGTTTTGTAACTGTCAAACTGAGTATTATTCTCAGACATAGTGGTTAAGTTGTGAAACTGAAACACATTTTGAAATTAAGTATTCTATATATTTAGTCTGACGAAAAGAGAAACTTGTATAAATGAATGTTTTTTAATCAAGATTTATGTGCGATAATTTTTGTATGATGTCTCACATCTATTTAAATTGAACGCATCTATCTTTTGGATTAGTTAGTTTAATAAATGTAATATTTTAATTGGGATAAACATGAATCACTTTATTTTGAAAATTGGTAATGCTCTTTACTTTTAAGTTAGTAGAATAAATAAAACAATCGTTTTAGGTATAAAACTTTTGAGGCCGCAAAATACTTCTGACTCTAACTTGTAGTTACTTTTCCACCTAATTCTACCAAATATACATATAGTTCGACCTCCAAATAATTACAATGAATAAAACATATACTTAAGCAAATCCTAATCTAATAAATACTAATTTTAACCTGTTTATATTTTTTAATCGATTTACAGGTAAACAAGATTTCTTTTTTTCTTTAAAAGTAAAGTTAAGAATGTAGAGAAATGACGTCTTTTATTTGTAACCTACGTGTGATATGCAAACATATATTTGAACACAATACTAAATGTAAAATAGATAATTTGTATGAGAATTTTTTTTGTACGAGATGCTTTTTTTAAGGATGGCAATTGACATCCGATCCAATAGATATTCATCCGATCCGATCCGATCAACTTGTGGTTGATATGGATATGGATATGGATATTGTTAGATTATATAGACCCGAATGAATGTAAGCCCAATCTCGTATGTGGCCTTGGGCCCGATAGATTAATTTGTCTTATAAATAGGCTTCGAATGTAATCGTATCGAGTTGATGAAATACAATTAATTCTTCCACAAAACCAATTCTTAATTTCTACATGGTATCAGAGCGGGTTTCGTACCTGCTCAACTAGATCATTCGAACTAGCCATTCGAACAACAAACCAACATATTCGAATAAGCTATTCGGACAACAAAACAATCACTTCGAACAGCCCATTCGAACAAGAAAAGAACACACACGACTGGGGTGGCACGACCAGGTTTTAACTTGGCACGGATAGAAAAAATTATAGACACTTACACGGATAGAGCTTGAACTGTCTCGGATAGCTTTACACGAACAGACTGGATATCTCGACCTTGGTATCTTCGCCTAGATTTGCTCGAACATAAATTTGTACACGGGTAGAATTCCAAGTTAATTTCGGATTGTTAATTTCAGTTTCTATTCGATTAGGATTCCGCCTAACACGAACTGATCCGCTCAAGCTTAATCGAATTGAATTGGATTCGAATTGAATTGAGGTTTCGAATTAGAAGTGAATAGAGGTATTAGAATCAAAGTACTGTGTGAATTGGATTGCTATTCGAATTAAGGGGTGAATTGAATTAAGGGATGAATTGCTGTGCGAATTGGATTGCTGTGCGAATTGGATTGCTGTGCGAATTTGATTGCTGTTCGTGTATCATTAGAAGCTGTTCGTGTGGCTAGATATTCGTTTGGCAAAGTTTAGCCCAATAAACAAAGTTAAAACCCAATAAAAAAGGTTTAGCCCAAATCATTAATTTAAAAGAAAAAAACCAGGCCCAAAACCAAAATTTAAACAATTTAAAACAATTTAAACCACTATGGCTGAAAATGAAAAAAATAATCTCGGCATGCAACTAATGGAGTTGCTTCGTAACGGAACTCAGAACCAGTTCCAAAGTCCAAAACCAAATCCGTCTGATCAACTCAAGATTAGTTTAACATTGACAAGCACCAACTACCCGCTATGGGCTCGTATGATTCGAGTATCTATTGGGGGGAAATCGAAAGTGTATCTCAACCATCTTACTGAAAACCCTCCTGCCATCACTGATGAAAAATACGATGAGTGGGAACAAGCCGATCTTGTAGTTTTCTCGTGGTTAATTCAGAATATCGAGCCTAGTATCGAAAGTAATCTTACTGAATTTCCCACAACGAAGTCACTATGGGAAGCCCTAGCCGTCACTTACAGCAGCGGGAAAGATAAATTGCAAACCTTCGATCTCCACGTTAAAGCTAATGAGTTCAAACAACAACAACTATCACTGGAAGAGTTTTGGATAGGGATGCAGGGAATTTGGGAGAAATTGATCGTCGGGATCCTAACCCGATGACGTGCACAGCTGACATAGCCACATATAATCGAGTCCGATCCGAAACAAAGTTGTTCCAGTTTCTGAACGGACTTGACCGGGGGTATGACCCAATTAAACGGGAAATTCTCCGTTCTGATCCGCTCCCATCTCCCGAAACCGCGTATGCTACGGTCAGAAAAGAAAAAGCTCACCAAGCTATTATTGACGGGAACCATGGGGCAGATATGGGTGTGGCAGTTGGGCTCAATACCACCGCCGATGGAGCAGGGCTGGTCTCAAAGAACTATCGATCAGAAAAACTAGCATTCCGACCTTAATCAAAGGTCGACAAAAGCAAGCTCAAATGTGAAGAGTGTGGTATGGCAAAACACACCAAGGAGCAATGCTTTAAAATTGTTGGCTATCCAGACTGGTGGAATGAGAATCACAAGACCTCAAAGACTGGAAAAGCTGCGGCTGTTGTAGGAAGCAGTGAAACTAGAGGCGGAACGAGTACCGATGGCGCACCAGAACCAGGTATAGGGTTTGGTTGTTCTATACCAAACCCTCCAGGTAATGAATCTTTTTTAAATCCAAAAAATTTTAATAAAAACTTACTCGATAAGTTAAATGAGTACGATTTAAAAAAGGAAAAATGTGGTAAAGCTCATGTTGCAACCAAAGATTCTAAGTGTACTTCTTGGATCTTTGATTGTGGTGCCACCGATACGATGACGTTTGATATCACTGATATCACGTCAAAATCTAGAGATGATAAAACAAGAATTCACACAGCAAATGGGGAAACTCTCCCAGTTAAAGGAGGGGGAACCATTGAAATTTCAAAATCATTACGACTCTCTAGATGTCTTTATGTACCATCACTATCACACAAGCTATTATCCGTCAGTCATGTTACGAAAGAATTAAACTGTGTGGTATTAATGCACCCCACTTTTTGCCTTATGCAGGATATCAGAACGGGGAAGATCATTGGGCGTGGTACTGAAAGACAAGGACTCTACTACAACTTTGATGAAGTTACGCAACATGGTATCGTTCTCCTTACTCAACGATAGGAAAGCTTGGTTATGACACAGAAGATTAGGCCATCCATCTGTTGGTTATTTGAGACAATTATTTCCGCACTTATTTCCTAATAATAAAACTTTTCATTTTGATACTTGTATTTTGGCTAAGAGTCATAGACAAACTTTTAAACCTAATGATACTCGAGTTGATTTTCCTATTTCGTTAATTCATTCTTATGTTTGGGGTCCTGAAAAATTTGAAGGGGGACAAAATTTTCGTTATTTCCTGTTATTTATTGATGATTGTACTCGTATGACATGGACTTATCTTTTAAAAACTAAGTCTGAAGTGTTTACTAAGTTCACATCGTTTTGTAACATGGTCAAAACTCAATTCAAACAGGACATACAGATTCTCCGATCTGATAACGGGGGAGAATTTTGTAATACTTCCATGAAAAACTTTTGTCAAGAGCGGGGTATCATTCATCAAACCTCGTGTGCTCACACCCCTGAACAAAATGGGGTTTCAGAACGCAAAAATCGATTCTTGTTGGAAATCACTCATGCTTTAATGCTCGAATCACAAGTCCCAAAGTCGTTTTGGGTAGAAGCAGTTGTCACTGCTACGTATCTGGTTAATCGTCTCCCAACCCGGGCTTTAGCCCTCAAAACTCCTCTCCAAATACTGTCAACCTTCCATAAATTTCCTTCAAATCTAACTCTTGAACCTCGAGTCTTTGGATGTTCTGTTTTTGTCCATATACCAAAAATAGAGAGTTCAAAACTTGATCCTTGTGCAGAGAAATGTGTGTTTCTGGGGTATGGTGTCAATCAACACGGGTATCGGTGTTACAGCCCAAGTCGGCGTCACATGTTCACAACAATGAACTGTGACTTTCTTGAAACTGAGTTCTTTTACCAAACCCATCTTCATGGTCAGGGGGAAAAAGAAAATGACGCATTAAGATGGATGAGTTGGGCGCCACCTGTGAATGTGAAGAGCAAAGAATCATTTCACGGGTTACACTAAAATCAACGGTTCAAGTCATTACGATTTAAATTGAAAAGTACAAAAGTCAAAGTTACAACCAAGATTCAAAGTTAAGACCATAATACATAATAAAATGTTTTTAATTTAAAATTCCCAAAATAAGTTCTTCTTCCCGAGGTACACTTCACATAAAAGACTTGACCCGCCTGAGCAATGCACTTCATGACTTACGCTTAGTTCCTGAAACATGAGATAAAGTGTCAACTACGAAAACGTAGTGAGTGAGTTACAGTTTATAAGTTGACAAAGGTTTCAAGTAAAAGTTAGACAAGTATATATATATATATATATATATATATATATATATATATATATATATATATATATATATATATATTTATAAGTACAAAGTTTCCAAAAGGAGTAAGCGAATGAGCAGTCGCAAGGTAGTTTATATACTGTCATAATAGTTCAAATCAAGAATTTAGAGTTCGAAAGAGTTCGAGACAGTTCAAAGTTCATAAAATTTCAAGATTTCGTTCAAGACAAAGACGTTCAAAATAAGTTCAAGTGCTTAAAATTCAAGAATAGTTCAAAATTCAAGATAAGTTCAAGTCCAAATAAGTTCAAGTTCAAATAAGTTCAAGTTCAGATAGGTTCAAGTTCAATTAAGTTCAAGTCGCGTAGCAAGCGGTAAAAAGAGTAGTCATTACCTCAGCGGTGGTTTAATCCACATGTGTAAGACAGAAAGTAAGCATATGCGTAAATAATAAAGACCTACGATCCTCGAGTTGTACCAACCACTAAGCTTAATATAACGTAAGATTTAGTTTTGCACACTAATCCGATTCTGGTCAAGTTCTAGCCCCTAGTTCCAGTCTAGAGTTCGTGTTCGCGAGAACTTAGCAATATGTACCCAGGTTGCTACCCTAAAGTAAGGAGTGACCGCTCCTAAGTATCGATACCCATATTTGCTAACGGATATTGTTAATAGTGTGTAGAGTTCAGTTCCAAGAAAAAGTTGCGGGGCATTTAGTTCGTTCCGTTCTAAAAATTGTTTGTTTGTACTTACGGCGTTTATATCCTCACCTAGGGTTTTGCTCCAAAATACAACTAAGTTATCATTGTCTAATCATTTATTCCAAGCGCTAAACCTATTTAGTCTAAAGTAAGCCAATCCGAATAAAAGATATTGTCTACGCATATAAGTTTGTAAAGTTCCAAGAGTTCAGAGAGTTGCAAGTTCAAAAAGTTTCCATAAATAGAAAGGTAGCTTAATAGTTCAAAAAGTTTCCATAAATAGATCACGATACGTAGTACATAGATTCAAGCACGTAAAACAGTTTCACATAAAGATATTGTTCACAAAAGAATTTGATCTCATGTTTCCCCCAAAAAGAGTACTTAAAATGTAAGAGTAAGGAGGGGTGTAACTCACGGTTTGCGAAGACAAGAGCTCGGGAATCGGTCGGAGTGGGAGTCGGGAATCACGGGTCGCCTAATAATACCAAGATAGTCCATTTATTATTAACTTATTATGTTATTGTTCTTAATGTAATAAGTTTTTAAATAAACTTTAAGTGTCAAGGTTAAGTTTAATTCCAAAATAGTCCCAAAACGGTGAAAGTTACCTTTTTGTCCAAAAGTCCAAATTTAACGTTTATTATTTTTGTGTTACAAGTAACTTTGGTTGCTGAATTGGTTTAGACTTTTCTTATCCAAAAATCCAAAAATGCCCAAATTTCATATCCAAAATTTCATATCCAAAAATCCAAATGCCAATACCGCTCACAAAATACATACAACACTATATTATATCCAAACAGGTCCATTTAAGTTCCAAAAGTTCATTACAAGACACCAATGTATATCATTTTTCCAAACTCAGTCCCAAAATGATGTTTCACGAAAAGTCAGCAAGTCAAATAAGTCTAAAACGTCGAAATAAAGCAATTCGGGAAAAACCAGTGGCCTGTGCGCCGTTGTGACCCTTAGAACGGCGCACAGAACCACGTTTTCACCCCCGCTGCGTCGTCCTGGTCACGGGGACGGCGCACGGGTCGCGTTTTCGGGATTTTTCGATCAAAACGATTATTTTAGCCACGGATTTCAACATGCATTCGGTCTAAACTTAATAAAATGTCATTCTAACAGTTTCTAAAACGTTTTTATCCATAAAAACATAGATCTAAGTAATATTTCGGTTAAAATACGTTTTTGTACATAAAACGTTATAGATCTTTGTAAAAACTTGATTTAAGGTCTTAGATCTTACATGCAAGAGTTTAAAACAGTAATAAGTGATAAAAGGGAGATTTCTACCTGAGGAAAAAGGCTTGGATGATGTTTTAGACGAGTTGGAGCTCCAAAAATCGTTACAAAAATGGTCCTTTTTCGAAATATTTGACTCCCTCTTAATTATCTTGATGTTCCCACCGATTTGTATGGATAAAAATGGAGTTTGATGGCTGTGATTCACTGGAACAAGGGTGTTTGCTAGAGAGAGTTTTTATGTTTTTGAGTTTATGTAAAATAAAAATGAATATAGGTTAATGAAAATAATAATGTGGGTGTCTAGGTACTGCAACTTAGCAGTAAATGATGGGGGGAAATCGGGTTTGATTGGTTGAATTTTGTTGGAATCGAGACATGCAGAATTTTTAAATTTATTACAAAAATCGTCCTGTGCGTCGTCCTGGACCATTTCTGCAAAAAAATTTGGACTTTTGATGTTTTTGTAAAATTTTTTCGTTGGACCTTTTCGTTAACTAAAGTTTTGAAGTATGTTACATTATGAACTTAGGAAAGTTCATTAGGTGTTTTCTTGGCATTAGGACTTATATAAGTTGATTCCGGTTGTGATTCCGACACGAGAACGGTTCCGGTAAAGGTTCAATTTAAAGATACAATACATACAACGAGAGACTTAGAACGTAAAGAACACCTGAAATTTGACGGTTGTCACATCAAAGTCGAAAGTTGATAAAACACGAATTCACACGGCTAATGGGGAAACTCTTCCAGTTAAAGGAGGGGGAACTATTGAAATATCAAAAGAATTACGGCTTTCTAAATGTCTTTATGTGCCATCATTATCTCACAAGTTATTATCCGTTAGTCACGTTACGAAGGAATTAAATTGTGTGGTATTAATGCACCCCTCTTTTGCATTTTACAGGATATCAAGATGGGGAAGATCATTGGGCGTGGTACTGAGAGACAAGGACTGTATTATGTAGATGAAGTTACTCAACAAGGCACTGTTATGCTTGCTCATGGCTCAAACGATAGGAAAGCATGGTTATGGCACCGAAGATTGGGACATTCGTCCACAAGTTATTTACGTCAGTTATTTCCGCATTTATTTCCTAAGAATAAAGTTTTTCATTGTGAAACTTGCATTTTGGCAAAAAGTCATAGACACACGTTTAAACCGAATAATACTAAAGTTGATTCACCTTTTTTATTAATTCATTCTGATGTTTGGGGGCCCGCTAAAATTGAAGGGGGAGAAAATTTCCGCTATTTCCTGTTGGTTCATAGATGATTGTACTCGAATGACGTGGACTTATCTATTAAAAAATAAGTCTGAAGTTTTTACGAAATTCACATCCTTTTGTAACATGGTCAAAACTCAATTCAAAAGTGAAATCCAAATTCTCAAGTCAGATAACGGGGGGGGGGGGGGGGGGGGGGGGGGATTTTGTAACAATTACATGAAAACCTTCTATCAAACACGGGGAATCATTCATCAAACCTCATGTGCTCACACTCCTGAACAAAATGGGGTTTCGGAAAGAAAAAATCGTTTTTATTGGAAATTACACGTGCTCTTATGATTGAATCCCAAGTTCCAAAAACATTTTGGCCAGAAGCTCTTGTAACTGCAACATATCTTATTAATCGTCTTCCAACTCGAGCTCTAAACTTAAAAAGTCCTATCCAAACATTGTCACATTTCCATAAACTGCCATCCACCCTAACCCTCGAACCTCGAGTGTTTGGATGTTCTTTTTTTGTCCATATACCAAAAATAGAGCGTTCAAAACTTGATCCATGTGCAGAGAAATGTGTGTTTTTGGGGTATGGTGTAAATCAACACGGATATCGATGTTACATCCCGAGTAAGCGTCACATGTTCACAACAATGAACTGTGACTCTCTTGAAACTGAGTTCTTTTATCAAGCCCATCTTAATGGTCAGGGGGGAAATGACGATGACATATTAAGATGGATAATTTGGGCACCACCAGTGTATGATTCTCCTTCTCATACACCCGTTCCTATGAGATCTGATAGTCCTGAACACCCTGAAGACAGTACCACTGCCAATAATAATAATCCTCCTCAACTGATATCCGAGGTAAGTGGTTCTCAATCTCCGGAGCAAGCTAATATTTCAAATAATTCTGATATGTGTGATGATGAGCAACAAGTTGAAATGGAAACTCCTAGTGTTACTGATCCTCCTCAACTGATATCCGAGGTTGAAATGGAAACTCCTAGTGTTACTGAACCAGCTCGGTATGATCTTCCTCCTAGATCAACTAGGGGGATTCCACCCAACAGATACTCACCTGAAAAAAATTTACGAGGTTAAAAATATCCAGTTGCAAATATTGCAAGAAGAAATTTAGCTCTGGAAGCCAAGTCCTTTGCAAACGCCATCTGTTCTGAAAGAATACCGACCAACATTGAAGAAGATCTTAAGTATAAAGAATGGAGGGAAGCAATGAGTACTGAAATCTCTAAAAAGAAATGAAACTTGGGAAGAATGTGAATTTCCACCAGGAAAGAAACCTGTCAAATGTCGTTGGGTGCTTACTATCAAGTTTAAACCCGATGGGACTATCGAAAGGTATAAAGCTCGATTAGTTGCAAAGGGGTACACTCAGACGTATGGAATAGACTACTGCGAGACTTTCTCACCAGTAACAAAAATGGATACTATTAGAGTTCTCTTTTCAGTTGCAGCAAACAAGGATTGACCATTGCACCAGTTTGATGTTAAGAATGCTTTCCTACATGGAGAGTTAAAGGAAGAAATCTATATGGAAAACCCACCTGGAATCCATGATAGTTCCGAGTCCAGAAGAGTTTGTCGGCTAAAGAAATCATTGTATGGCTTAAAGCAATCCCCACGAGCTTGGTTTGGTCGGTTCACCACAGTAATGAAGAAATATGGCTAAAATCAAAGCAATTCCGACCATACTTTATTTCTAAAACGGAGAGGTAAATTCATAACATGCTTAATAATTTATGTTGATGACATGATTATTACAGGAGATGATTCGGAGGGAATGTCAGAATTGAAGACCAACTTGTTTAAAGAATTCGAAATGAAAGATTTGGGCAGACTCAAGTATTTTCTTGGAATCGAAGTACTAAGATCAAAGTCAGGGATTTTCATCTGTCAGCAAAAGTATATTCTCGATTTACTAGCAGAAACGGGAATGTTAGATAGCAAACCCGCTGATACTCCTATGATTGCCAACCAGAAATTATTTATGGAAGACGAAGTTGAACAGACAGACAAAGAAAGATATCAGCGAACGGTGGGAAAACTCATTTACTTAGCTCATACTCGGCCAGATAGTGCATATGTAGTGGGAGTCATAAGTCAGTTCATGCATCAACCACAAGTTCAACACATGGAAGCAGCTTTTCGGATTATTAGGTACCTCAAAGGAACCACTGGACATGGAGTTTTTTTCAAATCACATGGGCACATGAAAATAGATGCTTACACTGATGCTGACTGGGCAGGCGACAAAGGTAATAGGAGGTCTACATGAGGGTATTTTTCACTAGTGGGAGGAAATCTTGTTACCTGGAGAAGTAAAAGGCAGAAGGTAGTCGCTCTCTCAAGTGCTGAAGCTAAGTTTCGAGGGATAGCACGAGGTCTAGCAGAAGTTCTATGGCTAAGAAAATTATTGACAGAATGATGTGTAAAATCGAGTCTTAAATTTAACCGACTATTTCACGCAATTACACACTTATAGGCAGTGGACCTATTCGTATGTAATATAGTTTAATAGTAAGTATAGGTTCGTTCGCAGGGACTAATTTGTTTTTATATTCGAATAAATAATACTAAGAGTATTTGGGGGTTTTTTTTATCGTAACAAAAGCTTGCAAGTAATTAATAAAAAGAGTGATTAATTAAAATCGAGCGAAAAGTAATTGATTAGATCAAATAATAAAGAGAATACACTTGTTTGACACTTCACCTATTTTCCGTTAATTTTACGAGATCGATTGTTGTTTCAACTTCTAAGATATAATAAAAGTCCTTCCGAATCTTTTATTAACTTTAATTATCTCTACTTACACCGTTCCTTCCGAATACAGTTAATAAATATTAATAATCAAGCAATAAGTATCAAGCCTGTTTTTAGTGATTTAACCTTATAGAGTTTCCTTCCGAATAACTCCTCTAATTATCAAGTCCTTTCGAATCTAAATACTTAGACCTACTCACTTAAATTTAATTACCTAATTTGTTATTACTAAGTCCTTCCGAATCTTAATAATTTTAAATCGATTATAGACCGACCGATTATTTCATAAAACTTATCTAATCTATCTAGATTCCTTCCGAATACCTAGAATGTTGATTAAACAAATTATATATAAACAACTATAATAACATATTAAAATTTAAGCAAATAAGGGTCGACGGTTAAACACAAAAACATAAAACAACCAAAAACGTTAAATAAACATCAAATAGGATCCGTTGTTCAAACAAGCATAAAGAGAATTTAGCTACTCATAACGTGGTCTGAAAAAGCAATTAAATTGTTAGAAAACATGCTGGAAAATAATTCAAAACTAGAAAAGAACAAACGAGGAAAATCGCCGAACGTGTCGTGATCGCCGATTGCCGAAAATATGATCGTCCTTGCCTTGAACCTTGCTTCTAAACGTAATAACGACTTCCAGAGCTTCAGAATAATAATGGATGAATTTTCTGGCTGAATTAATCTTGTATTTATAGGCAAAAATCGTGTAGAAAACGTATTCGACTCGAATTACAATTTCTTGTAATTATCCATTTGTATTATTAAAAATAAAAACTGCTGCGTCTGAAATTCGCGAGGGACGGGCGTCCCTCTCATTGTAACGGGCGTCCCAATTGATTTTACCACAATTTCTTGTGTTTAATCCCGTTTCTTCCGCCATTTCCACTTCCCGATCATGTAAACCTGTAAAATAGATAAAAACACTTTTCCACACAATTAAATGTAAAAACCTAGCCTATCCATCATGTTTACTATGAAATGTGACACAATATCGCATAAAAATATATATATAAATATGCGATATCAAATCCCCCCAAACTTGCCTTTTTGCTTGCCCTCAAGCAAAAACTGTTTTCAAATTAGTTATCAAAGCCAAAAAATAAACATAACCAAACTCCTCACGATTTTTATTGGAAGTAAAATCACACAATCTCTCAAACTAATCTAAAAGGGTGTGTAAAATATATCTGTAGAATCGCTCAATTGCTCAGTCATGGGGAATATTATATCATAGGCTTGATAATGTATCACTTCTCCACCGCTAGAGTCTAGGTACAACTACACGGGGACTTTTATTCGGGTTATAACGTACAAGTAAAGGCATGTGAAAATATATAATGGAGTGTAAACGGGTTAAATAAAATAATACAAACTTAGATTAAGTCCGAACTAAATAAAATCTCTAACGTACGGGATTGCTTAATTTCTCCAACTTATACTTTTTTCGCTTTTCTGTTTTTTCGATTTTTTTTCTTTTTTCACTTTTTTCTCTTTTTTTTTTTTATTTAGCCTAGTACATGCCTTACAAAATAATTTTTTTTTCTCGTAGTAAGTTCACATGCTCAAAAGGCTACTAATCACTATATATTTTTTTTTTCTCTACTATTTCTCCAAATACAATAATAATACAAGGCAATAATAATGCTTTTCTTCCATGCTTTAATAAACTTCAACTTTACTTCATATATAGCAATCAAATAACTTAGTTCGGAACTAATCTAAAAAGAAACGAAATTAAGGCGAGTGTACAAAATAATATAGTAGTGTTTAGAAACGAAACGGTTTAGGCGCAAAGTGGTTTAACTAGAGTTTCTAACACTAAAAGTAAGTGTTACAAGGGTTAAGCGGAAAATATATAAAAAGAAACGAAAAATGGCTAACAAATGGTTAATCCTAATTTGCCCCTAAGTTGTACCAAATCACACTAAGTTACCCTAATGCAATTGCTCATACGTGGTCTCGAAATGTATAACAATGTCAAGTTCTAAAGTCATCCCCATCGGCACACTCAAAGAAACGAAAGTAGTAGCATTAAAAATAAATGCTTTCAATAGGCTCAAAAGTCTCACTATTTTCTCGAGTGGGGTAAAAATTGCGTCTGGTTATGCTTAAAGTTTAAGGTGTTTACCGACTAGACACGTTATATTTTTTTGGTTTTTTCAATTTTTCAATTTTTTTGGATTTTCTGGTTTTTTCTGACTCAAAAATGTACAAAAAGAACACAATTAAACACGATGGAAACTAAGCTAAGGGTCGAAAAATAAAAGGTAAAATTTCCCGATGACCCCCCCAAACTTAAGTAACACATTGTCCCTAATGTGTTTACGACTAAAAAAACTAAGGGAAATTATACAAAAATAAAATCTAAAAAGAAAAATAATATACAAAAATAAGAAAAGAAGAAAATAGAACCCGGTTGTAGATATCGAATATTTCTTGTGAAAATGCTTTACTGATCTGAATGCTAGTCCCAAAACCGGTTGTTGAACTTACTTCAAATCTATATATAAAAAAAAACTAAAAGAGAAAAACTAAAAACAAATATTAAAAACACAAAAGAGAAAAAGAAAAATAAAAATAAAAATAAGAATAAAAATAAATAAATAAATATTACAAATTACAAATTACGACGGAATAAAAAAATAGTAGACTATTTTTTTAAACTATTTTTTTTTTGTCTAATAGAGGAAAAAGGTAAACAATAACTTTATAAAAAAATACAAAATTTTAGATTTTTTTTTTGTTTTTTCGTTTTTTGAATTTTTCTTTTATTTTTTTTTTTATTTTTTTTTAATTTTAATACCTAGCTAAATAAAAACTAAAAAGTAAAAGGTTAAAAAGTCCTAAAGAAAAGGTGACGAAATAAAAATTAAACTTAAAAATGGAAAAAAAAAAGTTACGATGGAATAAAAAAAATAGTAGACTATTTATTATTTTCTAATTAGAAACCATATGTAAACAATAACTTTTTATTTTTGTCTCTAAATTTTCGTTTTTTTTTTTTTTTTTTTTTTTTTTTTTTTTTTTTTTTTTTTTTTGTAAAAATAAATGAAAGATAACTACGAAAGAAAAGAAAAACAAACCCGGGTTGCCTCCCGAGAAGCGCTAAATTTTCGACCGAGTCGTTAGCTTGACTCGATATGCCTCGTGATTAGGTGTTGATGGGATAGAATCCATCCTCAATCATCATTCCGTTTTCATTATCTTCTTCGTGGTATAGTTTAACTCGTTGCCCAGAGACGATAAATGGTTTTCCGCCTTCTCTCCACAACTCGACATAGCCGGACGCATAAGCTTGTTTGACGGTATACGGTCCTGTCCACTTCGAGCGTAATTTAGGGGCCTTGAATTTGTACTTAGATTGAAATAAAAGTACTTTATCGCCCGCCTTGAACTCTTTCCTACGAATTTTTCGGTCATGGAACTCCTTAGTTCTCTCCTTGATTCCCCAGATATCGAAAACTTCACAAACTTGGATCCCTTGCTGTGGCATTTCGTCCCGCTTCGTAATATTCCCTTGGCGTTGGCATGCATCACAGGTGTTCACGAGTGTATAAGCCTCCCTGAAAATTGTTGGCCAATAGAATCCTGCATCATAAACCTTTTTTCCAGTTACCGTTGGTCCGTAATGTCCTCTGGTGGGTCCATGATGGCATTCGTTCAAAATTTTGCGAGTTTCTTCTCCGTATACACATCGGCGCACCATTCCATCAGCACATCTACGGAACAAGTATGGCGAGTCCCAGTAGTAGTACTTTGCATCCGAGATCACTTTCTGCCTCTGTTGATAGGTTAGGTCTTTGTTTACGACTTTTCCGGCTAGATAGTTCGCAATGTCCGCGAACCATGGGGTATCGCCGTCTGTGTTACTGATACTGGCTAGCATCTCCCCCGGAAAAGTGTCATTGATGTCCTCTTCCTTCAACTCCCCCAAACTTGGGTTCTCCAATCGGCTCAAATGGTCTGCAGCTACATTTTCAGCTCCTTTCTTGTCCTTGATCTCGATGTCAAATTCCTGCAACAATAAAATCCAACGAATTAATCTAGGTTTAGCATCTAATAAGAATTTTAAAGCAGAATGATCCGTGAAAACAATTGTCTTGCTCATCACTAAATATGAGCGGAATTTATCAAAGGCAAATACAACGGCCAAAAGTTCCTTTTCCGTAGTGGTATAATTCTGTTGGGCTTTGTGACAACTCGTCTTTTCGAGTTATTATTCTTTACCGACATTTATTCTTTTATTCGCAATGATTTGGACCCTTGCATTTCGCTTTATATTTTACTCACGTTTTATGCATTTGAGTCGGGTTTATATTTTATTTATACTTTGTCTCTCGAGACGGAAGCTTTAGAATCACCTAAGTGCCTAATATCTAGTATTCTCACGTTATTAAAGTATTGCGTTTACGCCATGATCGTCGGTTAAGAAAATCATTATTACGAAATTTCATTACAAAGTTAGTCCTCTAACTTAATCTGTTACAAAGTTAGTCCTTTAACGGAGAACTAACGGAATCTGTTACAAATCTGGTCCTTTAACGAAAAGTTAACGGAATCTGGCCAAGAATAAGCACGGTGCGCAGCACCAAAGGGTTGGTGCGCAGCACCCCCTACATTTTCGGCTAAAATCCATTTTTTCGAGTTTGTGGTCAATTTCTTGAGGTTCCAAACCTCCTTTTCACGTGATTCTTCCTGCAAACTCCCTCATTTGGGTAGGTTAGATCCAAATGTGGATCTCAAAGCATGTTAGAACCATTTCTCTTTCCAAAATCAAGTTTTTACATCAATAACTTTTATTCATTCTTTTCTCTCATTTTCATTTCACAAACTCTCTTTCTCTCCCCTTTATTCCAGAGAATTTGAGAGCCTTTAACACCATATTGAAGTGAAAATCCAAGGAAGAAAGTGGTGAAGATTATCTCTTTCAATCACCCTTTGATTCTACACAATTTCGGTAAGTTTTACTTGTTGAATTCCTTCACTTTTCTTTCTCTTTTCATCCACTTAGTTGGAGTGTTTCCTAACTCAAATCTTATTTCTTTGCTTCTACCAAGCTTTACTTTCCAAAGACATCCATGAAGATGAAGAATTTCGGTGATTATCTTTGAAGAAGCATTATCTTAGTTTTGGTATGTAAACCTCTCCAAACTTCTATATTTTCCTTTCTATTTGGGAAACTTCTAACATATATCTTATGTTTACAATGTATGGAAGTCTTCCCTTCCTCATAAAATCTACCACCACACATGGAGTTAGCTATCCTTTGAAGAGAACTCCATAACGTATCTTGGTAAGAAAGTTTCTCCGAAAAAATCTCTTTTTCTTTCCATTACTTTTGAGACTATTACTAATGGTGGACTTTTATATTTTGGAGCTCTTGACCTCCTCACCACCACTATCATAAAGTCTCTCTTTCCGAAATCCTTGCAAGTATCAATAATCGACACGTCTTGCGGGTGAAATCGGTAGAATATTATTAACCTCTTATCTTTTCTTTTCCTTACTTTCAAATTCGGTTTTAAGCCTTGAAAATGGTTAGGTTAACCTATTAGACCAACAATCTCAGAAAGTTTGGACTTAAAACATGTAAAATACGGAAAGATATATTAATTACCGAAATTAACGTATCTTATGATAAATATATGTAAAACCACACATTTAGACATATATGACACTTGGTAAATGCTAAATGAACCTAAACTAACATTTGATCAGTTTACACTTTCACCTTAAAACGTCAAACGAAACAGTTAGCAACAAAAACGTAAATTTCATAAATTTGGAAAACGGCTCGGTGCTAAGCACCACCCCCTTGGTGCGCAGCACCAAGGGTCTGATCTCAAAATTTCCATTTTCTCGTTAAACACCAACTTAGACTCGTAACGTGTTTTGACCTCAAACTTACATCAGTAACTTATTATGTATAAAAGTATCAAATAAGCCAAAACTAACGTCTTTGGACTCAAAGACATATCGCTATCTTAAACTTTAATTGAGAATATGTAATCAAACGTTTACTTACTTTACGGAAAATTGTTAAAAACCGTCATAAATCATTTCACTCTATTATTCTGAAAATCAAAGTATTTTTACTCTTAAAGTGTCAAGTTAACTTCCATTCTATAAATCGTTGACCTTGACTTTTATTCAAAATTGTTGACTTTTGACTAATCTAAATCAATATCTTTGATTTTGACTTTTCCTTCCAATTGTTGACTTTGACTTTAACCAAGTCAACATCTTTGACTTTGACCAAGTCAACATCTTCGACGTTGACTTTGGTTGACTTCAATAAGCTTTGGTAACGGTATTCCTTTCAAACGATGTTCCTGTTAGTCAAGTTCGGCTCGGAATGTTATTCCTTTCTAAAAGTCATTATGACGTGAAACTTATCGATATTTTCCTATCGTCTCTATCGGCGCGGAACATCGTCACCTTGAACCGTCATCAGGACTCGACTTGGAAATCGTTGGAATATCTTATTAAATCTTAAACTCTAAACTTAACCGACAAGGCTAAACCGAACTATGTTATTGAGATACTTAGACTTTGTTATATTGATTTAGGGCACTTAGGCGGCGGATTATTAGCTTCATATTGATTATTACCCGATCTCTTGCCGAGCTTATTTTGTGAGTTATTCGTAGCCCCTTTTCTCTTACTATTTTTGGGCTGGAAAGCGTATTTTGAACTGTTTAAATGAATGTATATCTTGTATGCCTAGTGTATCAGTATCACCTCAGATTAGATGGTTCATAGGCTTGGTTAAGCCCCCTTATGCACTTGTTAGCTTATTGCCCACGGTACATATATATAGATCTATATGGGATCGGCCTACCCTCATTGCTCAATAGGATATCCCTATGAGTGGATGTTATGACCGTATGATTATTACCTTTGGTTTACCATCACCTTAGGACAGGGGATACAATGTGGTCAGGTTCAGTGTATGCTTAATCTAGGTATCTATACTCACACTTATGTTATGATTTCAAGATATACTATTTGAAACTTACTATATTAATCAAATCTTTTATTGGGTCAACTTTTATTTACATATTAACATTGTGTTGATGTCGTTTTTAACGCTTTTCAGGAGTTTGAGGATTATTTTGAATCAATGCCTTGCTTTATTTTGGATCATCTATTTATTGTATCTGGAATTTATTATGTTGATGTAATTCATTTATGGTCCACCTTATGACATTGATCTGTATTTGTATCTGACGTTTGGTCACTTTTGACTTTGTATTGTATTTGTTAAATCCTTTGGCAATGATTAATATATTCCGATGTTTGTTTATTGGTTGTAAATGTTGTAATCCTTGACTCTTGATATCTTTAACTGGAACACTCGCGTTCCGCTTTAGCGGGGTGTTACAGAAATGTGGATTACTAGAGGCCAATGGTTTTATAGCGAACCGACGGGCTTTATGAAGGAAACCACTTGGACCGTATGACCGTACTGGCTTTTCAACTCGAATTTCTCTGATTTGCTATGTGTGCACCATTTTGCCTTATGTGCTTATTTTCGTTTTTGTATTTTTTTAGCACTTGGCCTTATCCCTTCGTGTTGCACACATCTTGCTTATCGAGTTCTTTCTTTTAGTTTCAGAACGATGCCGCCTGTGAAGACGACAGCGACGAGATGGTCAGCGAGACATGGTCGCCCGAGGCGCGAGAATTTGTAACACGACTCCGAGTGTGGAAGTCAGTGATGAAGAAACGGATATGACGACAGACATCGGTCAGCTCATCGCCGAGCAGTTGACAGCTTGATACCCACTATTGTCGCCCAGATCAGGGATAGCACAGTACAGAGTAGCGATGTTGGGTTACCGCCAGTTGTAGTTAAACAGAATCCCGGAAAGAAACGAAGTGGTAGCTCTCTTCATGGTAAGTCGAAGAAAGCTAGGAGACAGAATATTCGTCGGGTGGTGACTCCAGAGATCGGGGTACGTAT